>CM032229.1:30527500-31030000 GCA_019009955.1 Riptortus pedestris | reverse complement strand
AAACTTTCATGGCCCTGCGAGTAATGGATAAGCTTAGAAATTCAATAATACTCCCATGTTATTTTAGAACAAGCGTACATTTTAGCAGATTTCCCTTAAGGGAAATCAGCTATTGAGATTTTACTCATGACGGAATTTTCGAAATTTTTCTTCAAATGTCCATCGATCCTACCTAGTAGATGACGAAAATAAAGTCCGTTCAAAACTGTATCTATATATATATATATATATATATATATATATATATATATATATATATATTTCTGTTACCGCTCTAGCGGTCGCCATTTTTGTTTGATCGGTACCACACTCGATATTTAGTCGTTTTATGTAAAAGAAAGATCACGTTTGTTAAAGGCTGAAATCGGACCAGTGGGAGGGGGGGGGGTTTAGAGGGGTGATTTTCGAAAATTCAAAATATCTCTGTTACTATACGTTGGATCGAAAAATTGTACAGAACCAACCTTATTGCAAATTGAACTCACTATAAATATTGTTATATACATTTATTCTCTATCTTGATAATTAACCGAGATATTTGCATTTTTATGAAGTCTGTGGTCGGGTATAGTTCGGATTAGGTCGGCCGTTTTCGTAAGTCGGCTCTGGCGGAAGCTTCTAACCTAACCTTACCTGTCGTTTCTAACCTTACCTTACCTTCGTTACTTTGTGAGATTTATGCAAATACGTTCTGTTCATCCGCCTCCCCCCTTCTTTAGTTCTTGGTCTACTAAAATTTGAGTTATTAAAATATAAATTATTCTCACAATTCAGAAGCCGTTTCAGTTGGGAATTTATTTTGCTTAACTGAAAGATTTCTCTATACCGTTTGTATTTAATCACGGTGGTATTGTGTTACCAGTATGCAGATTTCTCTATTGTAAAACTTCACATGGGAAATCTGCTTAGTTTACGCAGCCCCTGCGTGACGGCCTTTTGTACATTCTGTCAGACAGGATTGCTAGTCGAGAGACAGGACGAAACTGAAAGCCAAGTATATTCCTTGGATTATTGTCGAAACTCTTTGCTGTCAAAAAGTCAAGGTTCTCCACTCTCCGACTACTCGGGAATTGGTTGTCAATATTTATTAAATCGCAGATTTAATTTACAGACGAACATTTAGGCTAAAGTATTCATAATTATGAGAGGGCAGTACATACCCCAATAAGTAATTCATAGAGTATTTTGCTTGGATAGAAGGACTTTAGAAGTAGGAAATTCCCTGAAAATTCTGCGTCTTCCTTCCCAGATGATTTGAACGCGCTTTCTACAGCTGAATCCACCATCAGTGCTTATATGTGCTCAGCATAATTTCCAAGAAAACACATGTAAGGTGGTGAAATTTGTGATTTGTTAGCAGATTTCCCTTAAGGGAAATCAGCTATTGAGGTCGTACTCATGATGGGATTTTTGAAACATTTCCTCAAAAGTCCACTGATCCAATACAGATGACGAAAATAAGGTTCCTTCAAAATTATGTATGAAGTAAAACTATGTATATATATATATATATATATATATATATATTATATATATATATATATATATATATATATATATATATATATATATGTATATGTGTGTATTTTATATATATATATATATATATATACACATACATACATACATATATATTTGTCTGTTGACTCTCTAGCGGTAGCAATTTATATTTGGTTGTTACCAATCTCCATATTTCTACGTTTCATTTAAAATAAAGATCAAGTTCTACAATGGCTGATATCGGACCCGTGAAAGGGCAGATTTAAAAGAGGGAATTTCGAAAATTCAGATACAATATTATTGCAAATTAAATTTACTATAAATATTGTTCTATACATATTGTCCATATAATTAGTATTAACCGAGATATTTTTATTTTATAGTTTTACACTTTTTAAGTCATGATGACTTCATCGACTAAGATTTTTCGTTCTTAGCACGAATATCTTTATTTTACCTATTCCATACCGTTCAAGTCAACACTAAAGATTCCAGAAGCTGTTGGCGTATATCACACTAGGATGAGTGAGGGCTCAGAGGGGAGAATTCGAAAATTCGAAATATTTTCGTTATTATGAGTCGGATGGCAAAATGTTATATTACCAATCTTGTTAAATTATTGATGGTCTAAACTTTTTGTTCTTGACTCAAGTATTAAGCGAGTTATTCGTACTTTCTGGTTTTCTGTCTTCAGTAATCCCATCTCCCCCTTCTACTCATCAATGGTTTACACATAAATAGAGAATATGTGGTGAATTGAGATTACAAGTGTGTTATACTTGTGTGGGAAATCTGCTTAGTTACCACAGTTCCTGCTTGACGGACTTTATTTGTTTAAAACAGAAATCGTTACTTGATCTTCCTTGCAGGTATATTTGTTGCCCCCATTTTAAGCTCTTTTTTTATGAGTATCCCACTGGGGTGAGAGGATAATTTATTGCTTGATAAATGATCCACCATACTATCCATTAACGACCACTGGTCACAACTGTATCTGAGGCATTAAATGTTATTAGCCCTTCGTTATCTACCAGTACTAAATCAACCACTTCACACAATATATTTACTCTAATACAGCCGGACAGGAATTATGTACCTACTACAATATGAATATTGATACGTGGACATATAGTTCATAAAGTTTTAAAATATATTGTTTCTCCATTAGTCGAAGATTTTGTATCCCTTTGGGAGAACGTGGTCGATGCTTTCAGTATTTAGGTTTTCCTTTATACATTTCATTTATTGCTTGTTTTCAGCAGATTTCCCAAGACAAGGATCTAACAAATTATAAATAGCTTCCTATGAATTCCTATGCGACATCCTCAGAGTCTAAATAGGTGGAACCATCCAACCACCTCAAGATGAGCGGATCCATATAAACTATTCAACCCCTGATCAAGTGCCAAAGATAGCTTGAAACATGTAGGAAGTAATAAAGAAATCCATACAGTGCTATTATTTTTATCTTGTAATTGTGATTGGTATAATTTGAATAATATATTTACTCCCCCATGCACTTACCTTTGTTGTACTTTATTTTTATATTATGGAAAATATTCCTTTAATATCTGATTGTTTCTCATATCCGAGCTTTGTCTAAAGAATATAATAAAAGTTAACCCTTTTAAATCTTTTTAAGTATGCTGTAGACCTATTCTATTTTGTGCTATATGTTTTTGTAAATGTTTATGTGTTTTAGATATGTTAGAATTTGTGGAATATATTGGCTGCTGTCAGTTAATAGTTCTGTCATATCGTAGGGTATGTGAAGGTTTTCTCGTTGGATGCAGTCTGTCAGTATGTGTTTTATCGTAAGGTGTTTGTTGCAGTATTTGCATATAGGGTTATCAGTCATTGTCATTAAGTGTCTATGTGTCAGGTACATGATTCATCAATTTCAGTTGAAAGAATAAATATATTTAAATCATTATTTTAGCCCCATAAGGGAAATCAGCTATTGCGATTATACTCATGACTCAATTTTCGAACAGTTTCCTCAAATGTCCATCGATCTTACCTAGGTGATAAAAATAGGATCCGTTAAACGAAATTACATCTATAGATCTGTCTATTAGCGCTCTAGCGGTCGCAATGTTTGTTTAATCGTTACCAAAATCGATATATAATCATTTTATGTAAAACTAAAGATCAAGTTTGTTAATAGCCGTAATAGGATCAGTGCATGGGAAAGTTGCTTAGTTTTCGCAGCCCCCTCATGAAGGACTTTTATAACCTGCCGTAGGAGAGTTGAGAAACAACTCGGCATTACAATTAAGATTATTATAATGTTATATTTTAGCACAGTATTAATCCAATCCGCTTTTTATAAAAATAAGAGAAATGTTCTCATTCTATCTAGATGTTACCTCGAAATAGCATTAAAGCACGGAGTACAATATATCCAAAAGCAAATCAGTTATTTGTTCATAGATACTCTGTTCATAACTATCAGATGACGAAAATGAGGTTCCATCAAGTGTAACATTGACTGTGATTATGTGTGTGTTCGTGAGCGTGTGGCGACCGAGTGTGTGTGTGTGTGTGTGTGTGTGTGTGTGCCTGTGGATGTTTAAAAGTTTCTTGTACAAATATACCCCAAGTACAAGGTATCAAAAGTACGCTCGAGTGGGTGGAGGGGTTAGAGAAGGGATAAAATCAATAATATCTCCGTTATTTTGCCTCGCATCGGAAAAGCTTATATAATCAGTCTTATTAATCAAATTATTTTATAAAATTTTGTTTCACACTGTGCACCGTTTTGAACTCAATTATCCTATCGCCAATTGCGGATCCGTCAACCTGTTATGTTGCCAACACGGATAAAAGTGGGCCTTTGTCCCTTTGGGAAAACATTTAAATGGACACTGTAAAAATAAATACAATGGCATACAAATGGAATAGAGATAAAGACTGTTAAAAATGAAATGTTCAAAGGAATTTAAAATTGTCCCGCTTAATCCATATATACTAAATGCTTCCTTGATCTACACCTCACTGGATATTTAACAGTTTCGGTCAAAAACATAGGATAATATTTGTTATTGGCTGAAGTACGACTTGGAATATTGGAGGTTTAGTGGAGAGTGGGGAGGAAATTCAATATATATCCGTTATTACGAGTCAGATCGTAAAATGTTATAATACGAATCTTGTTAAACTGTTGTTGCTCTACAATTGTTGTTTTGTACATTTTTTTGCAACTACTAATACTGATCGAGCTGTTCGTAGTCACTTATATTCAAAGACCTCAGCAACCCCCACCCCTTCTACTCATGGGTTTTAGCAGATTTTGCTTAAGGGAAATCAGCTATTGAGGCCGTACTCATGACGCGAGTTTTGAAAAATTTCCTCAAATGTCCATCGATCCTACTCAAGAGATGACGAAAATGAGGTTCGTTCAAAATTATATATATACTAGCTCAGATACCCGGCTTCCCTCGGGAACTCATTTGAGGCTGAATGGTGATGGTATATTTTTGGCTAGGCTTTACTTTGCACCATATTTTGACATTTACCCGTTCCAGTGTTTAGGGTTAATACCCCCTGTTGGCATTTGTTAATAATAAAATTATTTTTTTATGTAAGATTTCCTGCATATTGTCATATTTCCCGTCTCCTGTGCATTATGCATAGATTTGAATTATTAAGTTTTTAGTATATAACTCATTTATACTTCCGTATACGGCAAAAGTGCATATAACAAAAGTTAATCTAAATAACAAAATAAACACCTTTTGTTATGTGCATATTTGCTGAAAAAGCAATAGGAAACGAAATATCGCTATTTTTAATTTCAGGCCTCCCTTATAACCCCCACTCCTGTTCGTCTTAGAGAATATTAATATAGCCTAATCTCTAAGTTGGGCTAGTAGTAATATACATATCAAGTTTCATAAAATTCGGTTCAGCCGTTTATGCGTGAGAAGGTAACAAATAAACAAACAAACATACAGACACGAAAGAAACAAAATGTAGTTATGGTGTCTATTACATGTGAAACGAAAAGTTATCGTGAAATTTCGCGAAAAAAATCAATGTACAGACAGAGGTTACAATTTTATATATATATATATATATATATATATATATATATATATATATATATATATATATAGAGAGAGAGAGAGAGAGAGAGAGAGAGAGAGAGAGAGATAGATAGATGGATATATTCGTCTGATAACGCTCTAGCGGTCGCAATTTTTGTTTGATCGTTACCAAAGTTCATATTTAAGCGTTTTATGTAAAAAGAAAGATCAAGTTCGTTAATGGCTGAAATCGGACCAGTGGGAGGGGGGGTTTAGAGGAGGGGGTTTGAAAATTCGAAATATCTCCGTTATTATGCGTGGGATCGAAAAATTGTAAAGACTCAATCTTATTGCAAATTAAATTTACTATAAATATTTTTTTATTCATTTTTTCTGTATCTTGAATATTAACCAAAATATTTGCATTTATATTGTGTGGATGGTCGGCAATGTTGGGGTCTTTCCGCCGAGAGCTAGTTCGGCCGTTTTCGTAACTATTCGTCCCTCGTGAATAGGTTTAGAGAGCCCTTACTACTACTGTTATTATTAGGCAGATTTCTCTATTGCAAAACTTCACATGGGAAATCTGCTTAGTTTACGCAGCCCCTGCGTGATGGACTTTTTTACATAGACAAAGAGAATATGTGGTGAAATGAGATCACAAGCATTTTGTACTATCAAGTTAGCTCCGATACAACTCAAATAGGCTCAGAACTAATTAAACCCACACAGGACCAAAGTATAGTGAAGCCACATCACAATAAATAGGGGACGAGCCCGTTGATTAAGCTTAAACTAAAGTCTGCGACTCAACCGGGGGGAGGGAAATTGGATTCGACTAGCTGAATTAAGCCCTAGAGAAAATATTCTCGCATGAACATGGGGCCTCAAATGGGGGGCGAAGAAGAATACTCTCGGAAAATGGGGGGACTCAATTTGCTGATCGACAACTATTGTATGCAAGACTAATGCTCACTCTCTGTCCCACTCGCTCACCCACGTCTGAAGCTCTTTCTGTCTCGTTCCCACTTTTTCTCACTTTAAGAACCCATTAAATCTCGAGTAGTAAATTCAATGGAGCGACAATTAAGTGTTTCGGAGAATGATGATGTGAAGTGAAATGGAAAATTGATTTCTTCGTTTCCCCTCCATTTCGAAGTACTCACTTCGTGTTAATGTGAAATGCCTTTTCCATAGCTAACATAGTAAGTCTCTTTCTCTCATAAAAAAAGAAATGGCTGCGTTAACTAGGCGAAATTTCCCACGTGCCTCACGTATTTGAATTTATCTCAAAACATAAAAGTCCAATGAGAACAATATTCGGTATTTGGGCTTCAAATAAAGTGCTTCATAATATAACAGATTTTTTTAAAATAAGACATGACTAGGAGTGGGGGTTTACTAATGGCCGAAAACCAAAAAAAAAAAAAAAAAAATATCTCTGTAAATATTCGTAAATTACTCAAATTCCCTGTTCCATGAAAATTAAAAGTGCTGCCATTCATTTGTTTTATCCAAAATGTAACCAATTATACAAATTTATCATTAGAATTCCAGATTCCAGAAACTAATTGACATAATAATGGTTTCCGTTTAAATATAAATATTGGATAATAGGAAGCACTAAATAAGTTATTCCTAGCCTTCAAAGTAATAAAAGTTCGTCTCCCATGGACTGCGTTAACTAAGCATATTTCTTATATGGGTCACGTATTTTCATTTATATCATAACGTAAAATTTCAATCAGAACATTTTTCGTTACATAGACTTCAAATAAAGTGCTTCATAATATAACAACATTTTGTTAGTAAGACATGAGTAGGAGTGGTGGTTTACTCATGGCCGAAAGAACTAAAAAATGCAAATCTCTCGGTTAATAATTGAGTTCATGAAAAAACGTAGGCAACAACATTTATAGAACATTACAATTTGCAATAAGATTGGTTCTATACAATGTTTTGATCAGACGAATAATAACAGAGATATTAATAATTTTCGAAATTCCTCCCCTCTATAACCCATTTTAAAGAAATTCCTTTTTTTCATAAAATGTTTAAATATCGAGATTGGATAATGATCAGACAAAAATTGTGCCCGCTAGAGCGTTAACAGATAAATATATATATATATATATATATATATACACACAACATTTGGAACAGACCTCATTTTTGAGGTCATTTGAAGAAATTTTTCGAAAATCCCATCATGAGTACAACCTCAATAGCTGATTTCCCTTAAGGGACTAAACGAGAGCAAACAATTCTATGGGCCTCCATAAATGTGGAGGCCCATAGAATTGTCATAGAATTGTGGACTAAATTATTACAATACTTTGTTCAAATTATTTGAGGGGGAAAAAGAAAAAAACCGTGTAGTTTTGTTGGGAACAGTATAATGTCGCCTTCTGAAACTATCAATTTCATTCTGAACATTTATCTAATTATCCCATTAATGTCACGACTAATAAATATTACAGTATATCTAAAGTCACTTTTACATATTCCTATACTCTGATTGTATTTCACTCTGTAATGTATATTTATTCGGATTAAATTTTCTCTAATTATAATTTAATGTTTATTCGTTGATAGCATTTACCTTTTAATATTTTATGAACTAGAGAAAGTTAACATTCCGATTGTTTAGAGCCTCTTGATTAAGTAGATTTATTACTTCGTAAAATATGTTAACTACTTATACACGTATATTTATATATATTCCGTTTTATGGTTAAAGGCATTATATACCTTTAAGATCCTTAACCGCCCTTAAGATCCTTAAGTGAAATTTCAGAGATTCGTGATCAGAGATTTTCTGATTTCCTTTAAGGTCAAGTTCGTTAATGTCTGAAATCGGACCAGTGGGAGGGGGGTTTAGGTGGGAATTTCGAAAATTCAAAATTAGACGTCGGAACCAAAAACTTGTATGGAACCAAACTTACTTCAAATTTAATTTATCATAAATTGTTTAATGACGGAATTCATTAAATAAAATCCTTAGTCCCACCGTGGCTAGAAAAGAGCAGTGTAGATAACCCAATTAGCCATAGTTGCAAAAAGTGGACGTTAATAAATAGTAATAATAGTCCCTATAAATATTATTACATAAATTTAATCTTCAATATTAACTCAGATATTTGCATTTCTTTAGACTTTAGATCGATATGTCACGAAATATAAAACATCGATTATCCCTAATAATTTGTAGTCTAATTAGTAAAGGAGAAATTTATAATTCAAAAACGTAATGTATTAAAATTAATATAATTCACGTGTTTAATCTAAGTTTTCTTATTGAGCACCATTTTTTTTAGCAGGTTTCCCTTAAGGGAAATCAGCTATTGAGGTCGTACTCATGACACGAGTTTCGAAAAATTTCTTCAAATGTCCATCGATCCTACCCAGGAGATGACGAAAATGAGTTCCGTTAAAAATGATATATATATATATATATATATACGAGTATATATGTATATTTGTCTGTTAACGCTCTAGTGTTCGCAATTTTCGTTTGATCGTTACCAAACTCGATATTTAAACGTTTTATGCAAAAATAAAGATTAAGTTCGTTAATGGCTGAAATCGGACTAGTGGGCGGGGGGGGTTTAGAGGGGAGGATTTTCGATAATTCAAAATATCTCCGTTACTATACGTCGGATCGAAAAATTATATATAATCAATCTTATTGCAAATTAAATTTACTATAACATTTATTCTGTATCTTGAATATTAACCGAGATATTTGCATTTTTCTGTTTTCAGCTTCAGAGATGAGATCGGATAACTTCGGATCTAGTCGTGAGTTTCCGTCAAGAGCTAGTTCGGGCCGTTCCCGTAACTGTTTGACTCTCTATTCTGAAATTGCTCTATGGTAAAACTTTACGTGGGAAATCTGCTTAGTTTACGCAGCCCCTGCGTGACGGACTTTCTATTTTTCCATAAATTCTTTTATTTTCACCTACATTTTGTAGTATACATACTTTTTCAAAATCTAAATGATATGTGAATTTAATCGCGTGGTCGACTAGGGTCATTTTATGGTCCTCATTATCAATGTTTATCACGTCTAGTCTGATCCTTCTCTTGAGCAATTATAGCGATTCTCCTGTATAACTTTTATTGTAGCCAATACGTTTAATTTAGTATATATTATATTTGATATCTTTTTACTTCAATTTATCCTTTAGTTGAGGAAAACTATTTTTTATTCTGTTTGTATATTTTCATGTGATTTATCAAATGTCTTTACGTACAGGTGTGACCTTCCTGACTACTGTGAGATTATAATTCAATGCACAGCACATTTTTGTTTAACTATATTCTTATATATGTATTTACAAAATTAGTATCCTTTTGATTGTCTACATGTTTATTAGTATTTTCCTTGGACGCTATTTTATTTTTAAAGAAATAGTTAGCTTTTTTTTTTTAATAATTTTATCTTCCCGAGATTGTTAATAATGTCAACATCAATATCGTTGTCAATATGTTTTCTTTTTTTTAACAATATGTTAAGTTGATCTAGAATTATTTTGCATTTACCGAAGTAAAAGAGACGCAAACTATGTTGAAGGGACTTTTAGGATGGACTTCCGTCCTTTCTACTCAGTAGAGTGAAGCAATTGAGTAGTAACATGTTTTAATAAGTAGCTATGTTTGGTCTGCAGTACCATTATTGCTTTGTTGGTCTATTGCACGTGGTGACCTCTTGACCTCCTACCAAAGCCGGTCTGGAATTCCCTGAGCCACAAACTGATTAGTCAAATAATTGAGATTTATTAGACTCATTTTCTATTATTCTCTTATTTCTAGCTTGATAATGGTTTATCAACCTAATTTATTTTATTTACTTAATAAATATTTGAGTTAACACGTTTTGTTCATTTATGTTGAATTTTACATTATTGTTTCAGGGAGAAATGACTTCCAGCCAGCTGACTTGGAAAGGTAAAGTATTTATACGTACATAATTATTTCTAATTTATTCTTAAATGTTTAAATTAACTAATGAAAGCATGTATTCATCAGCACATTTATAATTAGTTCTTTTTTAGACGTTTATTTAAACTAACAAATTGAAAAGTAGTATACTAGCAGTTCAATAGTGAAAACATACAATTTAATTCATTTAATGAAATTATAACTACTAAACGAGAATTACTAGGTGAACATTTAAAATAAGTCTGCTCCTATAATAAAATAAAACCACTAATACAAAAAAAATTAATACCGAAAAGAAGTAGTAAATATAAAAACCCTCAACCAATACCAAGATGATGTTAAGATTAGCTTTATTTCAGCATAGAACATATTTATTGCTAAGAAGTTTCGTTTGAACGTGCCTCGTGGTATTGTAAGTTATGTTCAGCCAAAACAAAATTCATGAAATGCCAAATTATTGGAGAATTTTGTATGTTTAGAGGGGAGGATTTTCGAAAATTCAAAACATCTCCGTTAATATTCGTCGGATCGAAAAATTGTATAGACCAATCTTATTGAAATAAATTTACTATAATTACTGTTATGCACATTTCTTCTCTATCTTGAATATTAACCGGGATATGTGAGTTTTTCAGTTTTTAGCCTTCAGCAAACCCCCATTTCTACTCATGTTACATAAACAATACTCTATTTGTTTTATAAACAACTTCATTCGAAGGTTAAATGCCAAATATTGTATTCAAGACACCTTCATTATACGAGATACATGCAAATATTTCCTGGTAACCCCTCCCCCCTGTCTTTTAAGGTCTTCGACTGCTAAACTTTGATTCATTGAGATAATATTATTGTGGCTCGTTATTAATAACAGTACTAGATATATTAAATATTTTCCGATACAAGTGATATGTTATATTCAGATATATTTCAGTAATTGATTTTAGCAAATTTCCCTTAAGGGATATCAACAGGTGTGGTCGTACTCATGACTGGATTTTCTAAATTTTTCTTCAAATGTCCATCGATCCTACCTAGTAGATAACGAAAATGAGGTCCGTTCAAAACTGTATATACTCGTATACTGTATATATATATATATATATATATATTTGTCTGTTACCACTCTAGCGGTCGCAGTTTTTGTTTAATCGTTACCAAACTCGATATTTAGTCATTTTATGTAAAAATAAAGATCATGTTCGTTAACGGCTGAAATCGGACCAGTGGGAGGGGGGGGGTTAGACGGGAGGATTTTCGAAAATTCGAAATATCTCCGTTATTAAACGTCGGACCGAAAAATTTTACAAAAGCAATCTAATTGTAAAATTAAATTTACCTTTAAATATTGTTATATACATACTTTCTCAATCTTCAATATTAACCAAGATATTTTCATTTTTAATAAATCTAGGGCGCCTAACGGACAAGTTACTTTCCCGCCAAAAGCTAGTTAGGCTGTTTCCTTGAATGGCTCGGCTCTCGTGAAATTTTTCTATTGTAATACTTCACGTGGGAAATCTGCTTAGTTTACGCAGCCCCTGCGTGACGGACTTTTATTTCCGGTATGAGGCTGGCAAACCTGTTTGTTTACATTTCAAACGCTTCCCGTCGGTAGGTTATTGAGATTGACTGAAACATTTCTTATTTCCGTTTGTATTTATTTTTACTTAATATTCACGTTGGCGTTGTGTTACAACTGTGTTGATTTATCTACTACTAAATTTCGCGAGGGAAACCTGCTTAGTTTACGCAGGCCTGCGTGACTGAGGTTTTTTTTGTTTTCAGTCTTCAGTAAACCCCCACTCTTACTCAACTCATATTAACAATATTCTATTATATTATGAAGCAGTTTATTTGAAGCCTAAATACTAAATACTGTTCTCATTGACTTTTTGAGAGAAATGCAAATATTTGACGCTCGTGGGGAATCTGCTTAGTTAACGCAACTCCTGCGTGACGGACGTTTTATTCCTAAGTATGTGTATGGAATGAAAGTAGTAAGAATAAGTACTAATAAAAGGTTACTTCACAATGACAAGGGTTAAACATAAAACCCTTTTTTTCCACCCCTGCAGACTTTATCCAAAATTGCCCTACATGTTTCGAGACGTGAGGGGCCTTTCATTTATGAAGTTCCCGCTCCGTCTTACATTGCCGTCCCAGTGCGGGGAGGATTGCTTCAGCGAGTGTTGCAGGGGACGAGCAATTCATAACTTAATGACCCAATAGACGGGAATTGAACTGAATGGCATTTTTAAATAAATGTTTACGGGGATGGGGTATTTTTATTGGTAACACTTCCCACTAAACTATGAAGAAAATATGAGAAAATTGGGTTCAGAATAAGAAGAATAAATATTACATAAAATGGATATATGAATGGTAGTGGTATGAATAAAGTGGGAGAAAAGACATTTTTCTGTAATCGTTAAATAATGGTAACATTACTAAACTGAAATCAGTGAAAAAAGTGAAACATTTTGCAATAGAGTGAAGAAAGTAATGAATTGCCTTCTTAATTAGTAATAAGTATAAATTATAAAATAATTTGAGGTTGGAAATCAAATGCTTTTAAATGTTTCTTAACATTGTAAGAATTTATTTTAACAAAATAAATTGAAATGTGAATGAATTATTGGTGAAATAATCAATATATTTTAAAATTTATAATAATAATTATAGTTGTTTTATAACTATGCTTATAACCATACTTATAACCTACCAACAACATACCATAATCTTCAAAACATCCTAATTTTGTTCATATTCTGGTTAGATCTGATAATGTATTACACGATTACAGAAAAAAATTTTCTTCGACCACACTCGCTTCGCTCGTGTGGGTAAACGTTTCACTCGAGTTGTAAAATGATCTACTTTCGTCACTTGTATAATAAATAACTATTATGTTAATTTCAGATAAAAATATAAAACAAAAAAGGAAATACAGTGAAAATTGTAGCTGCAATATAATATAACTAGTGTTTTCAAAGCCCTCTCAAAAAAAAAGTTCATTTCCCGAAAAAATGAAAAAGTCCTTAACACACAAATTAAAAAGTCCCGTACTAAGCAGATTTCCCAAGTGCTGGTATAACACAATACTAATCAATTGAGGACTGAAAACAAGACATTTCGGTCATCAATATTTTAACTAGATTGTTTCTATAACATTTTCCATCCGACTCATAACAAAGGAAACTCCATATTCCTGGTTACGAAATTTTCAAATAAACATTTTCCAATTTTTCGATCCAACTTATAATAAAGAAGATATTTTGCATGTTCAAAACTCCCCCCTGTAAAACCCTCCCTCAATATTAATCATCGGTTCACGGGCATCTTTAATCTTCAAAAGACAGACTTGCTACAATTCTAGAAAAAATAATTACTTGGTATCACTGGGCACCAAAAAATATTTTTTCGCCCTAGGGCCGCAAAATCAGCTGTTTATTATTTTAATTCATTCATTCCATTATATACATTATATTAGTTTATTTTGCTCATATTATTGAACTAACTTTTTTTAGCATTTTGAAAAATGTCAGTTGTATTAAATGAAACACACATATGTTCATCTCTCTTCATTAACTTACATAATAACATAACGTAAAACAATCCATACATTAAACATTCATCATGTCCCCATAACCACAAGATAACCTTCTAACAAAGAGGTACACTTAACCAAAAGAAAATCTTGTTTTTGATTAATGTTATATCGTATTAATATTTATTGTAGTATGGTGAAAAATAGCGTTCGTGCCTCGGGCCAAAGTGTTTTTGCCGGCCCTCGAACTTTTCATGACCTCTAGACTACGTCTCGGTCAAAAAATATCTCGGGCCGGCAAACGCCCACTTTCGGCCCTTGGTACGAAATATACTATTTCAATTTGGGTGACCGTAGGAGTATTGCTGATTCGGAATCTGGGCACAGATTTAACTCTCATTAACAAACATGAACATTAGAGTTGAATTAAAGGGTTAAATATTGAGTATGGTATGAATCAAATAAATATTTTACAATGTTTCGATCTGACATATAGTAGGGGGATATTTTGCATTTTCGAAACTCCCCCTGTAAACCCCTCCCTTCCCCTGGTCTGGTTTTAGCTGTCAACGAACTCGATCTTTATTTTTACATAAAACGTTTAAATATTGTGTATTTACAATCACTTCGGCCTTACCCGCTAACGGCTTGCAATATTTTAAGAGAGGTTCTGATTCATGGAAGTTTTGCATGTGTGATACCGGAGGACCATGTTGATTTCTAAGACGGTCATTACTATTAATATTATATTGAATAATTACATGATATTGGGGGATGGACTATTGCAGGGAATATATGTGTTAGTATGTTAGCAGATTAATTAATACTTCAAGGGATGCTGATGAAATTGTGATGCTGTTCTCGATACTGTTCTGGTGTTCTCCCTTTTTCTCCCTCCATCCTGGACTCCCCCTGGATGCTTCATTTCTTACTCACTCATGTTGGATGATAAAAGGGGTGTGAGAAAGAAACTAAATCTCCACTCATGAGTGGCTCAACTCTCTCCTGTTGTCCTACTCACTCTACTGATCTGATCCTGTTCCTTATATTTGCCCTATGAACCCAAGGATGTCCCCTCAGGTAGTGTTTACACAAGTAGGCAATAGAGCTCAGAACTCTTCAGGGGGCATCCTTGGTTGGCCTAGTTGATAATAGATGGGGCTGGTGTAGTTTTATTTCCGCTTCAATTATTAAATTAAACAATTAAGTTTGGCTAAGTTCAAACAGACAAATATATAAATGAATATACGTATGTATAAAAGTTTGAGCGGACATCATTTTCGTCATGTAATGGGTAGGACCAATGGATATTTATTGAAATTTGCATCATGAGTACAACCTCCAAGGAGGTCTTATCATTTATGATTTCCTCTAAGGAAAATGATAAATGATAAGACGATACATTGGCTCAAATTCGTGACGTATCTGTAGTTGTATGATGTCGGTGGATCTGGAGTGGATAGGAGGACAAGCATCCTTTGATGTGTACAAAACAGAGTCCAGGGGATTGGCTGGAAACCTGCAATAATCCCAGAGCAATGTATAGATACACGTTTGATCATGTGCTCCTAATTCAGCAAACTCTGCCACATGCTGAAACAAGATATTGACATCAAATGACGCACTGCCTTCCTCTCATTAGATCGCATTTGCTTTGAATGCCGTTCCTGGAGATATGGACGGCATTTAGCGTAATGTATCTCAGAGCTTAAGAACAAAACTAATTAGTTTTAAAGATAATTTTCCAATTTTGCCCAACCTTTAAAATCATGAACCCGATACCAAATATGGTTTTCATTGAACTACTCGAAACTGTTCACTTGATCAATACCATACTCGATATTTAGCCGTTTCAGCCAACACTAAAGATCTTATTGGTTATTCACTGAAATGAGACCTTGAATCAGGGCCCCGCTACCATATGTGCAAAGTGTGCAATGCACAAGGGCACCATCCTTTAGGGGCGCCAAAACCAAGGGCACCAAAAAAAAAATTTAGATATTATTCTGTTATATTTCATTTTGATATTTTAGTCTACAAATAAATATGACTTTTAAAGTTCAGTTCTTTGCTTTACGTATTTCAAGCACCTACCTACCATAAAAAAAAAAGATAATTCAAAATGCCTTTTCCTTTTTTGAACCCCGGCGCCAGTAGCCCTTAAGGGGGCCCTGCCTGTAATAGTGGTGTTTTGAAGGAGGGAGGATTAGAAAATTCAAAATTTCTCCGTTATTAAGTCTGATAGTAAAATGTTATTGAGCCAATCTTGTTTCTATTGATTTTCTACAATTGTTGCTCTATGCATTTTTTGACATCTCAAGTATTTAGCGAGTTATTCGTATTATCATTTGCTTACCTTCAGTAGCCAAGTTTTTTTTTTTTACTTATAAATAAAGAATACGTGATGAGATGAGATCACTAGCATTTTATAGCAGCAAATGGGGAAATCTGCTTAGTTTTCTCAGCCCCTGTGTGACAGACTTTCTCGAAATAGTTATATACATACCAAAGTGTGGTTTTCGAGTTCACTCTATTTTTACATTCGTTTTTCAGAAGTCTATGCTTAAATTATTTCCTACTTGAAATTTGCCACAACGGTTTTTATTAATTAAATTTTGATATTATGAAAATCGGTAAAAATTAGAAGTAAAAATCTGAAATTTCTCAAATAGTTCATTGTAATACGGCACTATAGGAGCGGGTTACAATAGAAGAACTTATGACCTCATTCATCTTGGGTGGTGCATTAGCAGCATAATGCATATGTAACAGCATAATTAAGTAACTAAAAATAGCCACCTCTTCTAAAGTCATGCTAAACGTGTGAAATATTATTATAATTTTCCGTATAATTAAATAAAAATTATATAGTAGGATTCACGAACGACTTAAAAGGGGTTTTATCTCAAGTTTTCAACGACTGAACGAAGTAATGAAATTAAAATTGTTTGGGCTCAATTCACTTATTAATTTATACTAGCTCAGAAATTATCAGAAAAATTAACTCGAGTCTAGACGATGATAGGAGAGAGGCAGGAATGCTAATTCAAGTCTTTCCCTCCCTATTTCCCCCAATTAAAGAAAAGATGGAGACTTGTTGAAGCGCCTTTTAATAACGATTAAGAATCACAATTTCCAAATGAATGCTAAATTTCGTGAAATCACACCAGGCCAGTGATTTATGACTAACAGATGGACAGATACAGTGAATAACTATATTGCTTCTTATTTGTGACCAGTAATCCTGAAAATTAAGAGGGTAATGTCCAATATCACAGACCAGCACTGAAAAAACGTTTTCACTGAAATTACCTAATTCTTATATTTTTTAGGGTGCAGAATCCAAATATGATACTTAAAGAGCTGTTTCACCCATCATTTGTTTCACATTTTTTAAATAAACTTATTAAATTAACCCATGTTTATAGAATTTATCAGCTATAATATGGTTCAAATAAAAGAGAAAAAGTAGGTATAATGAATGTAAGGGCGTTGGTAGCACTGTTGAAACACTGCGAATTCAATATGGCCGTATTGGCCGGTGAGAGAGTCTTTAAAACCTCGTGAGAAGAACATACTTCGCAAACATTTTGTGGATCCAAAAAACGTGCTCCAACCATCTCTACATATAAAGTTAGGCCTAATGAAACAGTTTGTAAAGGCTTTTCCTGAAGAATTTAGGAGATATTAGTGAAGAGCAAGGTGAGCGTTTTCACCAGGACATTAAAATAATGGAAAAACGCTACAAGGGTGGCTGGAACACGGCCATTATTAGGGACTACTGTTGGTCACTTCACCGAGAAGTTCAGAAAGCGGCTCATCGCAGAAAAAGCTACGCAAGAAGTGAAAGATAGTATAAACTAGTGGCTCTCAAAGTGTTTTCGTGACAGAAGCAAAATACTTGACGGAACCCAAAAATTAAAATGTCTCTATGAGCATTCATTATAAATAATCATAGTACTAGTACAATGTATCAGTTCCTTAGTACATAACAATTATAATAGTAGAAGAGATAAAAAATAAAAAAAATATAATGGGAAGTATGAAACTGTTTTTTTTCATCAAACGGTTGGTATTAGGTTTGTTAGAAGAGATTTGTCTCATCTCAGGTTCCGCGACCCAGTGTATTGCGGTATTATGTTTTCGTGGCTGCATAGGTTTGGGAATCCTGTTTCACACAATTATATTGTTGGGATCGGGAGAAAAACATTGAGGGCCATTTTCGGCAAGCATTGAATATTCATCGCGGATTCTGCACCAAAAATCATCGGGAGGCCTCGTTTTGAACAGTGACTCTATACTTGTGTCTGATGTCTTTTCTAAAAAAAAATAATATATTTCGTTGGGCGTACTTTCGGGCTTTTGCAAGTTGGGTAAAAGGGGATTTTGAATCCATGAATTTTTTTCATTTTGGATACGGTGCTTCAAAGTGTCGCCGAGCGCACGTATCGTAAAACAGACTACCAGAGGGAAAGGTGATTTTAATTTGCTTCTACATTCCTGTAGAGCCCCCACAGGGGTTTCGTGGAACCCTAGGGTTCTGCGGCGCACACTTTGAGTATAACTGGTATACACTAAGTTGAGCTGATAAACGAAACCTGTATTAGCACATAATATCATTGTTGTTCTTATCCTACTGTAAATACAACCCATGCTTATGATGCAAAGCGTTCCATTAATTTTCCCAAATACTGAATAGATGTTTTATACTATATAATAAATCTCCAGTTTGGATTCAGCACAAGAAAAAAAAAACCTGTGAGGATCAGATAGTAAAGTAAAAAAAGTTTTAAAAACTTGGGCTGGATTGTTGGGCTTTGTAAGTTGTTGGTAATTACATTAGAACATTAAGCAATGTCATTATATGAGTAGAAAATATTTCCTGAATGTTTTTAGAATTAATAAATTACTTTATGCATACAAAAACAGTCAGCCGCCCGACTGCTTTGGGCCAGGCTACACTTCTCTTATCAGGCACTGATGATGGAGCTCTGACTCTGAAAGTGCACTTTGTATAAATTAAAGCACTAGTAGAGAACAAGACCTTTTTATTGATCCTGATCAAAAAGGCATCTATTAGCATTTTTTTTCTAATATTAGGCTGTGACTTAACCTAGACAGTGAGCCTTCTTCTTATCTAGACTTAAATTAAATTAATTATCAACGCCCACTTTTTGAAACTTAGGCTAAATGGGACGGTTTATCTACAGATTACCACCCTTTTCTACCCTGGATGGGACTAAGGATTTTATTTAATGAATTCCTTTACCCAGACGGGAATCGAACTCCCCACTCTAGGTTTACTATGTGAGATTAAGGTCAACGATTTAACTTGCATGGCCAGTCTAAACCCTAGACTTAAGCTCTGTCTTACTTGGAAGTGCTGCTCACATTATTTTTGTCGTTATTCAAATACGTGTAGTCAATTTGTCAAGTAAATAAAGTATTTTCACATCAAATCCAGACGAAAATTGCTAATTATCATTGTTGCGTATCGGCAGGAAATCCGATAATCATTGAAAGCATCCAGAAGTTTTAGCCAAAATGTTTAATGCATATTTGGACATGGTTTTCCTGACACCATTATCGTCCACCTAGTTAAATCACAGTTTGTTCATAGGTGATTTAACTTGTTCATTAATACAGATTTTCAATTAGTTACAGCCTCTAATAACTCCATGGCTACAACATTTAAAGCTCATAATAAAAAAAAATGTAATTTATTATTCAATTGTAATGTTGACTGTGATAATACAATAGACATGTGATACTCTCTGTAATTAAATTCAGTATTTAAGTTGGCCCCTTTTGAAAGGTTTGACTAATTTACGAAAAAGCAGATAGTGAAATTTCAGAGGCAAATATATTTTAGCCGTATCTCGCTTTTTCCCCAAGCTCTTTGTAATTCATTTCATATTTATTTTCACTCAGCTTTTATCACCGGTTTATCAATTTATAAATAAATATATGTATGTACGAGTATAATACTGTCTGATCTATGGGTTTTGTCATTTTGTTTACTTGTCTCTCGAGTCGCGGCCAGTACAATATTTGCGTAGTGGAACGGGCAATCGAGAGATCTTTTTTCTTGCCTCCAAATCATTGTTTGATTTAATTGTTGTAGATCTAAGACAGCTTTTACTTCTCTCTTTCCAGAGGCGACAAGACGAAAACAATGGTCTTACAGTTCCGAGCTTAATGATTTTAACTATTCTTTTACTTCGGCGTTTTGAGCAGGCCAAAAAGTCCAGCACGCAGGGGCTGCGTAAACTAAACAAATTTTTCACTTGTAGTTTTACAATAGATAAATCTACATACTTTTACACTTAAGAACCATGAATATTAAATGAACAAATGCAAATGACAATAACTAAACAATGCAAATCTTTCAGTAAATTTACATTTTAATAACCTCTACAACGGAAAGCGCCTGAATTGTCAACTGACAGGTCCGCTAACCTTTCAGAGCTGAATAGATAGGCAGAAAAATTCTTGACCGGAAAGAAATACAATTACTGAAATATATCTAAATATAATATATTCATTTTATTGAAAACTATTTACTATATCTAGTACTCCAATTTATAAAGAACTAGAATATCTTTCATCTCAATCACTCTAATTTTAGTAATCCGAGGGGGGGGGGGGGGGTCATCAGTTCGGAATTGCACGTATCTCATCTAGCAACGATTTGTTGAACGCAATATTTGGTATTTCAGCTTGAAGTGAGACTGTTTAAGATATGTTGGCTTATTCATAACGTGCGATGACAAAGAAGGGAGGGGGGGTCATATGATTCTGATGGCTCAACAGGAATCTATGCTTCGCTAGCAAGAGAAAGGAGACCGAATATGTAACAAAATAAGTGTTTCTCACACATAAAACGCTCGAGATGAGGCATCAGGGTGACGTGAAACCGGTACACGACAATAAACTATAGAAGTGATCGTTGCCAGTTTTTTTTTTTATCCTGCCTAAAATCCAGAAAAAAATATTGGTTTAGATGTCACGCATTTCAATAATACTGACTCCACCGTTAAGGATCTCTTGCTTGAAATATTATACTTTATTTTGTGCTAAAATTGTTTAGGCCCTGCATCAGCAATCAAAATATCTATCCCAAGTTAACATATTTTCGGTGGTCCCACAAACACTTTTCCAGGCATCTGTTCTATTTGATATTATAGATAATCTTGGAAAGGTCTCCATTTCTATCTCTAACAACAAAATCGAACCTGAAAAGCTGTTTTGGCAATTTTAAAGAATCCGGTATAATCAAACGAAAATAAAGGAGACGTCTTCCTGTAAATTCAAACTAATGCTTTACCAGTAACTCATTGGATCATAACATTAACAGCAAACTAGGTCTAGCCAAAAAAATCTTAGGACGTTGGATGTTTGTGGGTGGAAATAGAAAATTCAGGAATCGCGGAGTCTTGTACCATCTCTAATCCAAAAGATAGAAATTAGCTAACGTAGGAGATCGTAGGGAATCGGAAAATTTTCAATTGAACCATTGAGAAAAAGGTTTGAGCACTGCAGCAGAAAGTCGTGGCATATAAAGATCAAAAATTAATAACTCCATTCATTCCATTTTTATTACCATAACTCAGAATTTTAACTGTGGAGATCACAAGAGAACCTGTATCCTGTCGGTGTAGAGGTAGAATGGTACTTGTAGGCCCCAAAACCCACCTGTTGAAGAAATAGGATACTTCATGAAGTCAAGCGGTCCGTATTTGAGGTTTTAGAGACCACATTTCACTTCTTTCTTTTTAATTGTTCTTTTTTTAAATTATTTACTATTTAATTGCCACTCTATGCTGATAATAGTCCGAAGCTAGGTATCCATTCAGACAAATAATATAATGCGAAGAATCCTCCGATTTGAATTTGGTACTACCATTTGGTCATGCTCACCTAATTCGTTCTTTGTATTATACAATTACGACAATTTGAACAAGTAAATATATAACTGTCGAACTATTTAAACATATATATACATCGTTTGATAATTTTCAATACTGTCAGAATATTTGGACAGCTCAGAGGTAAAATACGGTATGATACCCGTTGACATTGTCTCTGTTATCATTGAACAGCTGTGACAGCCCGAGGCTCATTAGCATATCCTACATTAGATAAGGTGACATCCATCATACTGTGGCCTCTAATTGATGGTAATGCTACATTCGAAATGTTTATTATTAGTAAGTACTGGTCGTGTAACTCATCGTTCACGAATTGAAATGGGAATGGTTTTCCCTGGAAATATTGAATAAAAAAATCATCCCGTCATATTCATGAATAACACAAATATCCTGTAACACGAAAAGTAAAAGTACTTCCATTCATTTTTTTTTATCCAAAATATAAGCAGTTAGACAAAGTTATCATTAGAATACCAGTTATCCAGTAACTAATTGATATAATAATGGTTTCCGTCGAAATATAAATATGGGATAATAGGAAGCACTAAATAATCCATTCCTAGCCTTCAAAGTAGTAAAAGTCCGTCATTCAGGGGCTGCGTTAACTAAGCAGATTTCCCACGTGCTTCACTTATTTGCATTTATATCAAAACGTAAAATTTCAATGATAACATTATTCGGCATTTAGGCTTCAAATAAAGTGTTTCATAATATAACAGCTTATTGTTAATATGATATGATTAGGAGTGGGGTAGTTTACTGAAGGCCGAAAACCAAAAACTGCAAATAGCTCGGTTAATAATCACGATAATGAAAAATCGTACATAACAATGTTTACGGAACATTACATTTTCAATAAGAATTATTCTATATAATTTTTCAATCAGATGCATACTAACGTATATATTAAAATTTTTCAAAATTCACCCATTTAAGCACCCCCTCCCACTTCCCAATGGTCGGATTTCAGCCATTAACGAACTTTATCTTTAGTTTTACATAAAACTTTTAAATATCGATTTTGATAAGTATTTAACAAAAATTGCGGCCGCTAGAGCGTTACCAGATATATATATATATATAAATAGTTTTGAACGGACATCATTTTCGTCATCAACTGGGTAGGATCGATGGACTTTTGAAGACATTTCTCGAAAACCACGTCATGAGTACGACCTCAATAGCTGATCTGCTAATATTTATAGTTTTGAAAATGAAGCGAGATTGCATATTGGAAGTCAAAATTCATAAATTTAAATAACGGTTTAGGACCGAATTTGTTATTCCAAACACAATTCAATATTTACATTTATTTCATAAAAACGATTCTAACGAAGATATTCATGAATATGTGTTTTCAGGTTGAAATGCTCCTTGTAGAAAACTCGGATCCTCATGTAGCCCATATTGTACCATGGGATAATGGACTCACAAATAAAAAAATTATATAAAATATAAAAATCTACGCGTTTTGAGTGATCGAGTAATAAGAGGTTTTCAATCTCGACACCACTGTTCTTAGAATGGTCTGACGAGTAAGAAAAATCGATCCACAGACAAACATTAGAGTTTTATTCATATAGAAAAACTTACTCATAATTATTAATATCATTCGTAGTTAACTAAAATAGGGACAATAGATTTAGAAGTACCTTAACATGTAGCATATTACACAGGGCATAAATCGCTCCTTGTAGTCTACAAGATTAAGGAACTGAATTTTTTACAGCTGTTGCTGTTGTAAACGGAGCGCATTGCAGCCACATCCATGTTATATATGCCTGTAGTCTTCCTCAGCTGCGTGCTGAGCATTTTAAATCGCCTCTCAGATGGCTTCCAGATAGATCTAAATGTTTTAATTCGGGGGGCTATAAAGCTCCTTTTGGCAAAGGCCTATATTTCTCACCGCCCTATTAATATATTCTACACAAAATTCAAACCCTTCCCTTTACATTTATTTTAACAGATTTCCCTTAGGGGAAATCAGCTATTTAGGTTTTACTCATGACGTCATTAATTAAAAGCTAACAAAGAGAAGTTTAGTAAAATTTCTCTTTATAATGCTTACTGTCTTATACAGTAATCATTTTATACTGATAAGTAGATTTAACAGCTACTCTAAACTCACTCCAGTTCCCAGACTTCATATCTAAAACAGGCTGTATATATCGAGTCACGATAAGACGAAAATTGCGACCGCTAGAGCAGTAACACAGAAACTTATAGTGCATAATAGGTACAACATGGTACAATCAATGAGTTTGAACTTGGGAAAATAATCCATCGATGTTTGGATTAATTCCACTGATACAAAGATGCAAAGAATTTTTCAAATTATCAGTCAGCCTTGTACGATGTGTTTGATTTATTAACTTTCATCATTGAAAAGAACTGTTCGCATTTATAAGTACTGCCAAAAGCACAAATCTCACCTCGTCTTCCTAATTTGGAGGAAATAGTGTAATGATTTTGTTTAATTGGATTTTTCAAAATGTCTCGCGGGCTGGTTGTTGCCCACATATGATGTACATAAAGAACATTCTCGGCATGTGGTGGTAATGAAAGGATTATCTCTCTTTTCTAGCCACGGTGGGACTGAGGATTTTATTTAATGGGTAGATCACTAAATAAATTCCCATCAACAAGGCGGGAATCGAACTCGCCACTCTAGGTTTACCTTATGAGTCTAAAGTCAACGCTTTAACTCACATGGCTAACCTGAGCCCCTATACTATTCTTAATATTGCTACAGGAAATCATTTTTATTTCAACCTGCCAGAGGCGGATAAGAGTCTATACTAAAAATTTGCTAAATTTATCCTGTATACACTTTTTATTTCATGGGTATGGCAAGGGTATAACTGTAGGGAAAGGACATTTGTGTTAGATGATCAAAGTGAATGAATTATTTAGTGCATAAATTAGTCCAGTGTTTATATTTTCAAGGGACACCACATTTATTTCAACTTGTCAAATACGGGTAACATAGCCGACCTCTAATAATTATAAATTAATTAATTGGCGAGTGGCATTAATACTCCAGTTGTCACATGTCATTGGATTATTTAATCTTTTAACCTGCAGTATCATTCCATTTTCAGAATAATTGTCCAAATTTTATTTTTATAATTTTATTTGAGCCTGTGTCAAAGCTCACTAGTTGTCTCGCTTCCTTATGAAAGGACTCTTCATTAGACTTCCAAACTAGAATTATATTAATTATTAATTGGAGTACTTCTGAAACCTTAAATAAAAAAAATATATTATAATTTGGAGACCTCAGGATTCTATCAATCCAATATAACACACACACACACACACACACACACACACACACACACACACACATATATATATATATATATATATATATATATATATATATATATATATATATATATATATATGTAAAATTACGTATAGTTAATCAAGTATCTAAGATGTTCAAAGAAAAAGGAAGTCGTCCCTGCAAAGGATTGGCACCAGGGCCGACTTCGTCCAATCAGGCATTTAAGGAAATTTTCCGAAAACCGAGTAATGAATACAACCTCGATAGCTGATTTCCCTTGAGAGAAATCAGCTAAAACCCGTCGAACAAGCACCATTATGTTCTGTTACATCTGTATTATGATTACATAGTTAACGTCGGATTACAGCAGACTAAAGATGGGAATTCTTTGAAAAACTAGAACAAAATGCACAAGTGCAATTATAGTTAAATAAAGAAAATGAATGACACACTTGAAATAACAGGTGAAGAAATAATTTAAAGATAAACATGAAAGCATTTAATTAATTTTGAATATATAACTGTTGGATAAATGTTTTATGCATTCATGTCACTCATACATAAAATGGTTTGCATTCAAGAAAAGAGAGAGAGATTTAAATTTCATTCATCTAAAGTACTTGAAAACTTCAGAACAAGGAATATTTATATTTTTCTCAAAGAGTACGTTTGTCGGGCTCTACATTATTATGAGCAATTAACCAATGAATATGGATTTACTAATCTAAAATGAAAAAGAAATTAAGATAACTGGATGGCTTGGAATATTGAATAATAATACTAACTGATTGAATTGAAATATTTCCTCAATGAATTCAATGACAAATTAAACTCACAAAATGCACTGATACAGACTTAAATTAATGGAAATGACAGTAGGAGTTGAGACAATTTAGACACCACTGGTTTTCTCTCTTTTATCTCATGTCTTTGTCCGTAGTAATCAGGAATTCCCTTTTATTTGTTCAAGCCTAAACATAAAAACCAATTATTTTACTCCAAAGAAAAATAGTCGCTAAAAGGATATTTCTGAAAATTTTTAATGCAAAGAAAACTGGTTCGTCTTATTCAAGTACATTTTAAAGACATTATTTTCTCATGCATACCAAAAACAAAAAAAATTGGGGAAACTTACGGTTTGGTTTGGAGTAGTTCCCAGCGACGATCAATCCAGTTAACTATGGATACAAATAATTTAGCATACATATTTATATATGTGTATATATATTACGTTCTAGTCACACACTTATATCAAACTACTACATATCTGTCTAACTTTTCTCTATCTATCATTCGATCTACCTACTTACTTATTAATGCTTGTATCTACGAATCAAACAATTTGTCTACAATTCTACTGTACGTGTGTGTGTGTCACTGAAATCCTCCTAAACGGCTGGACCGATTTGAATGAATTTTTTTGTATGCGTTCGGGTGACGCCCTGGATGGTTTAGATTCAAAATCAGCCCGGAAAATGGAGCAGGAAAGGGGGTTTTAAGGGAGGCTTTAAATTAAAAAAGCGATATTTTGTTAATATTGGTTTTTCGGCAAATATGTACAAAATAAAAGTTGTTTATTTTGTTATTTAGAGTAATAATAATAATAATAATAGAGTAATTTTTGTTATATTCACTTTTGTCGTATAACAAAGTATAAACGAGATATACTCTAAAAAATTAAAGTTGGAGACAATAATTTCATTGGGAACTAACGATTGAACCGAACTTAACAAAACTCTAAATGTAAATTAGCATTAATTCTTCCATAATTATAAGCTGTATTAGCTTTTTTAGGTTCGAACGAGAGTCGGAGTTATAAGGGAGGCCTGAATAAAAAATTGGCGATATTTCATTTTCTACTTGTTTTTAGGCGAACGTACACATAACAAAAGTTGTTTTTTGTGTTATTAAAAGTAGCTTTTGTTTTAAACATAATATTATTAAATTTAATATCCTAATCGCTTGAAATATCATGCAGGACAACGTCTGTTGGCTCCACGAATGTACTATGTATTCTTATCTCCATCCATCTGTCATAGCGCACGCTGCTGACATTTTTTTATTTATTGACGTGCCTTGCAATAAGTTGGAAACGTAAGAAGAGAAGCATTGAAAACTTCAAAACATCCCACATCGGGAAAATTCTAGGCCCCTCCCAAAGAGGGGTAAAAATGCGTGCTGAAAGTTGGGGAGAGAGAGATACAAACGCAGGAACTCTTTCAGAAGTATCGCCATGGGATTAATTCGGGGGTTTTCCCCTTTGACAGCATTAGGAGAGATCTATTGAAAGGAAAAGTTGGCCAGCCTGCGAGTAAGCTAGAGTTCCCATGGGCTTCGAACAGCCTCTCTCCCTCCCAGGGGGACATTACTTTCTTTTATAACTTAATTCCTAACAAACCTCATTGATTTTTTACAAACGTTCGCCCTTTAAATCTATCACCGCCTTCACTCGTATTGATAGCAGCATCCATTTTCTTTGGACATTTAAGTGAGGTATTTCCACACTGAGGTAAATCAGGTTTGTGGTGCGTTCAGATTTATAACATGCTTGCTGAGGTTACTGGGTGGTTTTGCTCGGGAAATACTCTGGCTGCAAAATCGAGTATGTATTCTAGGAGATTTCCCTTAAGGGAAATCAACTATTGAGGCTGTATTCTTGAAGCGATGTTCGGAAAATCCCCTCAAATGTTCATCAATCCTATCTAGGAGATGACGAAACTGAGGTCCGTTCAATATACATATGGAATAAAATATAGGTCAAGTTCGTTAATGGCTGCAATCAAACCCGTGGGGTGGAGGTTTAGTGTGGGGATTTCGAAAATTAAAAATATATCCGTCGGGTCAAAAACTGTATAGAATAAATCTTATTTCAAGTGAAATTTGTTAATAATATTGTTATATAAATTCATTCTCTGTCTTTAATGTTAACGAATATATTTCCATATTTTAGTTTTGAGCTTGAGTAACCCCCTCCCCTCCGACTCATATTTGCAAGCTAATATATAGCAAGCTATATAAGCTGTTATATCATGGACCACTTTCTTCCAAGCTTAAATACCACAAATTGTTTTTAAACCGCAAATACCCAGTGAGAAGACTTCATCAAAATTAAAATTTTGCAGTCGTGAATCGAAAATAATTATTTATTTCTTCTGTCATATAGTAATTATATCCATTACTCAATGTGAACAAGAGTGAATTCTTGGTTTTTTCCTGTGTCTTAATGAAAAACATAAATTAATCAGTCCCTAATCAATGAACAATTTTATGAGCTTACAAACTTCTCTCACATCTCACATATTATTAAAAATACTCTTTTACGTCCCAAAAATGTAAACTTTACATCCATAATAAACATCTGCTCACCAATGTTTTACATAATAAAGGAGCATTAAAAACCAATAGTAGAAATAGCTAGGACCTAGATTATATATTTTTTATCTTTCTTATAACGTATCCCTAGATCGTCCGTAAGTATATTAATAATGTTTAATCTGGTTTTCCATTAAATATCTACCGAGAACACCATTCGATCAGTGTTCAATTGTGGGCTCAACCAATACATTCATATCTTAGCATATCTTGCTTGTACTTGTTAAACGACAAATATTATATATATACCAGGTGTGAAAATTCAAGGTGGAAATTCACTTAGGTCACCACCCTGTTTTCCCGCTTAAGTCCAGCATTTATTTACGCTCAGATAACCTTAGCATTGGACTTGCCCATTGAGTTTTCTGTGACAGGAATGTGAGAAATCAAATATTTTAATTACTGTGAATTTAAGAAAATATTGCAATAAACCAGTTACTTTATTATGAAATAGGCACAAGTAGAATCATTGTGGCATTAGTGCCAGAGAAAAGTGAACAGTAAAAGGTCCGTCACGCAGGGGTTGCGTAAATTAAGCAGATTTCACACGTGAAGTTTTACTATCCGTTACGTGAAATCTGCATACTGCTAACACTTAACACCACCGTGAGTAAATACAAACGGTAACGAGAAATCTTTCAGTTAATTTTAATAAGGTCCCAATGGAAACGGCTTCTGAATTATAAACAAATAGGTCTGGCAACCACTCGTAGCTGAGCGGATAGATAGACATATTCTTCACAGGAAAAAAAAAAACTTACTCATATACATCTAAATATAACATATTAACTTTATTGCAAACTATTTACTATATCTAGTACTACAATCTATAATGAATCTGAATAATTTATATTTTAATAACTCAAATTTTAGTAGTCCAAGAACTAAGAATGAGGGGGAATCAACAGATCGTATTTGTATATATCTCACAAAGTAAAAACTTACTGGAGGTTAAACCAGTTTCACGAGAGCTGAACCGTTACGGAAATAGCTAACTAGCTTTCGGCTGTTTCTGTCGAACAATACCGGCAACAGCCGATCTCATCTCGCCCGTTATCCACACACACTTAATAAAAATGCAAATATCTCGGTTATTATTCAAGATAGAGAATAAATATACATAACAATATTTATAGTAAATTTAATTTACAATGAGAATGACTCTACACAAGTTATCGATCCGACGTGTAGTAACGGAGATTTTTCGAATTTTCGAAAATCCTCCCCTCTGAACCCCCTCCCTCCCACTTGTCCAATTTTACCCATTAACGAACTTGATCTCTCTTTTTACATAAAATGATTACACATCGAGAAGTTTGAAAACGATCAAACGAAAACTGCTAGAGCGTTAACAGACAAATATATATATATATATATATATATATATATATATATATATATATATATATATAGGTACATATAATTTTGAACGGACACATTTTCGTCATCTCCTGGTTTGGATCGATGGACATTTGAAGAAATGTTTCGAAAATCGCTTCATGAGCACGTCAATAGCTCCCTTAAAGTAAATCTGCTAAAAAGTATCAGAAACTCTGAGTAACCTTTACTAATTAGTCAGCTGCAATAGGGGGATCTCCCAGGCCAACGGAATACAAACTCATAGTGCCTATGGCAGCTGAGGCGGCCTCCATGGTAATTATCAATAATAACAACATTATTGTTAGTAATATGTTAGTTCAGCTCTAATTGTTATTGTCTCATAAATGATATATTGCCGTCATTTATTGCCTAATAAATATTGAGTATTGCAATAGTTTGATGATATTGTAAATTACATATTTACACCAACTGAATACTATAATATTACCATCTTGAATATCCATTTCATAGAGTTTTAAGGAAATAAAAGTTTATGAGTATGCTAATTAAATAATGTGAAATAAAGTTATTAATTTTTATTTTTATTTTGTCTAATATAAAAAACGTCAGTCGCGTATGGACTGCGTAAGCATAGCAGATTTCTCACGGGCTGGAGTGGTGCACGTCATCTCACCAAATATTTTCTATTTCTAATGTACGTAAATGATCGAGGTGTGGAAGGGCCTTGAGGTGGGGAGGTTAACTGAGGGTTGCAAACAAGGAAGTACGAACAACTCGATTATTATTTGATTTAGGAAAAAAAGGCGTTGAACGAATATTGAAGAACATTAATAAGTTATCAAGATTGGTTCTATAACGTTTTACTATCGGACTTACAATAACGGAAATATTTTGAATTTTCGAATCGCACCACCTCTAAACACACACGATTCCAGGTCCGAGTCCAGCCACTAACAAATATGATCTTTAGTAGTGACAGAAAAGGTTAAATATCGAATATGATGAGAATCAAATAAAAACTTTTGAGTTTAAAAATGAAATTTTAATCCATGAAGCTATCACACAACAAATATGCATGAATCTCACATAGTAATAGCTCAATGAGGAGCATATTTGTTATTTAACCTAGGAATGAAGTGGTTCATGGTATAACACCTGATTGCTAATATGACTTGAATAGTTGTGGGGGTTTATAGAAGGGTCAAAACTAAAAAATCCAAATTTCTCCGTCAGTATACATTATAGAAAAAATATGCATAACAATATTTATAGGTTATTTATTTGCAATAAGATTGGTTAGGAACAATTTTTCTATCCGAATTATAATAACGGAGATATTTCAAATTTTCAAAATTCCCCCTTTAAAACCCTCTACCCGCCCATTGGTTGATTTCTACCATTAACTATCCTGATATTTATTTTTACACAAAACGTTTAAATATCTAGTTTCGTAACGTTCAAACAAAAATTCGGACCGCTAGAGCGTTAATGGGCAAATATGTGTGGATGAGTATACATATATATATATATATATATATATATATATATATATATATATATATATATATATATATATATATAAGAGCGGACCTCATTTTCGTTTTCTAATGAGTAGGATCGATGGACATTTGAAGTAATTTTTCTAATATCTTGTCATGAGTGCATCCAGAGTCGTGTTAACCATAATAAGCACAAACAGAGCGAGCAATGGGCTGAACGACTGATGACTGTGTTGCTAAGTAAGTTTAGCAGAAAGTGGGACATAGCCAACGTGTTCACTATCTACAACGGAACCAACCGCACCATATCACTCTCTCCGAGCGACAGCCCAGTACAAGAGTTCGCTAGGTCACGCAACCCATACTAACTACCAAACAACCCAATGATAACTATATTAAACCAATTAAAAACAATAAATATTCACGAATTATAATGTCTAAGAATATAAATGGCAGAATTAAAATTACAAAATATAAAATGGTCATTTGTGTAAATATTTCGGAAATGGCGACATCAATAGCAGATTTTCCTTAAGGGAAATCTGCTAAAATGACATCAGGGCACAACGAATTTGCATGTACCTGGAATAATAATGGCCTCTTGAAATTAGTATTTGGAATTTAAGCTTATAATGATGTATACATCAACAGGTGGATATAACAGCTTATTGTTAATATGACATGAGTAGTGGGGGTTTACTGAAGGCCGTACACTAAGAAGTGAAAATAACTCGTTAAAAATCAAGACTTGGGGTATAACAGATTTGGTCCTAGTTGGGCATCATTTATCGCGAGCGGGACATAATTTATATGTTTCATATTATTTATAAATATTGTTACTGATCTTCACAAGAACACTGCACTGCACTACTCTTCACGAAAACACTGCACTGCACTGAAACTAAAAAGCACTGTTCACTAAACTCTGCACTGAACGCACTATTATTCACTAGTAAGACAACAGAGAACTAACTAACTGTCGGGCTATTTGGGCGGCATAGACCGGCGGCTATAGTTCGTATAGGTTCAAAAAGGGTCCAAACCCGGCGTCTAGACTGGTTTAGGTTCCAGAACAGCCGTCGCCTAGAACATTCCTGGCTCCACTGCTCCTGTAGACGTGTCTTCATTTAATTCGTAAATACGTGATTAACTCTGCGTATTTGTTCAAGTATACAATTTTGCAACAATGTTATAATTATTTATTTATATATAATATTTATTTATTTATATTTTCTATTTATTTATATTGTTTCAGTGAAAAGAGTGACATGGAGAGCAGCTTAGGTCGGAAAGTTGGTTCAGAGCGTTGCTTGACGCGGCCTCCGGAGCCGCTGTACCGCAGCCATAACATCACCGCCCCCAGCCCGGAGGCGATGAAGGTGAGGCTGGCTGCAATGGTACTACAGCCCCCGACCAGGGTCTGACTCTTTATACCACTTCATTTATTACCTCTTTACTCTACTACTTTATATTTATGTAAATGAATGACAATAATATTTTTTACCATGGCTACTACTATCACTTATTTATTTATTACTACTATACAACGACAAATCAAGTTTGAGAATGATATGATCGCCAAAAAAAAAACCCTCTATCTGTGCTATGCATCATGTTAAGCAGTAAATGAGTTCTTTGAAACACAAAGGTCTTCATTAGCTTTTGATAACAATTATAATTACAAAAATAAAGCTACTGTTAGAGAACATAAGTAAAGTGTTATTAACAATTATTTCTGACAAATTGACGTTCCAAGGTCGCCTAAATTCAATACTTTTAAGACGATTAAACTCGTCAGCCTTCAATAATTCATGCAACCCATTCATAGAGATCATGAATTATAAATGTGACACGAGTAAAATTACGAAGAAAATCTATACCCCCATAACTCATATGAGAGATCATTTTCATACCGAGATGTTAGACTTAGCCAATAGAAACATTTCTGTGTATCTAGCTCATTAATTAAATTCTCTCTGAGAACTGCATTCTTTCAACGGAATAGAAAATATGACATGACAGTCTGTTTTATTAAAATTGCATTGGCTCACAACTTGCTGTATTCTTAAACTTAAAATTCATTGAATTTAATAATTCAATTCCCAAAGTTAACAGAAAAATTCTAACAAAAAAAAAAAGGATAATTTTTATGACGAACAACCGCAAGTATTTAATGAAAAGTGGTGATTGAGGTTTGGACGAGCTTTTTTCCCCCATCGATTCCCCCTGATAAATAAAACCTTTATAGTCAGCCCAGATGAGTTTTGCTATAATGTGTTTCTTTCCTGACTGAACTGCAGCCATCCCTCATGTTAAAAAAAAATATATATGTATTTTTCACTGCTGTCCAATGATATCCTTTAACCAAATGTGAGTCCCAGACAAATTTATCTGAACTGTGGTTATTAGGATTCTGTCATTAATGTCCTGACCCTTGAATTTTTTTTATGTATTTATAGACACTTTAAAAGAATCAAATGAGTCTTGAATGTGATCTCTAAGAAAGTAATACCAAATTTTAGTTCTGCTGAATACTATTGTTTCATAAGATAACTAACTCTCTTTATTCCTTGGGCATTTTTTGTGTAAAATGAGTCATATAAAAAATTATCAAGTCATCAAACTCCTTATCCCCGTTTTTGGAAATTTCTCTAGTACCTCTTTGGTATTTTTATTATGAATTTGCGGGATATTTCAATGAATTAATTATAAAATAGATGAATTTGAAATTATTTCAAATTTTGTTGCTTTGCCATTGTTTGAACTCATGAATAACTCAAACTGATAATTTTGGATATTATTATATAAAACATATTGTCAAAATTGGCAACATACTAAAAATTAAAACACTCAATCCAAAGACAAATTACATTAAAAGTTTCTAAGGTAGTTGAGAATACTTTACGTTGCGTTACATAAAGTTTCCCTTGTGTATGGAAGGTGTTTACGGTATGCTGACATTTCACAGAAAGTGTAAAAACGTTCATGACAGCTCTTGGCAAATGTGGAGCTTATTCGCAAAAAGAATCATGTCAATTCAAAAAAAGTATGAGGTCACATCCCCCCACAAGTAGGAATTTAAAATCCGGAAAAAAACATATATTTTATTAAAACTTTTAATAAAATTTAGTAAATATTTACGTACGTGAAATTATTTTAACACTACATGAAAAGAGAATTTGAAATGATTTGTCCATACTGAAATGGATTCATGTGGTATTTTTTTTTGGGGGGGGGGGTTAACTCCCCATATAATAAATAAATGACAGAGAGAGTAATACGTCCGAAAATTCCCTCTGGATTACACATACTTTAACCTTACATCAATTAAATGCATATGGAAGTTCTTGAGCAGTTCCACAAGCCTCGAGCATATCTCTCTTCTCGATTGTTATTTTTTCTCTTCGTTCTCTGAGTTATCCGATGTTGTTACTGTTTATTAATATTTGAAAGGATTTGTCTTCTGTAGTAAGCTGATAAATATCTGGGGAAGAAGAAATATAACACAGTAGATATTTCTAATACTTGCAACGAATAATCTTAACCATTCAACACCAATTATTTAAAGAGCTAGCAAAAACACAAGTTAGATAAACAGCAAACTGCAGTTCTTGTTCTATAATAATGACTGCTGACAACCAAAAACTTGCATTTGTATTTTGACTCCTAATGTATTGAACGTCAATTTATATTTTATAGAGATTATACCGAGATTTTATTTATTTTGGACGATTGTTATGAATTTAAGAGTCAATAAAGAACTGTCTAAGATGAAATAGTTAAAATTTAAAAATGGAACAACTTAAAAATTCAAGAATAGGACGAAAGATTTTTCTTACTCAATATTAATGTCAGCTTTTGAAGACTTTTATCAATAAGCAGGACTTTGTGGTTTTTATTTTAATTTATTTATTTCTATTTTATAATTCCATTATTATAATTTTATTTTAAGTTTTGTTTAACAAAATTAGAGCACTGCGTTGCCTTTAATTATTTACTTAACTTTTCAAATTTAAATCTGCTTTTAAGTGTGTTTACTAACTTCTCAAGGTTTGGAATTTTGTTGTTGTTGTGCTCTTTGTGGAAATGGAAAGGCATGTTTTGTTTTTTTATTGGTTTATTTTTCATGCACAAACTACTTTACATGCAGCTTGAACTTTTAAAAATTAATTTATATTTTTTTTTATTTTTGGAACCCAATATATTTTATATTCTAATCTCTAATTTATATATTTAAATTTCACTGCAGAAGGTTAGCTTATCTTTGAATACATTCTACATTGCTCAGTATTTGCTTTTAATGTGGTTTCCTATATTTTTAATTTAACTGATTCCTGTTTTATATCGTTTTATTAACCATTCAAGGAAGCCTTATTGGAAAAGGAAGTGACAGTATTATGTGTTAACTTTGAGAAGGGAATTTGAATCGCTCATGCATGTGGAGAATATACTTGGCGACTGACTCACCAAAATTCATAATAACACTACCCCTGACACAAGTATTAGTACTTGTTAATCTTTGTACCCTTAATAAGTTGTTAAATAAAAAATAATAATTAACATTATTTAAACTATAAATATACTATTCCTTAACCCTAAAAATGCTTACAAGCCTTTAATAAATCCCTGTTTCTGCTTAACTAGACCCCAATTTTAAATTTTTGCAATTTTACAGTAATTTCATGTACCCACCTATATCTTATGAACGAAACCAACATATGTTTCCCATTTAGCATTGAATTCTAATCCACCATTATTAAACAATTGGCATTATTTTTGTAACAATGCTTTAAGTATGGCGCTGTTGATTTGTAGCTGTCTGAATTTACCAATTACTCATTGGATTATTTATTTTACTCTTTCTTTACAACTAAACTATATGAATTTTATTCCGACTCACAGAATTACAAATTTGCAATAAACGAAAAAATAAAAGTGATGTGCGTAGAAAAATAATGCCTTAACAAGAATAATTAAACAAGAATGACATTAGTACAACTCTTAAAACAATTACTTAATTAAAACTCCAGAGATATTGCCCTAAATTTGTATCAAATTTGCATTTCTCCTAAGTTTGTAATTCGCTTATAAGTACTCCTCATGACCATTCCGCATTAAGTACATTTCTAAATAAATCAATTTAAAGTCATTATAAATGAAATAATATCATTTATTAACTCGAATTAGAACCGTAATTCAAACATTTATAACTTTTTTTTTTCATAGTAAAATCAGAACACTGTAAACAATATAAAAACATACTTCCTGATCATCAACTGAATCGTACATTCCTCTAAAAAAGAACTTGAGAGTTAATTTCAATTGCATTATTCCTTTTGGAAATAATGTTACTTTTTTTTTCTGTTGAATAGAGAACCCTTAGATTATTTTTATCTACATTATTTTATAAACTCTGTAATACTCACCTTGCGCTTGAGGCTACAGCAAATTGAGCAAAGTAATTATTTTCTGTTGTCCTATTCATTTGAATATTAATAATACTAATTGTAATGTTTCTGAAATAGGGATAAAGTAATCCATTGGTGGTGCACTCCCATAAAGCTAGAAATGTCGTTTCTTCTATTTTAATACCCGCATCTCCGTATAATATTCAAATTTGACATAAAACGTTTGAGGGATATTTGCTCCAAAGGCCATGTGTTCCAAATTCCTTCCAATTTTCAGCAGGTCTTCTTCTTCTTCAGAAAACTCAGTCGTGATAGAATTTTGAAAAGATACTAAAAGTAGGAAAATTTAAGGTTTTTTTTTTTTTGTTTTTTTTTTTGCAAACACTGTAAATTTCCAATTTTTTTTTTATCTTTACATTTATTTATAGTGACAAAGGAAACTGAGCAAAAAATAGTATCTTTCAGGTGCTTGATTCATTTTTTTGTTTAACGAATCGAGCAACCCAGGTGAGATATGGTAACAAATATAAATTCTAATTCTCCATTATTAAGAGATAAAAATACGTTACATTATTAAATTATATATAAAAGCCATTATTTATTTATTAACCCCCGCATTATGTTCTTATGGCTAATTGGCACTGGCACATCTACATCTATAGGTCACCCACTACCATTTTTTAGCCAGTGAGTTCGTCACTAAATAAATTCCTATTGCTCCGGTGGAAATCTAACTACCTGAGGTTCGTTGAAACCATTAAACGGAGAGTTAAAATTTAAGTTTAAAACTGGACTAATTATTTATTAGCAATAGGCATTTAAAATTAATCTAAATTCAATTCAAAATGGTGCTAAAAATACTCGGGTATTGTATGTCGAATGTACCTAATAGAAAAACATTCCTGAACAACCTGCATAAATAAACTGCACGAATGAATAAATCAATAATAAAAGCACCCAATCAGAATTCGATATAAACTTTAAAAAGCTTCAAAATTCATGCAATGCATATTTTACGCCAATGGCCGATTTCACTGGATAAAATGGTGTGCTTGTTTAATTGTAAATATCACTTTCCATAATACAAATCATCTTCAGTATTGCCTAAATGCCATCGTCTACAGAGAGGTATGTCGTGGCTTTTAATGTAATAGCCAATGTTAACCCATTTAAAAGAATCTTTGGAAATGAAAACTAAAACTGCATGATAAATGCAGTAAAAATAAATATGCAAGCAGTAGTGGCAATCATACGGTTTAAATACACTTCAATAGTTCTAGTACTATACGAACTTTGCTCTAAATAATGTATCCTATTTAAAATGGCGGAGATGAATCTCCCTTTTTTCAGGAGTAACATTAAGTACAAAAAGAACATTGAGAGAAATGTATTTGATTTATTAACACGTTAGCTGCAAGAGGGATGAGGAAGAATAGCTCATCCATAAAAGAAAGGATGAAATACTTAGGAAGGCCCATAGCACCTGACGTAATCTTAGTAAAACCTATTGCGTTACTCCTTCCTGGTGCTATATGCATGAACAGCTGCTCTGGGACATACTATAATTTCTATAAACTTTATGTCACCAGCTCTTGACATTTCACCTTTCTTATTTCTCATTTTGACACGCCCAGAGGTGATTACAATGCTGTCCTTTCCATCTCCACGCCTGAGCGCAGCTTATGAATTGTTTGAAAATAACACCTCTATTTTTGTTTTTTTCATTTTTACAAGATAAATTTATGTATTATCTGAACTTCTAGATGTTTAAGAAATCGTGTATGATTACTAAGCTGGCTAGATAATTTTTTGTTTACTTTCTTCTACTTTTATTTATAATTTTGAGTTGTCTTTTTTCTTTCAAGTAATGCGATGTATTGGCATTTATTTTGCATATGTAGTTTAGAATGTATGAAGATCTCTAATTGTCAAGATAAATGTGGAAGGCTAGTCGTTATGATTTCTTTATTTTAATTTTTGTAACTTACTGATTATAAATGTCATAGAGATCTAAGAATGTTGTACATTTACTTGTTGTTATTAAGATGTTTCTAATATATTTTTGAGATTGAACTATTTAATTTCCTGACTACCAAAACAAAAAAAAATTGATTATGTACAACATTGTTAAAGATGCAATCTCCAGATGTTAAAAAAAAAATATAATTATTTGTGTAAATGCAATGCTGCCAGTTGTCCTATATTCTGTAATATTTGTTTATTTGCATAAAGGCTGAAAACTAGCTCATGCTATGATTTGGCAGCTTGTTTTATTTTTTTGTTTTAATTTTTGTATGTAACTCCTTTTCCTTGCTAATTTTGTAAGGATTGTTCCTTGAGGCAGGTAGAATTGCATGAGGCGGGTGCAAAAAACAGCTGCTGCCCAATGATTACTATTTGTTTTTATTTTGTTTGTAACCCCACAGTTAAAGAGAAAATTAATCAGACACTTACTTGCACAAAGCATGGATTTTTTTTGAGCACTCAGAGTTTATTGAATTGCACATTGTATTATTATACCCTGTTTGAGAAATCATTATTCTGTAATAACCCTCGTTGAGTGTGAAATGTGCATGGACCCTTTTTTATACTTTGACTGTAGCTTAATCTATAACAGCTTTTCAGTATTATAGTTGTAAAAACCTAGATCATGGCTATAGATGTAATTAATTTCTAAATGCCATGTTTAAAATCCTTGTAAAATCTTTTCAGGGGACATTTTATATTAAATCACTCTACGGAAGTAATTATTATACAATTTATTTATATATTTTAATGAGGCAGGTGTACACTTACCTAACTTGCAAAGCAATAGTAAGGTCGAACCAAGCTCATGGCATCTTCAACTTTCCATATTTACCATTTTTAGTAATTCTGAGACTATGAATTTTCATTTTACACGGGGGGAATGAACAACCACTTAATGATATTATTTTTAAGTTTATTGAGTGATCAAGTATTATTAGCGTAACCCTAAATGTAGACCGAATAGATAATGTAATCCCTGAGAGTATCTTAGAATGTATGCAACTATATAAAGTTCACTGACAATTATTTTATAAACACGCACTTTTAAATGAGCACAGCTCCATCCTTTGCAATAATTTAGCAGACAGAAGTTAATGATAAAATTATTTATAAAATTGCTCTATTCCTTATAATATGAACAGATATGTATCCACAGATTTAATGGTATAAATTCCCTTCAGAAATAATGCACCTATGAGTATTATATACCAACAAATTCTATAACATTAATTATTAGTCAATAGTGTCAAAATGTGTAAATCAATTCTTCCAATAGTATTCCCCATCAAAGGGATTCTGACAAAGGATTCATATTCACAGAGTCTGTAAATAAACATGACCGTGATCGCTTAGAGAATAAAAGCTTTTATTAATTGTAATTTTAATGGAGTTTATATCATATAAATATAGAATACAAGAGAAAAAGAAATTTAGTTTAAGGAAAACTACAAAAATTTATTGTATTCTCAGATAGATCTTGAGATGAGCTATAAACAGGTTTGATAAAATAAGTGGCTTGGAAATATTACAGTATTGAAATAGGTTATACCTTGTGACACTATTGATTAAAAATTAATGTTATAGAAAAAATATCTAAATTTAATTTTTGATAGAAAGTTGATAATATTCTAGTAATATTTTTTTGAAATTTTTTATTCTATTTATTATAAATTATTTGTTTTTTGATCATGAATGTCAATTAATGGACTGAACAAATTGTGTTATTAATTCGTGATATTCATTTGCAACTTAATACCTCCAAAATCTGGTATTGATTCATATGAATTCGTTTGACTTTTAAACGCGAATTAAACATTTATAGTTCTCATAATGTTTGTTTTTACCATTTGTTATTTTCCTGATACCAATAGCTAGTAATTAAAGGAATGAATATAAATTCATTCATTCAAGATTGTGTGTGTGTGTGTGTGTGTGTGTGTGTGTGTGTGTGTGTGTGTCTGAGAGAGAGAGAGAGAGAGAGAGAGAGAGAGAGAGAGAGAGAGAGAGAGAGAGAGAGAGAAGTCTAGAAACAGAGAGTGAGAGAAAATACACGGAGAGCATGAAAGGGTGTGACAGGGAGAGTGATAGTGAGAGAGAGAGAGAGAGAGAGAGAGAGAGAGAGAGAGAGAGAGAGAGAGAGAGAGAGAGAAGATATGATCCCATTTGTCCCTCTGAATATTTTTATTGTAATATATTCTTTTGGAACATTTTTCTAGACATTTAATTTTCACACGGTATATTCCCAAGGGCACTGATATTAGAATTTATATATTTCCAGAATAGAGCATTGCACATTGTGTTATCACATGTAGTTATAATATTAAAGCATGTATCAATCACCAGTGTGTGTACTCGGGCTACATCAATCATGGAAAATATAAAAAACCCTTTGAAGGACATAAATTAATATTTAATGTTTTTAATTTAAAAAGATAATAAATGAAAGTTATGGATAATAAGTTATAAAAGAAAAACTGAACAGGTGGATTCAAAATTTAGAATAATACAACAAATAACAAAGTAAATCATACATAGTATTTCAACATTTATATCAATTGAAATATTAAAAAGGGGGTGTACTTACATTAGTAAGTGAGCTACCAGCTGATCGTAAACTGAAGCAAGTATGTTCCCACATGGGCCATGAATGGATTGCCTAACCTCACAATAACACATGCCCAATCCCATACTCAACATCTTGGGCAGTGAAGAACTGGTTAAATCAAAGTGAAAAGATCTCTTCTGAAGTTCTCCGTCGCACAAAGTGGTAGCGTATGATCCTTTTCGATGACTAAACATCAATATTCCATGAGCACTATTTGGATCCACATAGCTTGGGAGGTTGTTTGTTTCAGATTAATACAAGTTTTTGATTTTAGAAGTTTAATATATTACATAAAACACATTTCACATTAATTAAATATTTTAAACAATTTTTGGGGGGGATTTTATTTTATAATAATGTTAATCAGCTACTTCCAACCAAATTAGAACTTAAACATATATTTACCTACCCAAGGAGAACTACAAATAAATGAGTTTATTTATTTTTCAATTCAGAAATGTATAAAAGGTTTAATAACATGGTAGTAGTAGTACAAATCGTTAGTATGATCACGTTTTTCAAATAATAGCTGCTAAAGTATCGGAAAATTCCCACTGTTATTACATTTCTGATCGTTATTAAAAATATGTATAAAAATATAATATGCCAGATAAAAAAAAGAGAAAGATGAATCGTTTAAATGTTTTTTTTATTCCCCAAGACACAAAAGAAAAGAGTCTTGCTTACCGCAAGAAAAGAGGATTAAGAAGAGGGAAACACTCCTACATAAAATATTTTAAAAGATAACTTAAAAATCATTGGGATTCGGGGAATAAAAGAAATATTTTTCGTACCATTTATAATGAAATTCCTTCGTCGGGATATTAATATTTTATGAGCTTTAGATATCTCAGAATCCAAGAACGAAACCTCTCAATAGAAACCTTAATTTACTTTTCTCAATATATAATGTAAAATAAACCTCAATTTTTCCCTATTCCATTCTATAACTCAAACCATTTTTTTTTATTTAGTTATTATTAGGCTAATGATTAAATAAAATTTCATTAAATATCACAAATATTGTTGGTCACCTAATCCCAAAGATAAATATAAGTAATAAGTTTCAAAAAAGTGATAAATTATGAGCTCTAATAAAATAGGACTACGTTTAGTATAAAAATAAAGCTTATATAAATTATTAATTAATACAACCACAAACACACTTATTAATAAATTTATTTATATTTATTTATTTAGTATGTATATTTATACGTACTAATAAATTTACCATGGCAAATGCAATTGAACAGCTTGCAAGTTAGGACTTAGTACATCTTGTCTAACGATGTTCAGCGAATACTATTTTTATACTTCCCTTCCTGCAGAAATTATCCAGTCTTATGGATTTAGCTGAATCAAATCATTTATTTTAAATTAACTGCTCCAGTATCGTGTATAGTATTATATAAATATTTCCGTTAAATTTCATTTACATGAGTTTTCTTCGAAATGAATTATTGAATTAATATATATACATATGTGTTGGATATTATTTAAGCTCAAGATTTTCTTACAAATTTCGCCACTCCCCAAAATAGTCATTGAAATCTGAAAATAATAATATAGCATTGATGTTCTTAGTGAAAGGAAAAACAGTCAATCCAGGCTTCAAGTAGTAATGTAAGTAAATTCTAGATTTCAAAATTAATAATATCAAAACTTTAACCATGCCTCAGAAGAACCATGGTTTTGGTTACAGAACATTTTCATATAAATTTACAAAATTAAAATTCATTAGTTCAGGCTCATATATTTTATCCATTACTAAAACATTCACTCTTATCTTGTAGGAGTCAAACAATTCAAACGATGACAGGCATTCAAACTAAGTTTTGAATACCTGTAATGGAAAATATGTGTCTTTTCCTACGGGATGTAACATTAGTTTGAATGGGTAATAGCTCCATATAATTTTGCACGGAGTCCCTTTTTTTCTGTGGCATGGTTTGCAGTCAGTAAAGTCTCGATGGGTTTCGCAGGGTTCAGGAAATACTCGTAAAATATATAAGTCAAGAAACAGGACTATTAAAATATTCGCTATTACAATTCATTTTGTTGGCTAATTGATATTTGCACGGGCTCTTCTCCTCCATCGTATGAAGCATTAACACGAGTAAAAAATTATTCTTTTCGATTTTTTTTAAACTCCTGAGGTGTAAATGGTCTTGTAAATTCGTAATGAAATATTATATTTTAAAGAATAACCTATATTATATAATAAAATTATATAAAGCTTACAACAGAAATTATTATTATTTATTTATTTGCGTTAACCATATCTTAAATTTCGTCTTTTTGCTGTGGATGTTGTTTTTTATTTCATTATTTGCTGTCCTGCTAAAAGGGGGTCTATATATCTAAAACATTATCAACACTGTATCGATTTATTTTAGAAGAATTTCTCATTAGGCTAGAGCAGTAAAACAAAAATACACAGAAAAGTAGCAGAAACTGCATAACTTAAAAGCATTTAAGAAAATGCATGAAATAAATTGTTCACCCGAAAACACTGATCAAATATCACTCGTAGCCACAACGTCAGAATATACAGAAATATAATTATCTGCTATTCCATTTATTAAAGTATATATGTTTACATGTTGTTGGCTTTACTTTAACGTCCTCATTTGGGTTGACTTCGGTTTTAGGTGTAACGAGTTAAGAAAGCGAACGTGTAGAGTTTAATGACGTGAAAAGGAGAATTGCATTTCTATAAATTCTTAACAGTTGCAGAATTAATTTGAGTATTCGTAAATGGTATGAATATAACTGTTACAATTAGTTTTAACGCTTCATGTGGGCCTTAAATAAAATATATAATATGGTTTAATATAAAATCATTATATTGTAGGAATAAAAATTTCTTTTTGCTTCTGAGGATACTTAAGTTAGTAAATTGACGTTCCCTGAATATTTAAAATAAATATCAGTCGATTAATGTCAAAATATTCCTGGATAATTTCTGCTTGAAATCGCCCAAAATCCCCGTCTATTAAGTAATTCTGTTGCTTTTTTATTTATTTTCTTGATGGGGGGGACTGAGAGAGGATATATATGTGGGTTTAGAGGGAACACAAGAACAAGCGGAAGAGGAGGCAGAGGAAAGAGTCAGAGCTTCCCTATACGGAGCCTGAAGTTCCTACAGTCTCCAGTTCCGGTGTGGGCATGAATAGGATGAACTACTACACGCGGGCCTTCCCGAGCGACTACGGACAATCGCCATACTTCTGCCCATCTCAATCAACCAGGGTCCTTTCCTACGAGCGCTCCATGCGGGCTTCTTGCTACCAACCCAACAGCATCGACAGAGCCGAAATTTAGGCCCAAGCTCAAAAAAAAAAAAAAAAAACAACAAAAAAAATTAACTCCCGTTTTGTATTTATTTATTTTTTTTAATATCGTATCTCAATTTTAGGTGTTTTTACTACTCCTAGAAAAAAAGCATCCTTCCTCATTTCACTATAACATTTCCTAAGATAATTTGTTTCTGTGTTTTCAACCTCTATGTGTATTTTGAGCTTACAGAGTTGTCTTTATGGCCTTAGTGTCAGTCAGTATTGTATTAATCTACAGGGTGTCATATTTAATTCCTTATCTCAATCCTAATGCATTTCATATCAATTGCGAAAATGTTATGTTTTACGTGCCAAAACTGATGAAACATTCTATAACTTCTCTTGCATATTCCCCTGCCACTGGAACAGGACTGGTTTATTTCTTTTTTATTTAATAGTTGTATAGCTATAGATTTATTGATTGTTGTAAATAAGTAAATTTGTAAAAACTATAAAAAAAAAATAAAAATGAAATCTATATTTATGTTTAATACAAAAGAGGACAATAAAACACATCTTCGTTCGATGACGCTGCATTGTTCAGTTATGTTTTGTATAAAGTATATTTTCTATTAGTATTTTAATTATTCAAAAGTTTATTGTTAACTAATTCCAATAAAGTTTATGAATGTGAAAGCTTCTTAACATTATGTTGTGAATGAATTGAATTCTCTATGAAAGGACTAAATGTTAAGTGTTTAATGCCACAATTATCTTGTTGTAGACTGAGCCACTTCGCCCAGTTTCAAATAATTGAAGAATTTCTTAATTGTAAATACTCATTTGTATATATATAAAATTAATGAATATTAAGCAGAGAAGTGTTAAAACCCGTTGAGCAATTGAAGAGTTATGTCCACAAATTGTAATACTTTTGTCGCTCATTTTTTTGTACGTTATCACTCCTCTGCTTATATGTAAATGATATTTTATTAGAGTATAAGTACCGAAGTGCATACTTGTATTAATTTGTTCTTTTCAATTCAAATATATTTAAATACTTGAATTGAACTGACAATGGGCTATATGTGTTATATATTTTTAACACAAATGTACCAAATAACTTTGTAATGTTATAAATTAAGAAAAATCGAAAACAATTTCTTCAGAAATAAATTTGAATAAAATGCATTTAACTATTAAGATCGCTATTAATTGTGTTATAAATACGTATCGTGTAAATATAATAAATAAATATATATATACAAAAATGTTTCCCTTCACATTTAGTTTAATTAGAAATTGTATTTGCGAATAAAGCTAAATGTGTCTGTACCTTTTATTATCTTCCTATCTGAGCAAACCAATTAAAGGAGTATAAGGTAAGTATTAATATTACAACTAAAATTTAAAATGTACTGAAGAAATATGAGAGTATAACTATGCCAAAGAGTATGTGTCATTTAATTATTATTAAAACTTACTTATAGTCATTTGATTTAGTGATTTTCACCGGCACGTATTATTTTACATGGCCTACTTGACATGGCTTTATAATTTTTTCTGAAATTATTTAATTGCTTAATAATACTTTTCCTTTAACATTTTTAAATTGGTACTACTTAAAAATACTAAATGACATTAGTTATTAAGACAAGCCCCATCCTTCTCCAAGCAGAACTTTTAAATACGTAATACTCACAGGAATGTTCTAATCTGTACCAACTTTTGATAAACATTCTACACATAGTATGGAAGACAAAGTTCTTAATCATAGCTTTAAGAAACGCTTATTAATCAATTAATTTACATATTTTTAATAATTAGACTGTTTATCGGACGTGGATAAAGGTCACTTCAAAATTGAAAGTATATCGTCTTTAATAGCTGCAATAAGAAACATTAATTTTGAGTTTGAATAACAGTTTTGAAGAAATCGAGTGAGAAAAGAACAGAAAATTAAGGATAGAAATGCACTTATTAACTGTTGCCCAACATACAGGTGGCGTTACTCAACATCGTTAACTTTCTAATGTGTGTTTGACTCTTTGGGCATAATAATGACTATTGCTTAGAAATACATTCGTTACGTTTAATGCCTATTGGTTCAAGAAATATTCCATACCTGTTGTATAAAGTATAAAAATAGACAATAAAATAGACTTTTTTGGGTATAATACCTATTGCATAGAGATATATTCCTTGGATGCAATACTTACTGCTTAGAGGTGCATATACTGCGTTAGGCATAATACCTATTGCATTGAGATATATTCCTTGCATACAATACTTACTGCTTATAGGTGCATATACTGCGTTAGGCATAATACCTATTGCATTGAGATATATTCCTTGGATACTATACTTACTGCATAGAGGTGCATATATTGCGTTAGGCATAATACCTATTGCATTGAGATATATTCCTTGGATACTTACTGCTTAGAGGTGCATATATTGCGTTAGGCATAATACCTATTGCATTGAGATATATTCCTTGGATACAATACTTACTGCTTATAGGTGCATATACTGCGTTAGGCATAATACCTATTGCATTGAGATATATTCCTTGCATACAATACTTACTGCTTATAGGTGCATATACTGCGTTAGGCATAATACCTATTGCATTGAGATATATTCCTTGGATACTATACTTACTGCTTAGAGGTGCATATATTGCGTTAGGCATAATACCTATTGCATTGAGATATATTCCTTGGATACTTACTGCTTAGAGGTGCATATATTGCGTTAGGCATAATACCTATTGCATTGAGATATATTCCTTGGATACAATACTTACTGCTTATAGGTGCATATACTGCGTTAGGCATAATACCTATTGCATTGAGATATATTCCTTGCATACAATACTTACTGCTTATAGGTGCATATACTGCGTTAGGCATAATACCTATTGCATTGAGATATATTCCTTGGATACTATACTTACTGCTTAGAGGTGCATATATTGCGTTAGGCATAATACCTATTGCATTGAGATATATTCCTTGGATACTATACTTACTGCTTAGAGGTGCATATATTGCGTTAGGCATAATACCTATTGCATTGAGATATATTCCTTGGATACTATACTTACTGCTTAGAGGTGCATATATTGCGTTAGGCATAATACCTATTGCATTGAGATATATTCCTTGGATACTATACTTAATGCTTAGAGGTCAATATATTCCATTGGGTATAATACCTATTGCATAGAGATATATTCCTTGGATGCAATACTTACTAGTTGAAACATATATTCCTCTGGGTATAATACCTTTCTAAGTAAGCTTAGAGAAATTAAACATTCAGTGAAGCCCTGGGCTTATGACTTTAAAACAAGAAGAGATGAAGTAATACTTACACGGTTACGAATTGGACACACTCTACTAACACACTCATACTTGATGAACAAACAAGACAAACCGATTTGTAGATGCTGTAATGAAGCTCTGACAGTTAAACATATACTGACTGACTGCAGGCAACGCAATTACTTACAGATACCACATAATTTACACGAACTACTGACAAAGGGGAGTCCACACATAGATACAATTCTCAAACATTTAAAGACTATACACATCTATTCAAAAATCTGATATATTTTAAATTTAAGTTTTACATTTTTGGATGCAAAAATAAACATTTTATCTAAACCCCAATTTTTTTGGTTTTCAAGTTTTCACTCACTTGAGTGTGTATTAGGGAGTTACAGAGTTTTATGTAAATAGTCACCTGGACCAACTTATATTTTATCAAAACCTTAATAATTTTAAATTTCTTTTATTCATTTTATATACCAATTTTATTTTAATTATTGATTTACTTATTTATTTATTGAATATTTAAATATTTGATTACTGATTTCCCTATTGCCCTATATCATTAGTTTTATACCTAGTTTTTATTTGTTCCCTCGTTCATTTATTTTGTTCCATTTTTATTTTTTGATTTCCATTCTTTTTTTTTCGAGTTCTATTTGGTTTTTTGAGTTCCATATCCGTTTTGAGTTTTGAATGCCCATTGCTTAGAGTTATACTCTTTGAGCATAATAACTATTGGTAGGAGATATACTCTTTGGGAACAATACCTACTACTCAGAGATATTCTCTTTGGGTATAATACCTATTGCTTAGAGTTATACTCTTTGAGCATAAAACCTGTTGCTAGGATATATACTTTGGGTACAATACTTACTGTTTAGAGACATTTTCTTTCAGTATAATACCGATTGCTTGGAGTTATATACTTTTGGTACAAACTTACTGCTTAGAGACATTCTCTTTGGGTACAATACCTATTGCTTAGGGTTATACTCTTTGGATATCTATTGCCTAGAGGTATACTCTTTCGGTATATTATCTATTGCCGAGAGATATACTCTTTGGGCATTGCCCCTATTTCTTAGAGATTACTCTTTAGATATAATAAATATTGCTTAGAGATATACTTTTGGGATAGAATACTGAAAACTGTATGGAATCAAGTTTTGTTAAATGAGTGACTAATTGATATTCACGCCCTACATCACAGTTTTACAAGGAACTAATACGCATTGTTAAAAATACTGGATATAGCTATTTATAGCCCCAATTTCTTAAATAACTAAAGACTTCTATTTAATCACGATTATTCTCAAAACTGTCATCCTATTATTAATATATCTATTTAATATTATCTATAACTATTTATATCTCTGGAATATGCTGGATGGTAGAGGAATCATTTGATCAGGATCAATAAGAAGGCCAAGTCCTCTACTATAACTATTTAAGGATGAATAGAAGTAATCCGTTACCGGCTATGGAGGACGGGGGAATGTCCAGAAAATACTTACTTTTATTGAATGGTAGTTTACTTCGAAAACAAACCATAATTTCACTATTGCAGAAGTTGTTGATTTAGTTACATTTAATAATTCGAAAGCGGTGAATAATTACTCCAATAATAAAATAACGTAGAATCCGGATTATAACAGCCATTAATTAATTAATTAATGTTCGTTTGAAATATTTTCCATCTGATTAAATTCAATTAACTATTAATTTGTAGGGAAAACAGTAGTTCTAATTTATAGTATAAGACTGGTAGATAGTAATGCAGCATGGTGCAGAATTGTTACGATACACTTGCTCACAATGGCACCGATTAAATTACGTTTCTGTAAAGGATCTAGAATAATATAAGCTCTGCGTGACATTTGGGTCAGTTGAAACAGTAACTATTACAATTCAAAATACTTCAAATAGTCTAAATTGAATATGCAACAGATTGATTCAATGTTATTATTCAATCTTGTTTGGAAAAATGTATCTTCTAAACTGAAGTAATTTATCAAAGCATGTTTCTTCTTAACTACTGTAATTGGGGATTCCCCGTTAGTGTGCATACATCTGGTCTTATTGTGTTTATATACAATAAGACTAGATTCATCGCTTATTATAGCTTTAACAATTGAATTATGTCAATGAGTTTTTAATATGCCATACAGAATTATTTTTTAAAGACTACGCCACTATTTTTTCACAAATGCGGACCACACCTAGTCATAAAATATTTTTAATGATTTTTAACAGGAATCTCAAATGAACATTATAGCAAGGTAAGGCTTAGAACTTACCGTAATTACGAAAATAATAAATTGCATATTGTGTATATTTTGAAAACTCCGTCAAACAAGGGCCGTGCAAACTAAGCAGATTTCCCACTTGATTAATTCTTTATTTGTAAAATCAGATGTGTAAAAGTCGGATTTTACATAAGTTATACGCAGAAGTAGAAGGGGTCATGTTAGTTGGTAGACATTCAGCATAACATTTCCTTACACCGCAAGATTCGACAATGGTGTTGCAGCAAATTGTGAATTGCTAAGTCTACCACGCTTGATATATTATCCACCACTTACATTACACATTTCGTAGTAGTTATTAAAATATGTCTAACCCTCAGGATAATTAATTATAAGTGAAGTTTGTAAAGAATAGAGATTATAACATCACCATGTAATGTGTTTGATAAAGTACAAGTATAAATTAGAATATATATATACGAGCTAAGGTACCCGGCTTCGCCCGGGAATTCATTTGAGACTGAATGGTGATGATATTTTTTTGGCAAAGCTTTACTTTACCCGTACCAGTGCTTAGGGTTTATACCCGTCATTGCTATGGATTTGTTAATAGTAAAATTAATTTTTTATGTAAGACTTCACTGTCCTCCATATTTTCATATTTCCCGTCTCCTGTGAATTATGCATAGAGTTGGTTTATTAAGGATAAAATATTAACATAGATTTGAATTTATTTTTCCAGGGGAGGTACATGGTAGTTGGTATTCTAAAGAATTGTTGAACATATCAATATTTCTACGCGAATTACTTGCTTCATACACTGTTCCCGGAAAAATGTATAAAACAATAGTAACTCTAAATAACAAAGTAAACAACTTTTGTTATGAGCACGTTTATCGAAAAACAATTAGACAATGAAATATCGCCAGTTTTTATTTCAGGCCTCCCTCATAACTCCCACTCCTGTTAAGACCTACAAATGTTAATATAACTTATAATCATGGAAGAATTAATGCTAGTTCACATACCGAGCTTTGTTAATTTCGGTTCAATCGTTAGTGCCCAACAAAATTGTTGGCTCCCGCTTTAGTATTTAGTGTATTCCTCGTTTATAAGTTGTTATAAAACAAAAGAGAATATAACAAAAGTTACTTAAAATAACAAAATAAACAACTTTTGTCATGTGCATATTTGCAGAAACCCCAATAGAAAACGAAATACCGCTATTTTTTCATTCAGACCTCCCTTACAACTCCTGCCCGTCCCTAGAAATGTTGGTATGGCTTATTATAATGACGGCGTTAGTCCTAATACACGTACCCAGTTTTATTTAGTTCGGTTGATTCTTTTGTGCCAAATAAAATTGTTGACTCCCGCTTTAATGTTTAGCGTATAACTCATTTATACTTAGGTATACGAAAAAAGCGCATATTACAAAAGGTACTCTAAATAACAAAATAAACAACTTTTGTTATGTGTTTATTTGCCGAAAAACCTATAGGTAACGAAATATCACTATTTTTAATTTCTGGCTTCCCTTATAACCCCCACTCCTGTTCGTTTCAGAGGATATTAATATAGCCTAAAGTCTAAGTTGGGTTAGTAGTAATATACATACCTAGTTTCTTAAAAATCGGTTCAGCCGTATTTGGGCGAAAAGGTAACAAACAAACAGACACGAAAGAAAAAAAATGCAGGACATGTGAAACGAAAAGTTATCGTGAAATTTCGCGAAAAAATCAATGTACAGACAGAGGTTACAATTTTAGATATATAGATATATATATATATATATATATATATATATATATATATATATATATTTAAACACACACACTAAATCGATATAACGAATACCAAGCACTTATAATTCAGTAAAAAAAGTTAACAACAAATTTCTAAAAAATAACGTGTAAATAATACCATCATAAAAATAAAATATTTTAAAGAATATTTGTGTATTCCAAAAAAATGTTTACTTAATTAAGAATTAAAATTCAATAATGGTTTGGAAATGAAGACGGAATCAAAAACACTCCAGTAACTAATGAATTGATGATTCCCCCATCTTATCCTAATACAGATAAGTAATTAACAACAAAATATGAACAAAGGAGGAGAAATGAACAATGAAAAATTTTAGGTTCAACCAACAAAAGTAAAATCAAATGTAATGAAACATGTAAGTGTGTTTATATGAGAGGAAAACATGTATGTGTCTTGATTTCACAAACAATGACTAAGCCATAAAGGCTCTTTCAGGATTACGTCATTAGCTGTTATGTTCCTGTTTCTCCTTATCTCCTCTCCTAATATCCCTTTCCTTCTTCTTTCGTTTTAACATATACCGTACCACCCAGACAGCATCACCAGTTACCGGGTTAGCTACAATCTCAGTTCTATTCCCCAGGTTACCGCCTCACAACTCCACTTTAAAATAGAACAAGGTGCGCTTTTCAGTTACTCTTATTCATTACTAGGAATTCTGAGCGTCAGGTAAACAAAACAAATACAAATTGTACAGCCGCGTGACCCAAAACCTGAAGTTCTATTTCTCCACCTCTTCACCTCACAACACCATAAACTCAAAGTTCAGTAAGAACGGAACATGCTCCTTCAATCCCGACAAGATCCTCCTTTCTTTCAATAAGTACTAGATATCCTTGGTCTCAGATTAAAAAAATAAAAATGTACAGTTCCTTCGCCGATACTGAAGTGCGTATAAAATGATGAATGAAGGTTAAGTTGAGGCCGTCTCGCTATAGTTTTGATACAACCCGTCCGGGGAATAAAACACATCAAAGATTCTTGCCTCTCCAGGTCGGGAAATGTTTGAAAACTGACAATTCTCCTCTAGTTTTATCGGCCACGAAGGATATCCTGCTGCGACAACTTCTTGTGGGCTAGTACGAGAAGCAGAAAATAAACTGTATGATAAGTAACAAAACAAAATATAATTACCACAAAGCAACGGCAACAAACAAACTATTAGATAATAGCAAGGTTAATTCACCATTATATTATAGAAAGTGGCCCGGTAAATGTTCACCAAAAATTGGAACCCAGTCTGGAGATCTCCAAATTGGCGAGTCTGGTGAGGTAACCTATAACGCCACTAAATGATGAATCCCCTTAAGTACCTCACTGCTGGTGAACTATTGAAACTGGTACCTTTTTGGTTACAAGTCAGACGCAAAAAAGGTAGCACCAGGTCCTCCTACTCAGAACTGTTCATAAAAGAGGTCTTACATTTCACACGTTTTCTGATAAATAACCGTTACCTCGTCGTTACGCTGGAACCTCTGGCTTTTAATGATGGCCCGTAACTTGTTGAGAGGCTGTAACGTGTAAACCAGGAGCTAATAATACTGGGGCATTATGATTGCCCACACTATATTACTCTACGCTAACTTTCTCCAGGAAATTATCAATCTCTCCAAAGTCTAAGATTAGTAAGCTGGTATTCCCGCGGAAGTGCAATTTAAGAGAATGCCACCACACCATGAAATGTTTCTTCAAGAGACCCAGACAGATGTATCGGCGCTGGGATGAAGGAACTCCCAAGCAGGAATGTAGAAGCAAATAGTGTTAATTACACAAACCCTTTCGACAGCTATCTAGTTCATCTTCAGAGTTGGTGGACAGCCATACTTTATCCATATTTCCCTTTCAACTTCTCAAAATGATAGCCAAAGCTATTGAAAAATCTTTTAGGCAACAAACATCAATTGATGTATTAGGACTATTTCATTTTTCACTCTAAACTTCAAGAGATGTATTCACAGCTGTAGGTAATTAATTCAGCCACCAATAAAAAAAGATACTCAGTTTTCCAGAACATCAGCCTTACAGCCAAAAATAATTTGAAAAAAAAGAAAAGAAAAAAGGTAAGTTTACAGACACAGACATAAACCTAATAGCCAAATATTGAAGAAATTTAGTTTAACAAACAGCTCCTTGATTCGGCTGACTCAGGTATAGCGAATGTGAGTACGCTTACATATTTCATAACAACTTTTAAAAAATGATTAAACCATTATTTCTTATGAAGGATCTGTGGCACCCATCGTTGACGAGTTGGATTAAAAAAAAGTTCGTCACGCAGGGACTGCGTTAACTAAACAGATTTCCCTCGTGAAGTTTCGTAATAGATAAATCTACATACTGGTAACACTACAGCGAATGTTAAGTGAAAAAATGCAAACGGTAATGAGAAATCTTTCAGTCAATTTACAATACAAGTTATTAATCTGTATAACGGAAAGCGGCTAAATTGTAAACAAAGAGGCCAGCCAGCCTCGTAGCGCTGAATAAATAGATAGGCCGGAAAGACAAACAATTAGGGAAATGTATCTGCATATAACATATTAATTTTGTTGAAAACAATTTACTAAAGCTAGTTCTGTTATTTTTTAATGAATCAGAATCAGTTTTATCTCAAGCACAAAACCTCAGTGAATATTATGTGAATAAATACAAACGGTAATAAGAAATCATATTAGCATAGTTGATTTTCCATATTTTTCAGTGAAACCCTGTTTGTGTTTCATCATTGCTCTTCGTCTTCACATCTAAAATTCCTGTTTTTCCTTTTAAAGTTACTTCTTTTCTTTTACGGCCTTAGCCATAAAATATTTCGTAAGTTCATCTAAAAAAAAAAATATTTTATTTTCCCTTCTACAACTCTTCACTGTCTCTCGAGACTTTCCAGTACCGCATTTTCAATTCATTTCAGTTCTTGTTTTTCCTTAGCCGGGATTTATTTTTCTCTGTCTATTCTGTTTCGAGAGTATTTGCAGTGCAGTGAGCATTAATGATTTTCTTTTGGTGTAGTAAGTGGTGTCATTATTTCTGTTTTTTCGTATCAGTTCAGTATCCATCAAAATTTTAAAACTGAGTGATGTGTCATGAGCGTTACCAAATAGTTAACAAAACATTTGGGCAAAAGTATTTCATAACACTTTAAATTGCAGATCTAAATGGAATATTAAGAATATAACCTAACACATTATTTAATCCTTAGAAATTCAAAAAGTTTACTCCTACATTCCAGACTCAATAGCAATTGTTGGAAGGATTTCTTCTTTAATCATCAGTCTGAAGCCATATGGAATTGAGTCTTTCAAAAGGCTTTTGAATAGAGAAGTTTAATTGAGAACTATCTAGTCTCGAAGTTTCCTCAGAGACGAATCCAACTTCTTTCTTTTTGAATTGATCTCTAATATACAGCTCACAAAGCCTTTGATGCTGAGTTGAATTTATTGTAAAAGATCAAAGCTCCAACCTGAATCGATTAGAAACATTAATATATAACATTTGCGAACTCCACTGTACCTTGAGAGTTTACTTATTGTACTCCTGGAGAAAACTTCCGTTTGTTCCATTCAAGGGTAACCTACAATATAATACAAAGGTTCTCTTAAAAGCTTAAACATTTAGGAACTGGTAAATTTGAGGTCAAAGAAATTTGGTTAAAAATTGATCCAAAGTAGTTCTTTTATAAGTTCGATTTACATTATACCGCAAGAACTTCAATAGATTCAAGAAAGGGTAGAACTTAAGTCCCTTCAGTCTACATTTTCTCTATCATGAATACTGACTGATATAATTGGATTTTTTTAGTTTTCTTTCTTCAGTAAACCCCCACGCCTAACCATACTCAGGAAGGGGAGGGAACACGAATAAATGCATTACACATACATTTGCCTGTATGCAGAAACCCAGTAGTTTCTAGCCCCAAAAAACAGTTAACCTAACCTCTAAACCTATTCACGAGGGACGAATAGTTATAGAAACGGCCGCCAGAGCTCTCGGCGGAAGTCCGAACAGCCTACTGGTGACCACACGCAGAATACAAATGCAAATATCTCGGTTAATATTCAAGATACAGTATAAATGTATAGAACAATATTTATAGTAAATTTAATTTGCAATAAGATTTATTCTATATAATTTTTCGATCCGACGCATAATAACGGAGATATATTGAATTTTCAAAAATCCCCCCTCTAAACCCCCCCTCCCACTGGTCCGATTTCAGCCATTAACGAACTTGATCTTCCTTTTTACATAAAACGATTAAATTCCGAGTTTGGTAAAGATCAAACAAAAATTGCGACCGCTAGAGCGTTAACAGACATATATATATATATATATATATATATATATATATATATATATATATATATATATATATATATATATATATCATTTTGAACGGACCTCATTTTCGTCATCTCCTGGGTAGGATCGATGGACATTTGAAGAAATTTTTCGAAACTCGCATCATGAGTACGACCTCAATAGCTGATTTCCCTTAAGGGAAATCTGCTAAAAATAGAGGACTCCACAAGATCAGGGGCTGGAGCCGACGATGTATATTCACCGTCCTCGTGGGTTTTCCATGCATTGCAATTTATTAACAATTTTGAGCAACCTGTTGACCTTGGGAACTCAAAAGTAAGTAAAATGCTTTTAAATTATATTGTTTTATTTTTCGGTGTCTCTAATTTCATTCAATAATAAAATATGAGAATACTGTTCACGTTTTTTTAACCACTCCTTCATCCAACGTTTACGTTTTACTCGCCGTTTTGTAGCTAAAGCCAAAATTATAGCAATACAAGCGGTTTTGTGTGGATCCATTTTATTTTATACGTCTTGCTTTGACAGAGACCACCACTGTACTGAAGGAAAGTAATGACAATAAAAATGATTGTGTAAGGTTTTTACAGTAATGATAATCTGGAATGAAGTGCATTCGCAAAAAATGTCATTACTGGTAATGTCATTATTAATGACCGTGTAAGGGCCGCTTTAAAGTGACTCCTAAAGTCAGGTAACAGTTGTCGAGCAAACATTTAGCTTACATAGGTTACAGTACCTATAAAATTGAGGAGCATGTTGACGTCAGCAGGCTTTGATATTTGGCTTGATTGGAAGTTCTCTTGTGTGCATTGTGGTGAAGAAGGGATGAAGGTATTCGAAGATTTGAAATATCTCTGTTATTATAAGTTGGATCGAATAATTGTAAATTACTAACCTTATTGAAAATTAAATTACCTATAAATGTTGTTACATACATATTTTCTCGATATATGAATTTTTGTTTCATGTTACGAGATATTCAATTTTTGTTTTCAGCCCGAACCTTCTACACAACGGTTCTTCTCCCAGCACTCGGTAAATCTGCTTAGTTTACGCAGGCCCTGTGTCACAGACATTTATGTTAGTAACCGATGTGTAGAAGGTGGGATTACTGAAGGCTCAAAGCAATAAAGCACAAAAACTCGGTTAATACTTCATTCGAGTTATGAAACAAAAAGCAGAGAACAACAATTGTATATCATCAATAATTTAACAAGATTTGTTCTTTAACATTTACCGATCCACCTCATAATAGGGGAGCCATTTTGAATTTTCGAATCCCCCCCTATGAAATCCACACTATTCTTGGTCCGATTTCAGCCTATAACAAGTTTCATCTTTACTGAAATGGTTAAATATCCAGCATGATATATATAAAAAAAAAAATAGGATGCTAGAACACAAAGTCTTAACTGATAACGTCATCACGAATTTCGTTAGAAAAGGATATTCGGTATTTACGCTTAGAATAATTTGGTTCACAATATAACAGCTTATTGTTAGTATGACATGAGTAGGAGTGGGGATATACTGAAGGCTGAAAACTGAAGAATTCAAATATCTCGGTTAATATTTTTGTAGGGACGCAGCGACATTTGTAGAACTTTAAATATACAATAAACTGGTTATATATAATTTTTCAATCTGACTTATAATAATGAAAATGTTAAATACTTGACCTTTAGTTCTACATGAAATAATTATTATTAATTAATTAGTTGACCTTTAGTTCTTTATGAAACGCCTATATATCAAGTTTGGTGACACAACTCACAAAACTTACATACACATTTTTTTAGTCTCTAGGCCCTTAAATTTGTGATTCGTCCACCCTTCTCTCCTCTGAGCATAGACCTAGTATTCGGGTTTTTATTTCTTTCGTTGTAACTACTTCCAGACAAGATTCGCCTTCCTCCAGCCCAGAGGCATTGCCCGAGCATACCTTCGGAATGGCAAGTTCAATTAAAGCTCCTCCAAAATAAATCAATAAAACTTTTTTTTTAACTGGTAGATTTTTGTTACAATACAAAATATTTAATATGATTACTAATACATTGTAAAGGTAAGAAAATTGCACATAAGTTTGTCTGAAAAAAAAAAAAAACACTTTTAATTATTATGGTGAAACCTGTCTACAATTGAAAGACCTTCTTTTTAAATATAAATAAATATACATTAATTTCATATGCAACGATGATGTTTAAACTTGTAAGATCTTGAAATGAATATAACGTTTGATATTTGGTCTATTTCCCTTTAATGAATGTTAGTTTGACGACAAATTACATTACAAGTCCTACACAATTATGAGACTTGCAATGTATGAACAGCATAGAGACCATAAATGCTAACAAAAGTCAGAAGGGTGTTTGCTCAACTGAAAACGGGGAGAAATTGTCTTAACGTCACTGCTACAGTACTAATTTGAAAAGCATTCAAACTAAATTATGGTGGAGAAGTTGGGCTGTTTGGTTAGAGCCATGTCATTAGCTTCTCTACTAACGCTTCCACTTAAATTGTCGCTGAGGGGCAACTTCAAAGATCTGCATAGGACCGGGCTCCAAGTTGTCCAATAAGTGCTTCGCTCTGTTCCACTTATAAGTAAGAGCCAATTAGTGACACAACTTGGCTACATTTCTTATCATAACTCGATTAATACTAATCACAGACAGATTGAGGATCCTATCCAAGATCTCCAATTGGAGGCGGAATGGGTTCAATGCAAATGAACATCTTTGGCTCAACAATCAAGGGTGGTCCGGGACATTTCCTACATAGCTATGGAGTGAAGTCAAGTGGTACACTAAATAAGTCCAGCATTTTTAATGGATTTTGGCTAAAGCTGCCAATTTTGGTAGAAACAGACATAAGTCCAACCAAGCGTATTTAAGCAAGGCTAAATAAATTCCCAGTCAAATTTTGTACCCCAGTATTGAAGTCGTGTGTGATACCAATGGTGGGCTATGCACGTCTCACGTCAAAAGGTAATACTCCTTATTAATATGTACATCGTTGACGGGGCCAGCACTAACCAGTTGAAGTACAAAAAGTCCGTCACGCAGGGGCTGCGTAAACTAAGCAGATTTCCCTGCATTAGACAAATCTACATACTGGTAACATAACACCACCGTAAATACTGAGTGAATAAATTGAAACGGTAATAAGAAATCTTTCAGTAAATGTTATAATTTCCGGATGGGAATGTAAACAAACAGGTCTGCCAAACTTCTCAACGGAAAGAGAAACAATTACTGAAACATCAGAAAATAACATATGAATACTCTTGAAAACTGTTTACTAAATCTAGTACTGTAATTTATAATGAATCAGAATAATTTTTATCTCAATCGATCAAATTTTAGTACCAAGAATTTGAGACCAAGGATTAGAGGGGGCACAAGAACATTTATATATTTACATCTATCTCGTATATTAAAGTTCTCTGGAAAATAATATTTGGCATTTACGCTTCGAATAATGTGGTTTTTTTTATAACAGATTATTGTTTATGTAACACGAGTAAAAGTGGGGGTTTACTGAAAGCTGAAAAATGCAAATATCTCGGTTAATATTCAGGATAGAGAATAAATATATATAAAATTTATAGTACATTTAAGTTGCAAAAGGTTCATTCTACACACGTGTTCGATCCGACTTATAGTAAGGCGATATTTCGAATTTCCAAAATTCTCCGCTCCTAATCCTCCCTCCACCTAGAGGCTTCCACCAGACCCGAAAAGTTACGAAAACGGCCGAACTAATCCGAACGATACCCGACCACGAGTCCCACAGACTTCATAAAAATGCAAGTATCTCGGTTAATATTCAAGATACAGAATAAATGTATAGAACAATATTTATAGAAAATTTAATTTGTAATAAGATTGATTCTATACAATTTTTCCATCCGACGTATAGTAACGGAAATATTTCAAATTTAAGAAAATCCTCCATTCTAAACCCCCCCTCCCACTTGTCCGATTTCAGCCGTTAACGATCGTGATCTTTCTTTTTACATAAAACTACTAAATATCGAGTTTGATAACTATCAAACAAAAATACGAGCGCTAGAGCGGTAAGACAAATATATATATACACTGTTTTGGACGGACCTCATTTTCGTCATCTATTAGGGAGGATCGATGGGAGACTAATGTGTTTTGCAGTGTTCTTAATGCTACGCTGGAACTTCAGCAAATTCTTGCACTTCTTTGTCAATTTTTGGCTCAACAACCCAACCAAGTCCTTGGCTTCGATGGGTATTTAATCTCACTACAGCAATCACTATTTTTGGCACTAGAATCCGATGCCTACTAACTTATTTAATTAATAGTCAGTACCTCACGAGGCTGTGCAGGCATAGGGAAAACTGATAAAAATTCCATCAAATAGTTCAAGGATCGAGAATTTTTCCTTTCCGGGTGGAGTTTCAGGGGATTTCATTATTCCGGACTTATATTATACACCCGCTTCTCTCTGTCACCAGGCAATTTATTTCAATAATTATTCATTTCCCTTTTTCTATATATTTTTTTCCTTATGGACTATAAATATAAATTTTGAAAAGAATTTGCACTCCGAATTTCCGTTCATCGCAATAACGGAAATACACTCCCACACACACATACACATTTTTGAACGAAAGAGTTTTTTCGTCTAGAGGATTTTAAGCAAAAATTGAAGAGTTAGTTTATGGTGCATTGAATATATTTTGCCATAAAAAAGAAATAACATTATTGTTCTTTATTTTAGGTATTTTGAATAAATTGTGTCTGCTATTAAAGGTTAAGAAATTAGATAACCTCTAATCATCCAACAATCCCATAAAACTCAGTAGTACAGACAGAAAATTAAAGTTTCGTGTGATTGTTTTCAGAAGAACACAGCTTCTTTTTAAAAAGGACACATCCACTGGAAATAATTAAATAGAAAACACAGAATAATTAAGAAATTAAATCATTCAACCAAGACACAAGAAACTGAGTATTGATCCCATATGATTTGGGGGGGGGGGGTTGCTAACAATTATTTGCTTCCATTTTGAACAATGTTGCACCACTAAAGCAGTATTCCAAATGAAATTATAATCCTCGTATAGTATAAATCGAGAAGAACATGAAAATTGAATCATTATTCGAAGAAGACCTAATTATACCCGATTGACCTGTGCAGCCCACTTCTAAAACAGTGCATGATGCAATAGTTCAAAAGTTTAGTTTCACTGCATAAATTATAAAGTGGAGGAAAACGTATCACAGCCTGACGGGAGGCTCTTGAATTACTTTGGAGTCTCTAGAATAATTGAGTAGGTATTGCCAAATTGCTTTGTCACAAATGGTTGACGGCCTGAAATATAAATAGTTACCCCTAGTGACAGTCACACCACTCTCTTAACATGATTGAAAGTTAAATGATAAACACAATAAATGTGCGAGTATCACACGTACATTGGGCACATTAAATGTATCGCCATCTCTTCAGAAGCACGTACTCCAACCAAACGTAAACTTCGTAAACATCCTCTTGAAGAACTATATCTAAAGCGAAATGAAAGTGATGCTTAATAACAATAAAATAGCTCTGGATTTGGGCTGGCTGGTGGAGGTCCATCATCAACGGAAGGATCAAAAAGGTCAAACACCTCCACTCTTAATACTTCTTTATTACAGGCAAAGTACTTTCGGGGCGAACCGTCCCATCATCAGTGCTCTAGAGTTGGTTCCTATTGAGCCGACATCTCCGGCGAGACTGGGCCCAGTCTCGCCGGAGATGTCGGCTCAATAGGAACCAACTCTAGAGCACTGATGATGGGACGGTTCGCCCCGAAAGTACTTTGCCTGTAATAAAGAAGTATTAAGAGTGGAGGTGTTTGACCTTTTTGATCCTTCCGTTAATAAAATAGCTGCTTTAACGCCAGCTAAGTTCAATACTCAGAGCACAAAGAATAAAACAACAAGAGTTTATTACAACAATTTATTGAGTGCTGACTGCTTTCAAAAGCTCCTGCTTCCATCTTGATAGCTACTTCGTTGCTGTCAACGGTAAACCTATTGAAGGACTCTAATTTCATATTCACCAGCAAGTATATATTAGATATAAATTAGAGATTTATAAATAATGCTAGCGGACCCATCAGACGTTGTCCTGCATGATATTTCAAGTGATTAGGATATTAAATTTAATAATATAATGTTTAAAACAAAATCCACTTTTATTAACAAAAAACAACTTTTGTTATGTGCACGTTTGCCTAAAAACAAATAGAAAATGAAATATCGCGAATTTTTTATTCAGGCCTCCCTTATAATCCCCACTCCCGTTCGAACCTAAAAAATTTAATATAGCTTATAATCATGGAAGAATTAATGGTAATTCACATACCCAGTTTTGATAAGTTCGGTGCAATCGTTAGTTCCCAATAAAATATTTGGCTCCCACTATAAAATACACTATAAATTGTCGTTTTATGTAAAAAGAAAGATCAAGTTCGTTAACGGCTGAAATCGGACCAGTGGGAGGGGGGGTTATAGGGGGAGGATTTTCGAAATATCTCCGTTACTATACCTCGGATCAAAAAGTTGTATAGAATAAATCTTATTGCAAATTAAATTTACTATAAATATTGTTCTATACATTTATTCTGTATCTTGAATATTCACCGAGATATTTGCATTTGTATTCTGCATTGGTCGGCAGGAGTGAGCTGAGCTGTTTGGTCCTTTCCGAAGAGAGCTCTGGCGGCCGTGTTCGTAACTATTCGTCCCTCGTGTATAAGTTTCGTGATCCCTTACTACTGACTACACTTGTTATTGGGCAGATATCTCTATTGTAAAACTTCACGTGGGAAATCTGCTTAGTTTACGCAGCCCCTGCGTGACGGACTTTTTTTTTTTTTGTCTAATTTGTTTTTAAATTTTATTTTCTTTGACCAAGCCAGATGTAGTTATGACAGCTGTTTCTGATTATAATCAATTGAATTATACCATGTTATAATAGTACAAAATTCATTTATTAATGTTTATTTATAACTTTTCCTTTGTTATATGGCACTGTATAATTTTGGAATTTTTAAAGAGCAAATTATCATTGATGTGATGTCAATAAATAATAAAATAATAGTACTGGAGACATATTGGTATTGTTTTTGCAAATAAACTAAACATATATATTTTATTAGAAAAGGTAAAATGGATTTAAAAAATATTCAGCGTGAAAGGGTTAAAAGAAGCAGAGATACAGGTAAGATATGATTGTGCCCAGCTGAGCCCAGCCTTCTTTATCTTGTCTCGGCATGGGCCCTTTTCAATATCTCACCGCGAGATTCAATCAGTAGAAGTGAAAGTTATCTTTCTTCCTCTCTCTTTCCACTCAAAGCCCACCTCCATACCATTACTTAGTCTCAACTTTTCCTTAGCGAAAGCTTATTAAGAAAGAGCGTCCGTGAAGAGAGCATCTTGAAATTAATTAATGAAAATATCCCCCAAAGACCCTTTATTACCGAATTAAGAAAATGCAGAAGATTTTATTTCGTAGATTCCATAGAAAACTGCAATAATGTAAAAATGTTTTAATAAACTACCCAACTCTTTTTTAACAGATTTCCCTAAAGGGAAAACAGCTATTAAGGTCGTACTCATGACGCGATTTTCGAAATATTTCTTGGAATGTCCATCGATCCTACACAGGAGATGACGAAAATGAGGTCCGTTCAAAAAAAGACAGATCAATTTCGTTAATGGCTGAAATCGGATCAGAGGGAGGGGGGATTTCCGAAAATTCAAAATATCTCCGTTATTATGCATCGGAAAATTGTATAGAACCAATCTTATTGCAAATAAAATTTATTATAAATATTGTTATATACATTTATTCTCTATCTTGAATATTAACCTAGATATTTGCAGTTTTATTAAGTGCGTGGGACATATGGTCGGGTATAGGTAGCCGGATTAGTTTGGACGTTTCCGGCACTGGTGGAAGCTTCTTCTAACCTTACCTGTCGTTTAAGCTTTTACTTAGTGAGATTTATGCAAATACGTTCTGTTCATCCGGCCTCCCCTCTTCTTTAGTTCTTGGACTACTAAAATTTGAATTATTCTTACAATTCAGAAGCCCTTTCCGTTGGGAATTTATTAAAATTAACTGAAAGATTTCTCATTACCGTTTGATTTTACTCACGGAGGTGTTGTATTACCAGATTTCTCTATTGTAAAATTTCACATGGTAAATCTGCTTAGTTCACGCAGCCCCTGCGTGACGGACGTTTTTTATGATCTACCCCATAGCTGTGTCTTAACTTCAGAATTAATATTTATATTGTCTTGTCAAAGGCTTATGATAGTATTTCTCACAATTTACTAGAGAAAAGTCAAGGTTCTTCATAAATCAAGCAAAATTCCCGTTTTCAATTTTCCCGAAAAATTTATTTTGGTTTTATTCAGACTTAAGTAGTTACAAGAGCGAAACTTACATGACTATCACAAGTTATCTTCAATACCAATTAACTCAATTTATTCAAATGTTCAAGGTCTAGCAGGCTCTAAAATATTTCTTAATATTATTTTTTAGCTATTTTGACAGAATACATAATTATATAATTATACTCGTGAAGTCTTGGTGGCAGGATAAGTTAATAAAAGTCCGTCGTGCAAGGATTGCGTAAACTAAGCAGATTTCCCAAGGGCTGGTCTCATCTTACAACAAATTCTCTATTTCTATGTAAAAACCCGATGAGAAGGGTGTGTGGAGTGAGGTGGGTGAACTGAAGGCTGTGAACATGGAAGTATGAATAACTCGCTTAATATTTAAGATACGAAAAAAAAAATGCAGGGAACAACAATTGTAAACCGTCAATAGTTTAACAAGATTGGAAATATTTTCAATTTAGAAATTCTCCATCCCCACTATTCCAACTCCCATTTCAGGCAGTAACAAATATAACGTTTAGTGTTGACTGAAACCGTTAAATATCGAATATGGAATAGATCAAATAAACATTTTCGAGACAAGACAGTAAAATCTTAATTGATGACGTCATCACGCAACGAATTTGTATGTATCACACAAAGTAAATGTTGGAACGAAGTGGTTCATGGCATAACAGCTTAAATGAAGGGGTTTCAGAAAGTCGAAAACTATAAAATCTAAATATCTCGGTTAATATTCATGAAACAGAAAAAATGTATAGAATAGTTATTTATTATACGAGTGACGAAAATAGATCATTTTACAACTCGAGTGAAACGTTTACGTGGTAATTTCACGGGAGTTGTAAATTCTACTTTCGTCACGAGTGTAATATTAAATTTTTTCTGTAATCGTGTAATACATGATCAGATCTAACCAGAATATGAACAAAATTAGAATGTTGTGAAGATTATGGTATGTTGTTGGTAGGTTATAAGCATGGTTGTGAAAGGTTATAAGCATAGTTATAAAACAACTAGTGATGATTGTGAAGTAGTGCAGTTATAAACATGTGCAGGTTATAAACAAGGAAGGTAATTATTATTATATTTAAATTTTAAAATATATTGATTATTTCCACCAATAATTCACTCACATTTCAATTTATTTTGTTAAAATAAATTCTTACAATGTTAAGAAACATTTAAAAGCATTTAATTTCCAACTTCAAATTATTTTTTAATTTATACTTATTACTAATTAAGAAGGCAATTCACTTTCTTCACTTGTGAAGAAAGTCATTACTTTCTTCACTCTATTCCAAAATGTTTCACTTTCTTCACTCATTTCAGTTTAGTAATGTTACCATTATTCAACAATTACAGAAAAAAACATTTATAGGTCATTACATTTTCAATAATATTGGTTCTATTCTCACTATATGGTTTAAATATCGAGTTTTCATCGGACCTCATTTTTTTCATCTCCTGGGTAGGATCGATGGGCATTTCTGGAAAATTTCGAAAATCGCGTCGTTAGTACAGACTCAAAAGCTGATTTTTCCCAAGGGAAATCTGCTAAGAATAACTTGTCCAGCTTAAAAGTTAAAGAGCATGAGTTTGAAAATGATTTGTCTTGTCCTGGGTAAATCTTGAATAATAAATAAGCTTCCATGGGGAAACTCAGGGCTCTGTTATTGGTCAATAATTGTTTCTTATTTATAAATGACAGTGTAAGTGTTGGGCCTAGACCAGTGGATGACAAATGGCTGGCTGGTTGGTTACATTGTGACATCCGTGAAATAAACGGACACGAAACCACAAGTCTGCTTCTTTTTTTGTTTTCAACAAGCAAGAAATGACTGCCTAGTTCCCAGATTCTCATCTGTGAATATATATATACTAGCTCAGATACCCGGCTTCGCCCGGGAATTCATTTGAGGCTGAATGGTGATGGTATTTTTTAGCAGGCTTTACATTGCACAATATTTTGACATTTACCCGTCCCAGTGTTTAGGATTGATACCCGTCTTTCCCGTGGATTTGCTAATAATAGAATTATTTGTTCGATAAGGCTTCACAGTTTTCGATATTTTTATATTTCCCGTCTCTTATACATGTAAATATAGTGAATTTTTATTTCAGGCCTCCCTTATAACCCCCCTCCCGTTCGAACCCAAAAATTTTAATATAACTTCTAATCATGGAAGAATTAATGCTAATTGACATACCGAGTTTTGTTAAGTTCGGTTCAGCCGCCGCTAAAGTTTTAACGTATAACTCATTTATTCTTAGGTATACGACAAAAGTGAATATAACAAAAATTACTCCGAATAACAAAGTAAACAACTTTTGTTATGTTTATATTTGCGGAAAAACCAATAGGAAACGAAATATCGCTATTTTTAATTTCAGGCTTCCCTTATAATCCCCACTCCTGCCCGTCCCTAGAAATGTTGGTATGGCTTATGATAATCAAGGCGTCAGTGCTAATACACATACCGAGTTTTATTTAGTTTGGTTGAATCTTTTGTGCCAAATAAAATTATTGACATCCGCTATAGTGTTTAGCGTATAACTCATTTAATCTTAGGTATACAACAGAAGTGTATATAACAAAAGTTGCTCTAAATAACAAAATAAACAACTTTTGTTATATGCATATTTGCCGAAAAACCAACAGGAAACGAAATGTCGCCATTTTTAATTTCGGGCCTCTCTTATAACCCCCACTCCTGTTCGTCTCAGAGAAAATTAATATACCGTAAAGTCTAAGTTGGGTTAGTAGTAATGTACATACCAAGTTTCATAAAATTCGGTTCAGCCGTGCGTGAAAAGGTAACAAACAAACAAACACAGTTATGGTGGCTATGACATGTGAAACGAAAAGTTATCGTAAAAATTCGTTAAAAAATCAATGTACAGACAGAGGTTACAATTTTATATATATATATACAAGGTATAGTATACATCATTATTATTATTTATAGATGTCCAATTTTTGCAACTATAGCTAATTGGGACAGGTTACTAGCCAGGATGGTACTAACGATTTTATTTAATGAGTTCGTCACTAAATAAATTCCTATTACTCAGACGGGAATCGAACTCGCCACTTTTTTTTAAGGAAAGTAATGTCACGCAGAGGCTGCATACACCAAGCAGATTACCCATGTGCTAGTATAACACACTTTTGATCTCATCTCACCACGTACTTTCTATTTCTACGTAAAGAACCGATGAGTAGAAGGTTTGTTGTTCTAAGATGTTTTTTTACTCGAATATTTCGTACTTTCTTGTTTTCAGTCAGACTAGAAATAACTTACTACTTACTAGCAATTGGGAAATCTGCTTAGTTTACACAGCCACTGCGTGGCGGACTTTTTATACATTTTTGTGTTAGTATTCCAAATCGCGTCATAAGTACAACCTCAATAGCTGATTTCCTTTAATGGAAATCTGCTAATACAAGTGTCGGAAACGCTTGTATAAAAGCTGGCCACCTCTCTGGAAATAATTATAGTTCCTTCCGCCATGTGCCGCTCATTACTTCCTGTAAATAATGGTAGGTTGTATCCCCTAAGTAAATTGCCAAAATAGACAACATAAAATACGTAATTATACACTTTAAATTTAGGCTGAGGAGCCATATGTGCTGACTGTCATGAAAAAGCTTTGTTTATTAAATTTTTGTGATTATCATTTTTCCCCCTTAGTTATTATTATTAATCTTGATTTATGACTGTTGCATCCCGCTAGAAAGCTATGATCTTTTTGTAAATGTAAACGTCTAATGAATCGCCCAGATGAGGTATGTTCATAGAGCATACTAAGCTTATCGCCTATAGATAAGGAATTTAGCTGCTAAAGTAAAGTTATGTTCCTATCATTGCTTATAGATTTATTAAGGGGCTTATCCTACGATATATCAGCTTCGTCCATAAAACTTACTTTACTACAGCCATAAGGATTTAGTCAACCGGATGTCGTAGAACTGAACAAATGCACTTTATTGGCAGTCTTGCTGTTTTGACGATCCATTAAAACTTGCATATGAATCTATAACAAACTTTATTAGACCCTTTCAGAGTCTACCAATGCACCTTTATTTAGCATATGAGATTCTATCTTCCTTGCAATAACTTATAAAAATTTACTGAATTAAATTTCAGCAATTCACATAAGTGAACTGATGAATTACAATTATCTATAGAAGTAATTAAGATGAATTGATAACCAGAAACTTCGTATTTAAAGTAAGATCATTCTAAACATCTAGCTCACTCATTAAACCTTTCAATTGTCTCTAAAATTTCTGACAACGAACTCCGAGAAATACTAGACAACCCAAACAAAGGAAAATCTCTGGAAAATCTAACCAGACGAGATCAAGTGGTATTGACTAGACTTAGAATCGGACATTCGCTACTTACACATTCATAGCTTATAAACCGTAATGACCGACCCACATGCACTCACTGTAACACAGTACTGATCATCAAACATCTCCTCACTGACTGCAGACTACGTGAACATTTGAACTTGCCCAACGACTTGTATGAATTATTAAAAGATGGACTACCTACATATAAAAAAAAGTCCGTCACGCAGGGGCTGCGTAAACTAAGCAGATTTCCCACGAGAAGTTTTACAATAGAGAAATCTGCCTAATAACAACTTTAGTAGTACGAAACCTCTAAACCTAAAACGTTATTTAGGGCGTAATAACCCAGTAGTTTCTAGCCCCAAAAAAGAGTTAACCTAACCTCTAAACCTATTCACGAGGGACGAATAGTTATTGAAACGGCCGCCAGAGCTCTCGGCGGAAAGTCCGAACATAGCCTACTGGTGACCACACGCAGAATACAAATGCAAATATCTCGGTTAATATTCAAGATACAGAATAAATGAATAGAACAATATTTATAGTAAATTTAATTTGCAAAAAGATTGATTTCATACAATTTTTCGATCAGATGCATAATAAATCCCCCCTCTAAACCTCCCCCCTCCCACTGGTATGATTTCAGCCATTAACGAACTTGATCTACCTTATTACACAAAACGAATAAATTCCGAGTTTGGTAACGATCAAACGAAAAGAGCGACCGCTAGAGCGTTAACAAACAAATATATATATATATATATATATATATATATATATATATATATAATTTTGAACGGCCCTCATTTTCGTCATCTCCTGTGTAGGACATTTGAAGAAATTTTTCGAAACTCGCATCAAGAGTCCGACCTCAATAGCTGATTTCCCTGAAGGGAAATCTGCTAACACTCTTAAACCCCTTGAAGACAACAGACACTTACAACAAACTTTAAAACTCAACTACCCTACTCATATCTCTGCGTTTTAAGACTCTGTATAACACATTTTGAATCTTGTGTCTTAGACTTCCATACCCTCATGTCAGGATTTATCTCAAAATTTATAGTTTTACATAACTTTATTTTAACATTTCCTTAATTTTATTTCCTTATATTTTATACTATGCTTTAATAATTTCGAAAACATTTTTTTCTTTATTTTAAAATTTTAATTTAGAAAATTCAAATAAGTAGTGGACATCGCCTAGTTGCGGAGCTCCTCAAATAAATAAATGAATAAAATTCAGAAAGCAGGTGCACATAAAGTGAAATAGAAAAACAACATTATAACTACTATTACTTATGTTTTTATGAAGATTATATTGGTTACCAATACCTGAAAAACGTTTTAGACAAGTTGCGACATAGTTAAAACATTTCTGAGTGGACGTTCATAGCATTAATGGACTGTTATCTAAGTATTTTATGAATGATAGAAATGCGGTTTCATTTAAGATAGGCGGCATATTCCAAGGACCTGTGCCAGTTCAATGGATTCACACTTGTGTACATCAATGAACTCTTTTTAAAGATAAGCTGGTTTTAAAATAATTGCAGTACATCGTTCACCGTTATCATTCAACCTTCAAAAAATCACGAGACCTGAATTTAAAATAGTAATAGAGGTTTTTAGGTTTGGGGGCCCGATTAGGTACACGACAATGATTGATGTCAATACTAGCAATGTGTCAAACAATGATGCCAGGAAATGTAATACATTACGAAGATTGTTTGAGGAACTTAAAGACACTAAAAGATACATACCAGATTTGCTCCACTACTAGGTGCCTGACAAAGTTTGACGCGACAAGATAGTATATAGATTGATACCACTACTAGATGCCTGGCAAAGCCTGATGTCAAATAGAGTAGACCGATTGATGGCACTATTGGGTGCCTGACAAAGTTTGACGCGGCAATATAGTATATAGATCGACACCACTACTAGATGTATGACAAAGTTTGATATCAAATTGACTAAAACGATTGATGCCACTATTGGATGCCTGACAAAGTTTGACGCGGCAAGATAGTATATAGATCGATACCACTACTAGATGCCTGACAAAGCTTGGTGTCACAATCGAGTAGACCTACCTTTGCCAATACCAGGTAACTGGTATCAACGAAATGGTTGATGCCCCTTGCCAGTATACAAATTGAAATCACTACTAGAGATGCCTGACAAAGCTGGATGTTAAATTGACTTGACCGGTTGATAGCACGACTAGGTGCCTGACAAAACTTTATGTCACAATAGAGTAGACAGGTTGATTACACTATTAGGTGGCCTGGCAAAGCTGAGTGTGACAGATTGATACCAACAGTACCTGTTTTACAAAGCTTGATACCACAATATAGTATAGAGATTGATACCACGACTAGGTGCCTGACAAAGCTTTATGCCACAAGATGGTATTTAGATTGATAACGTACTACTACTAGATGCCTTACAAAGCTGGGTGCGACACTATAATATACAGATAGATACCACAAGTAGGTGCCTGACAAACCTTGATGACTCAATATAATATACAGATTGATACCACGACTAGGTGCCTGACGAATCTTGATACCACGAGATAGTATTGAGATTGATAACGTGATACTATTAGGTACCTGACAAGCTTGATGTAACAATACAGTAGACAGATTGATACCACTGTGATACCGATAGGGTATTTGACGAAGATTATAACAGTTTGCCGCATGTTTAACAATACAAATAAGTGTATTCATCTGGTAGAAGTCATAACTGACGTTTAAATTAAGAGCAAACAATAATAATTGTCTCATTAAATTTAAGAAACCATTGTCATAAAAATGAATCTTGAATTAATGAAAAACGATGTAATAACTCGAGGAAGCCCTTTGTGAAAAAAGAATTGATGAAAAACCATGTTGGTAGGAAAACTATTTAAAACCTATATAAATGCAAATTATCTCTACATTGTAACGGGGGATCTTTCAAATTAATTTCAGAGAGCAAATTCCCCTAAAATAGAACAACATTAACTCGAAAGCGGAGTAGGAAATATTTCATTGTAGAAAATGAACATTTTGCCTTATAATTTACTTTGGACCATTCCACAAAGCTGTCTACATAATTAAAGGACTCGGAGCTAAGAGGCAACCGGGTCGATAATCAGAGAACAAAATAATGAGATTGGTGGTTAAACTCAATTGCGCTCTATTAATTCCGTTATTGGTGTTTCAGTTATTCCGTTATCTCATTTCTTAAGTCTAGTTTCAATTTTCATTTAACGTTTCATTAAAAATTACAATTATCTCCCGGTATAAAATAACGTTTTAATTTAGTTATTAGCTAAAATCGTTTAAAATGTTCCTTTTCAATCAAGTAGCTAATTCTAGAAACTATAAACAGTTCAATGAGGTTGGCAAATGAAGAGCCATGGTCAGAATTGAATAAACTGAACTTATCTTCATCGAGTGTCTTTTACGATCAGGTTTTATACAAGCTATGAAAGAAATTGTGTTTGTTATACCACTGCCGTAAGTTCTACGAGAAGAAATTTACTTTCTACCAAGTGCTGCAGTCATCAGCAATTCACTTGCATCACCACCATTTATCAGCGATAAAAAATAAAACATGATTTCTCCAGTTTCTGGAGCCAATTTAGATCTTCCAGCTACCACTGCTTCGCACTGACACTCTTTATATAATTTTTAGGCAGCCCGCTGGTTCCTGAGGATTATTATCCGAATAGAGCTCAGGTTTAGCCTTCTGAGTTAAGAATTTCGTTTCAATCTCAGAGGCGAGATCGATTCCCGCCTGAGCAATAAGAATTTATTTAATGCCGAACTCATTCAAATAAAATCCTGAGTCCCAACTGGCTAGTAAAGTATGGCAACCTGTTGATAACCCGTTCAAATTAGCCAAAGTAGCAAAAAGTGGATGTTAATAAATAATAATAACACATACTGACAGACTGCAAGAGACGAGATCATTTACAAATACCCCCCGACCTACATGACTTACTCACTGAAGGTAGCCCATACAGACCCACTAACATCTAAAAGACCTTAACATATACTCAAAAATTTGAATATACAAGACTCACAATTAATACTTGCATTTTAAAAGAGATTTTATAATTTTATAATAAATGTATGTGAATGTTTTGTCTGCGAGCGCGTGTATGTGTGTGCGTGCGTGTGTGTGTGTGTGTGTGTGTGTGTGTGTGTGTGTGTGTGTGTGTGTGTGTGTGTGTGCTTGTATGTTTGCTGAGCTCTTTATAAACTCTTTGAATATATGTAAAGTAAATATTTCATCGTTTCTCTTTGTCTAGCAAAACTGAAGGTTTTCCCCCCTTCCCGCCATAATGCAATTCATGACTTACGTTGTTCAGTAACTCATATTGAGTATGCAACTCCACTGATACACGAGTTTTATATCTGATCTAAATCTCAATTATTTTAAATTCATTTTAGATACATATTCCATTTTATTCAACAATTTATATATTTTATTATATCTTGTTTAATATTTTTTGTTTTGGATTCTATATTATGTTTGTCAATTTGTTGTGTTGGATTTCCATTTATTGTTTTATTTCTACTTATTGTTCAATTTCTATTATTTGAGTTCCATTTTTGTTTTCTATTTCTGTTTTGCGTTCCATTTCTGTTTTTGTTTTTCCATTTCTGTTTTTATGTTTCATTTCTGTTTTTGTTTCCCATTTTGGTTTTGTGTTCCATTTCTGTTTTTGTTTTTCCATTTCTGTTTTTATGTTTCATTTCTGTTTTTGTTTCCCATTTCTGTTTCGTGTTACTTTTCTATTTTTCATGTTATATTTCTGTCATGTTGTTTTATGTTCGTTTAAATTAATTTTGTTTCGTTTCGTTTTTTTTTTTTTTTTCAATTTTATACAGGTTTTTTTTCCCGAACAACATCGCCACAGCTGCGAAGCTCCAAATAAATAAATAAAATAAAATAAATAATATAACATATTATCCGAATAAGGAATTCATCGTAGATAAATTGGTGATGAATTAAGATCACTTTTTATCCATTATTCGTAACTTAAAATACTACGGTGATGAATCACCCGAAATAAACAGAAACTAGCTTACCCCAGCAAGTCTTCGGCATCGCCAAGTCGTGAAGCGATCCCTTTGGGTTTGCCAATCGACGACTCGGGCTACGCCCTCGCGAATAATGATTATTAAATATACATGTATTTTGCAGATTCGTCATTCTTCTCGTTGCATCTGTGATATTTATCGGCGAAAAATAAAAGTGCTCACCATTCGGCTAGGAAATGATTTTTTTTTTAAAAAAATTGGACTATCTGTCTGCCAAAAAATGAATGACCTATATTCAAGATTGAGGCTTCTGGTTCCTACGAACATCCTGCCTTTAATATCTGCATTCACGGGACTATTCATCCAAGGTAATGTGTCCCTTCATCTAAGGCCCTTGGTAACCTCATAGCTATCATGTCATTACAAAAAAAATCAAATGAATACACAACTTTTATGGAATCTTAGTGAAACTAATTATCTATTTAGTCTATACGTTGCCACACATTTTTTTTTTGTTCTTACTCTTCTCAAACTCAAAGCATATTTGAAATTATGTTCATTGCATGTTGGTACACTGGGTGGGGGAAAAAAATATAAATGATAATAGATTTAAGGATAGTAAAATGTTATAATAATTTTTAGTAATCTCAGTGTAGACAGTTCGACTACTGAATGGCAATAGGAATTTATTTAGGGAAGTACACATTAAATAAAATTCCTAGTCTCAACGTATCTTGAAAAAGTTCATGACATGCAGACAACCTGTCCCAATTAGACGAAGTATCATAAAAAGAACACTATGAAATACAATGATTTTTGAAATTGGATAAACAAATGTTAAACACTAGCTGTGAGTGAGTTTTTCCCTCAATGCTTAAATTTAATTAGTAGCGAATTCACATAATACAGTTCTTAATTTCGGTAAAAATAAGGTAATAACCTGTAGATAGACAACCTCCTCCTATTACCCTTAGTGGTGTAAAATGAAAGAAAACCCATTTGAAGTACTGTGTTGTTTCTGCTAGTATTTATACTAACTCATGGGCGTACCCAGCGAGGAGTAGGGGGGTGGGGGCATCTAACAAAATTAGGTAGGGTGTTGCACTACCAACTTCAATAAAAATCCATATTTTTTCAAGCAAATAATTTTAATAACTAATAAATCGTTGCATTTAATTTTCTTAAAATGTTTGCTACGTTTACCTTTTCTTAGCTAAAATGTTGGAACTGGCCCCTCCCCCCAGCTTCGATCCTGGATACGCCCTTGTACTAACTTTCATCACTGTCAGTAAATGCCGCCAGTACTGGCTGAACGCCAAGTACATCTGTCAAAGCAGTCGCTTTCGATGCGAGGGGACCATTTTCAAGACTGGAGAATGTTGTCCAGTGAAGAAGGCATCTACCGACAGGTGATTTACACAATAATAATTTAAAAAGCAATAGAAAATATGATCTGCACATACCGATTGAAACCGTATCCCAGGTCTTTCCAGAGTTTGTCACTAACTTAGATCTTACTCTGAGCATCGGTTCTTGTCAGTACTATGTTGATCCTGAGTTGTTTCTACTTGAGATCAATACATACGCCATGTGTTGAGTGAGTTTTGTTGTTACAAGGATTTTTTTTTTGTTTATTGGAATATCATTGCTTGGGGATTTTGAACGGTCAGTACTGGCTAAACACCGTGTACATCTGTCAAAGCAATCGCTTTCGATGCGAGGGAATCATTTTCAAGACTGTCCAAAGTTGGCAAGTAAAGAAGGAAAATACCGACAGATATTTGAAAATAATAATTAAAAAAGAAAAGAACACGACTGTTTAAAAAGAGCAATATAAATTAAATAAGCATTGATTTATACCTGCTGGAAGCCTGGCCTTGCCAAAGCTTTGTGGATATCAACCACTACGGGCTTAAAGTCAATAGGAAATCAGATTGCCTCGAAGAAGGAACTAAGACAACGTCTTGAGGGAAAATTAAACCGACCTGAGTACTAATCCATTAATAAGTTAGGACTATAGAACAACAAGAAGCAGGGAATTACATTATCTATATATAATTAGAGGCAGAGTCATGGACTTATCAAGAAGCTGTAGTTAAGCTGACTCTGGAACTGCTAAGTAGATTTTCCCCTGCTGACGGAATGAATCCTATTACCGGGAAAGGAATTGTAATGGTCAAACTTACATAACTCCAAAGCCGCTAGAATTTAACCTACTCTCGGAAATCCCAGATGCTTTGACTTAAAAACAGGGCGGAAGTTAGACGATCACTCAGAACTTCCTTCCGGAGGTTGTTGGACCGTTAAACAATCCACGGGGGGAGCGCACAATAATTGCAAGGGCTTCGTTTTCTTTTTATTTATTTATATACTAGACTATTGAAATAGAAATGGTTTCCCCAGGAAAGATTGGATTCACAAAAGCATCCAATCTAAAATCCCACCCTGGCTAGAAAAGGGTGGTAACCTGTAGATAACCCGTCCCGATTAGCCTAAGCTGCAAAAAGTGGACGTTAATAAATAATAATAATAATAATAATAACAAACATAAAGCAATAAATATACCAATAAAATAACAATCCTGTAACATGGAGAATATAAGTCATGTCATTAATTTGTTTTACCCGATATATAAGCATTTAGATAATTTTCATGTTCTTATTAACATTTTAATATGTATATGTATTATTATATAAAATTGTTAAATGTTTTGACAAAATGCACATATAATGCAAATATGCATGGGATGTGCAGAAAATAAAATCCCTCCACTGTAGAGGAAATACATAAAAAAAAAAAAAAGCATTTAGATAAATTTATGATTAGACTTACTATTATCTGGAAACTAGATAGACAGATAGGCTGATTTTATTGGCTAATATATACATATTTTAGTCTGAGTCTGGCCCATTTAGTGTTAGTAATCTAACTAATAATATACAAAAAAATATATAAGAACTAATGACATAATATTAACCCACTATATACATAAAATAACACTTTTTTTAAAAAAATAAATGTCTTCAAGTAGTACTTAAACTTGTAAAAGTTCGATTCCCGCCCTGGGCAACAGGAGTTTATTTAGTGACGGAATTCACTAAATAAAATTCATAGTCCCACCCTGGCTAGAAAAGGGTGGTAACCTGTAGATAACCCGTCCCAATTAGCCTTAGCTGCAAATATTGGAAGTTAATAAATAATTTAATTTAATTTAAACTTGTAAAATTATTTATAAACTTAATCTGATTATTACTATTTAAACATCATATGTATTTACTTTTAGCAGATTTCCCTTAAGGGAAATCAGCTATTGAGGTCGTACTCATGACGCGAGTTTCGAAAAATTTCTTCAAATGTCCATCGATCCTACCCAGGAGATGACGAAAATGAGGTCCGTTTAAAATTTTGTGTATATATCTATTTATAGATATATATATATATATATATATATATATATATATATATATATTTGTCTGTTAACGCTCTCGCGGTCGCAATTTTTATTTTAGCGTTACAAAACTAGGTATTAAATCGATTTATGTAAAAAGGAAGATAAAGATAGTTAATGTCTGAAATCGGACCAGTGGGAGGGGGGGTTTTGGGAAAATTTGAAATATCTCCGTTATTATGCGTCGGATCGAAACATTGTATAGAACCAATCTTATTGCAAACTACATTTACTATAAATATTGTTCTATTCATTTATTCTGTATCTTGAATATTAACCGAGATATTTGCATTTGTATTCTGCATTGGTCGGCAGGTGTGAGCTGTTTGGTACTTTCCGAAGAGAGCTCTGGCGGCCGTTTTCGTAACTATTCCACCCTCGTGTATAAGTTTAGTGGTCCCTTAATACTTACTACACTTGTTATTGGGCATATTTCTCTATTGTATAACTTTGCGTGGGAAATCTGCTTAGTTTACGCAGCCCCTGCGTGACGGACTTTTATTTGTTTACTGGGATGTGTAAATTGGCTTCGTTGGACGTTTCTATATTGTAGCGTTTTATTATCAATATAATTGTATATACTATGTCGTTGCCTAGTTGCACACTGCTGAAAGGAATAAGTAAATTATGTTCAGTTTATGAATGTCCTCTATGTGAAGAATATTTTCCAGGGACATTAAGTCAAGACTTGTGGCTATAAAATTCTTCAAGTATTGCTCTCTATCATAGCTGTATTCCGAGCATTGCAATAATAAATGTTTTAATCCGTCCTATATAAATTCCTGGCAGCATTCACAAATTTCTCCGGATTTTATTATTTTCATTTTTTTTTATATTGATACACCTTCAGTTAATCGTACTCGTATCTGGAAGCTAATTGATATAATAGTGGATAACGGAAGTGCTAAATAATCCATTTATTACCTTAAAATTAGTCATATTTATAGTTTAGGACATTAACCCTCCGTCGGGCGCGTGATCTCTCAGATACACAGTTTCTAGAAAAATATTTGCCACTCCTAGCATAGAGTGGTGGTGTAGTGCTTCGAGTTATGTGTTTTAGAGAACTCCCCCTCAAGGTATGTAGAGTCACTGTGTTTAACGGAGTCGTCAGTTTCACCTGCCATTAAATTGTATCTCCTAGATACCACGCGCCCGATCTCGTAAGTTTTTTTTGAAATCTGTATTTCATAAATATGGACATCAATTAAGTTTCTCTTTATTAAATGGAATCATATAAACCTATTATTCTATTATTTTGCTCAAAAATGAGCTTTCAAAAGAACTTGTGCAAGGATATATTGCACGACGCAGTGACAATAGTAGACGTTTACCAACCGAACTAAGGACGAAACTTGAAGACTACAGAGACTTATAAGAGTAAACTAGCTCATTAGACCATACATTGAACTTAAGTACAGAACAGCATAAAAAAAGGCCCTCCGCTACAACGAACAAAAGAAAATTATGTCAACCAAGCAAAACTGAAAATAAATGTAGGTGTACTAATTACTGTTGTGAGATTTGCAAAAACAAAATTTGTTAACAACATAGTTCCATGCTTTGTCCTAATTGTAATGCAGCTCTGCAAAAGAAATAACAATTAAACTGGTATTTTTAAAATTTGTTGATGATTTTCAATAAGTCTTATCTAAAAGTGATTTCGTGCTACTTATTTTTGATTGAAGTTATATTTAGATAATTTTTTTATATTGTTCACAAATTGAAATGAAATATGTATAATTAAGGCATGTGCGTTTAAACAATTCCTTTTGATATTTGTGTTTTTTAATAATATTTTAAAAATTATCGTCCACCGTTTCTTTATATTATAATACTTGTCAATTTTAAAAATTATTTACTTCTTTCAAACAAATACTTCCTCTTTTATGGTTTCTAATCACACGCTGAACATTTTAGTGCAAAATATATATTAAAAACTGTATTTCCGTAAAAACGGTTGAGGATGATCTGTGAGATACACGCGCCCGATGGCGGAATATTCTTGACGCGCCCGACCGAGGGTTAAGCGTGGATTATCCACTGGACGAATAAAGACGAATTTATTATCGTTCTTGGGATCAAATAAATCTACTTTCCCTCCAAGATAAAACGAGTGTTATATCTTAGCATCCGGTAGAAACAGTTGATAAAATTGTATTCAGGCATTCTGTTTTAATACTATAGAAGAATGTTTGAGGTGTAAAGTATCTAAGTATGTGGAGTAAAATGCCCAATCGCTCATACTAACTATACGCACTCCGTTAATACATATACAAACAATATCCTAATTCTATTCAGGCATTTTCACACGAAAACTGTGGCGCCCGGAAGGTGGAAATCAAGGAGGTGGTGACTTGGAAGTTTCAAAATACGTGAATGTAAATAACCAGTTGGGACCAAAATTGTTATTCAAAACATAATTCTTTGCACATTTTCCATAAAAGAACTGGAAAAAGAAGATATTGATGAATATGTATTTTCACATCGAAGTAACCCCCTCCCATCCTAGTTGTAAATTCGGATTCGCATAGAGCTTAAGTTGTACCTTGTAAAAATTCAAAGAAATACTCCTAGCCGTTTTTGAGTGATTGAGCAACAAATGGGAGGACAGAAAGACAAGATTTTCAATTACGATGCGATTGATCTTAGAATGTTCTGAAACATAAAAACTAATATTCCCCTGGGAATTCAAATAGAAAATCAGACATACCATAGATTTTTATTTATATAGAAAATAAGAAAATAAACTCAGTTTACGTTTGCCTAAGGCAAGCTGGACAGGTTATTTAATGGTTAGTTATAGCGGGAGGATTTAGAGATTCTTTATTTAGAGAGCCCGTCAATAAAGCACCTTTGCCGACACAGGAATCAAACTCGCTACACAAAGTTCTATTGGGTGACCGAAGGTAGGTTTTTTTCAAACATTGGTTTTTATATCAAACGCTGGGATTGGCTTTCACAAGGCTGAAAACTAATATAGTAACCACATGACTTCCTTGTACACCTATCAAATAAAACATTTACTGCACTACGTCAAATTTATTTCATTTATAACTGAAATACAATATATCCCAAAAGTCATAGGACATAATTTATCTTTTTTTTAAGTACAAACAAGAAAATTATAAAGGGACTTTGCATTTTTTGTTGTATCCTCTGAAACCCCTCCCAATTAAAAGTAGAGGTACCCAACGAGACGTTACAAAATAAATAAATATGAAATTTTAAGGTTTTTAGGCAAGTCGTTTATGGTTTATGGCGAAATAAATACGTGCATGCATACAGACCACACGTTGAAATGGATTCAGGGAGGTTTACAACGGATAATTCCGTTGAATACGGAGACAGAGATTATGTTTTTATTGGTAGGGGGAGGGGGGGTGACAAATCTATTTTGTAGACATTTACATACAAAGTTATATATATATATATATATATATATATATATATATATATATATATATATATATATTAGTAATCTTTATTTATTTTTTCGCTACTGGAATGGACGTACTTGAAAATATAATATTAGCCTTTTTTTATATGTCTTTGTCGTAAACTTAAATAGCTTATACAAATTTTTGCGAAAACTGCGTACATGAAAACCTACACAGATCACGTATCTAAGAAGTACGAAGTATATGAAAGGAACCGACCGATAGAAGGACCGTTGGCGCCAGAAATGTCTCGGCAATACCCGTCTGGAATCTAGACTAGTTTGGGCCTTTTTCCGTGATCTCGCCGACCGTCTATAAAAGTGGCCCAGTTCACTTCTAGTGAATAACAGTGCGTTCAGAGCAGCTTTAGTGAACAGTGTATTTTATTTTCACTGCGGTATATTTTGTTACGTGAAGATCAGTGTAGTACTGTGTTTATGTGAAGAACAGTGCAGTGCTGTGTTTTGTGATCTTCAGTGACATTAATCAGTCATTAGAGTGATCGTGAGTTATTGTACTGTGCAAATAAGAAGTGATCTTATCAGAGCATACTGTGATTAGTAGTTAAGAATAGTTTACCAAGTGTGTATTATTATTGTTAAATAAATTGTGCAGTGGTAAAAACTCTAAAGAGTGTGTGTTTAATTTTGTAATCCAAAAGAACTCTAATAAATAACGTTTATAATTTTTTTTTAATTAACGTAATAATATATTTTTTTTTGTTTTCAGATGAGTCGCCATTGTAGTGCCAACTTCAATAAATTAATTAAGTTGAGCAGAGAGTGACTAGTTCTATCCACTCGTTCTTCTATTTGATTCGAGTCTTATGATCAAGAAAAGTGCACCACTTGCCCAGGGATGTAGAAACTAGTTTAGGGGTCCGGATCTACAGCACCGGACTTTTGAGAGAATTGAAAGCAAGTTTCTTAGAGCCAACAATATAGGACCAAAATTTAATAGTGATCCCTTGCTAGTTGGAACAAGGTAATTTAGTGTTTCAGGAAAAGCTCGCTGAGACACAAAAGAGAGCTCCCTAATAGAAAAATATTGGGAAAGTAATATTAGATGAACAATCAAAGGGTTTTACACAAACAAGTTTCATAGTCTCGAGTTTCTCAAAAGGCTAAAACTAAATGAATAAATCTTGGCGCTTGATATTTATTCGAAATAAAGGAGAACATGACAAAGAAAGCATCTTCCTTAATCATATTTCTTACTTTAATCATTAAAGGTCTAAATTCTAAAAAAGTTTCGTAAAGAGTCAAATGGAAAATTTTGATAATATCCCGTAAAGAAATATAGAGTTATGTACTGGTAAATATTATTAATAGAATGAAGCGGAAGACCAATAGGAAACAGATGTCTTCTGTTTTTTTAGCGTATTTTATTCTTTCGTAAAAGTATTTCCGGTCCTCTCCAACTGGTTCAAAAGACATTTCACTTTTAAACAATGACAAAAAAAATGTTTTTACCATATTCTAAAATAAAGACTTTGAAAAATATTAAAAACGAAATGAGCTCCGTTCAAATTTGTGTATATATATTTATTGAACGGAACTAATTTTTATCACAAGTAAAATAAATGGACATCTGGAGAATTTTTTCCCGGTGCCGTGGTAACGTAATAAAGCTGTGAACTACAGAAAGTTGTAAGACTAATGTTTTTTTTTTCTTTTCACGCATTTATATAGTTCCTCATTTTTACAATTTTAAAATATGTATATTTTCCAATTAAATAAAAAGACAGTGTTTTGAATTGAACATTTGCATTTACTTAATGGAGAATGTAAAACATTATTATGAAATTATGTCCTGACTTAGCGGAATTCGTAAAATGTAGATAAACATGAAATGAAAATCTTCTTTCTCTTAAAATACGTATTCTTAAAGAGTTCCATTGCCCAGTTTGTATGAAACTATTAAAGATTTTGTCCATACTTAAATTTAATGCAAGTATGGACAAAAGTTTTAGTTTATATAAATTTAATTTACTTGAAAAGGTAATTTCAGTAATTAAGTGTAATGTAAATTTTCTACCTGGTTGAGTATAAGAGGAGACTTAAAGCGCCCGACGAGTGTGGCTTTCAATTAATATCATCGCAACATTTTATAAAGGGAAGAAAAAAAAAATGTCAACCGTTATTATTAAAAAAAGTTGGGGCAACAATTCGGGCGCTATTACGAAAGTAATGAATTTAGTCCTGACCACAGAATTCAATCAGCTGTAAAATCCAATTATTTTGTGAGTGAATAGAATTAATCTCTTAAATTAAACAAGTGGGAAAAAAAAGTTTCTAACAAAAAAAAAATCATTTTCCTGAAGACAAATTTCCATTAAAACTTTTATTATCAGGACAGACTTTACTCAGTAAGCAGCTCCGAATTAATAAGGATAGCTTATTGTATTGTCAGTATACCTTTAATTATTTACTGTATTTTTTTTCAAATTTCAAAGTTAATATTAAATTTAATTTCTTTATTTTGCTAATAGTTTAGAAACAAGTTGTGTAAGCATAACTAGTACTAATTATATGATTATTGAATTTTTAACAAGTCTCTCATACTAATAAACATTTATAAGCAACGTCCACTGTATACACATGTAACTAATTCTGGCTCAATAAAACAATCTGATCTAAACACCACACGACTCCTAGTCAATTAAACATACTATATGTTTTCATCCTCGTAAAATATTGGAAATAGAGAAAGAAATAGAATAACATTTATAGACGCAATTAAATTTGCAACAAGATTTGGTACTGTGCAATGTTTCGATATCACGCATAGCAATGGATATATGTTGAATTTACGGCTTATAGTAGACTTGTTTCAAATATAATAGTGTTGGTTATAACTTTTGTGTCGCAGAATTCTTCCATAAAATTTCCCGTTTCTGAAATAAATATGTGTTCATTTTACGGCTGAAGGATGCGTCAAATTGAAAAATTCACCGATATAAACTCGTTTTAAAATTCGATTTTCTTCAAGAATCCGTCATAAAAAGTATGGCATTTCATTGGAAAGTCCAAAGTTATGGTCGCTGGAGAAGGTTAGGAGGGTGAATATGGGCTGAAAGGATTTTTCAGGGGTCCCAATTATGGCACATCAATTCTCAGCCTTTTATTAAAATAGTTGGAGATTTTAATGGATTTGACACGGGAACTTGGTACAGCCTGTATATATAAATTTAGCCCTCATCTTAGGCATCCCTATGTACGGTCGATGTACGTTTGAAAAAATTAAAGTCCGTCACGCAGGGGCTGCGTTAACTAAGCAGATTTCCCACGTGTGCCACGTATTTGCATTTATCTCAAAACTTAAAAGTTCAATGAGAACAATATTTGGTATTTAAGCTTCAAATAAAATGCTTCATAACATAATAGAATATTGAAAATAAGAGATGAGTAGGAGTGGGGCTTTCCTGAAGACCGAAAACTAAAAAATGCAAATATCTCAGTTAATAATCAATATAGTGAAAAAATTGACATAACAACATTTATAGAACATTACATTTGCCTTAAGATTGGTTCTATTTAATATTCCGATCCGACGCATAATAACGGAGATATTAAGAATTTTCGAAATTCTCCCCCTCTAAACCCCCCCTCACCCTGGTTCGATTTCAGCCATTAACGAACTTGATCTTTCTTTTTGTATAAAACGATTATATATCAAGTTTGGTAACGATAAAACAAAAATTGCGACCGCTAGAGCGGTAACAGACAAATATATAGATAGATGGATAGATAGATATATATATATATATATATATATATATATATATATATATATATATATACGGACCTCATTTTCGTCATCCCCTGGGTAGGATCGATGGACATTTGAAGAAAAATTTCGAAAATCTGGTCATGATTACAACCTCAATAGCTGATTTCCCTTAAGGGAAACCTGCTAAAGATCGAAACTCGCGTCATGAGGACGATCTCATTAGCTGATTTTCATTAAGAGAAATCTGCTAAAAGGAGAGGCATGAACTAGATGTTACAACAGTCCTAGATATTAATTTTCCTATATAGACGAGTCATACGTGAATTTGCCGAGATAGGTGCATATGTGCATACATACGAACTACGACCATACGTCAGGCCGAAAATAGTCAACATAGACTCAGAGTGGGTCAAAACTCATAAATCCGTTAAAAATTGACAAAGTTTTTGTGATTATAATACTTTTCTAGTATAAGTTCTAATTAGCTCGGTTAATACTCCAGATAGAGAAAAAATGTATAGAACAATAATTGTAGAAAATTCTATATTGAACTAGTGGTTATATAAGATTTTTCAATCCAACTCTTAATATCTGAGATATTTTTAATTTTTCCAAGCAAACAATGCCCGTTAACTGACAACGAAATAACAGGCGTTCCACCTTTTAGAGGGTCCTCGTTGAGGCAGTCACCTGGTTAGCACAACTGGGTATTTGGGCAAGGAAATTATTGTGGTTACTATTTTAATTCGTTTGTTGCTGGATGTGGGAGTGCAGATCTGAGAAACAGGAAGTCTTCCCACCAATGTCTATATTAAAGCACAAGGCCTTTTGGCACTAACTATTTTTACTACTACTACTATATTCACTATTTCTTTCCAATGCATTCAATTCATATTTCAATTGATTTGCACAATTGTGAGCGGCTATAAGAAGAGAGGTTTCCTTTTTAAATAAAAGGTTATTTGTAATCTAGGTAGTGTTTTTAAAAAAGGATGAATACATTTAACAAGTTTTTGAGTCTGTAGTCCATATTCCTGGTGGAAATCAGCTGTCTTTGGAAATCTCCCTCCAATAATCAGTCTTATAACTAGTTTTGTTATTCGTCCTTGGTGGATTAAAATTGCAATATATTCCCCTAAGGGAAATATGGAACATATCGTATATTAGAGTCTTGTAATTATGGGTACTAATAAAAAATGTTTTCTAAGTCATAATGAGGACATAGATTTAAGGAGAGGAGGAGGGCTAAATTGTGCGTTAGTTGGGCAAACAGTAGCGGCCAATATCATCATGGTTCCAGCTGTAATTGATACATAGCCGCCATTTGCCATATGATGTCGTGCCTATTGTGCTGTATGTCAATTGAAGGGCAAGGTCAATAGCACAGCTGATAATAGGTCTCCTTGCCCTAATCCTCTAGTTGGGATCAAGCAAGGCTTAGATGCCAATACTGCCATTCACCATATAAAAAAAGTCCGTCACGCAGGGGCTGCGTAAACTAAGCAGATTTCCCATGTGGTTTTACAATAGAGAAATCTGCATACTGGTAACACAACACCACCGGGGATTAAATACAAACGGTAATGAGAAATCTTTCAGTTAATTAAAATATAAATTCCCAACTGAAACGGCTTCTGAATTGTAAGAATAATTTATATTTTAATAACTCAAATTTTAGTAGTCCAGGAACTAAAGAAGGGGGTGGGGCGGATGAAGAGAACGTATTTGCATAAAACTCACAAAGTAACAAATGTAAGGTAAGGATAGAAGAAGGTTCCACCTGAGCCGAAGAGTTACGAAAACGGCCGACCTATACCCGACCACGTGTCCCACTGACTTCATAAGAATACAAATATCTCGGTTAATATTCAAGATACAGAATAAATGTATATACCAATATTTATAGTAAATTTAATTTTCAATAAGACTGGTTCTATACAATTTTTCGATCCGATGCATAATAACGGATATATTTCGAATTTTCGAAAATCCCCCCTCTAAACCCCCCCCCTCTTTCTTGTCCAATTTCAGCCATTAACGAACTTTATCTTTATTTTTAATTAAAACGTTGATATTTCGAGTTTGTTAACGATAATCAAAAATGGCGACCGCTAGAGCGTCAAAAGACAAATATATATATATATATATATATATATATATATATATATATATATATCTATATGATTTGGAACGAACCTCATTTTCGTCATCTACTGGGTAGGATCGATGGACATTTGAAGAAATTTTTCGAAACTCGCGCAATGAATACGACCTCAAAAGCTGATTTCCCTTAAGGGAAATCTGCTAAAACGTCTGTCACGCAGGGGCTCCGTTAACTAAGCTGATTTCCCACGTGAGGTTTTACAATTGATAAATCTAGATACTGTTAAGATTTAACAACACCGTAAATATTAACTGAATAAATACATATCGCAATGAGAAATCTTTCAGTCACTTTTCAGCATATATACAAGTTAAAACTTAATAATAAAAGAAATAAAACAGTTACCACAGTCGTGAACCTGATATAAACTATACATATTAGAAATAAATAACTGTTAAGCTAACCAACGATATAATGAATGGAATATGGAGAGAAAATGCTGACCAAAGCTAACCCCTATTGAGCCGACATCTCCGGAAAGACTGAGAACCTACTCGGGTTCTCGAATTTTTGAAAATTCGAAATATCTCCGTTACCATACGTTGGATCAAACTTGTATAGAACCAATCTTATTTTGCATTAAATGCACTATAAATATTGTTCTATACATTTCTTCTCTATCTTGAATCTCAACCGAGATATTTGCATTTGTATTAAATTTGGGCCGTAACGGACGACTGAGATTCCCGCCAAAAGCTAGTTCGGCCCTTTGCCGTAACTGTTCGGCTCTCGTATGGAGATTTCTCTATTGTATAACTTCACGGAGGAAATCTGCTTAGTTTACGCAGTCCCTGCGTGACGAACTTTTTTTTTTTGTTTTATTTTTACTTTGTATTTTTTTCCTCAGTATACTAACAATTTATATTTAGTTTTGTCCATTCTATTTATTTTGTACATTTGTAAAAGTTAGCTGTGTAAAAATTTTAATAATTATTTAATTTTGTAAAATTATATTCTAACATGTTAAAATATGAATCGCCATTGTAGCGTCATGGTCCTATTTATTTTGTCATTTGTAATATTTAGCTTTGTAAAAATGTTAATATTTATTTAATTATGTAATATTATATTCAAACATGCTAAAAGATGAATCGTCATTGTAGCGGCATCTCAAATAAATAGTAATACTATACTCGGGCAGAGGACGGAACATGCTTGAGCACGCCACCCTCTCCCCTAATACTAATATTATTGTCCTCCAACGTATCCAATTTCAATAACCTCCCAACGGCAAGCGCCTGAATTAAACTGACAGAAACAGGTCTGCCAACCTCTCAGATCTGAAAAGATAGATATAAATATTCTTCACCGTAAAGAAAACTATTACTGAAAAATATCAGAATACAAGATATTAATTTTATTGAATACTATTTACTATTACTAGTATTGTAATTTATAATAAATCAGAATATTTGTTACCTCAATCACTCAAATTTTAGTATTTCAAGGAACTTAAGAAGGGGGGGGGGGGTTCATCATAACATATTTGTATTTATCTCGTTTAATAAAGGTCTCTTGAAAACAATATTTGGTATTTAAGTATCAAATAAAGTGGTTTATTATATAACAGAGTACTGTTTATATCAGGGCTTCTTAAACTATGGGTCACGACCCCATTTGAGGTCGCGTAGCAAAATTCTGGGGTCGCGAGAGATAAAAATACAATTTATGTTTTACCTTCAGTTACAACTTATTCATCGATTAGACGAATATGCTTTATCTACAATTACAACTTATTCGTCGATTCGACGATTATGTTTTATCTACAGTTACAACCTATTCGTCGATTCGACGATGCTTCTTTTACAAAGAGAAGGTTATCTTTCCATTGGAAGAACGATTTCTACTTCCGGATGTATGTAGGCAATAAAAAACAGGCACATCCATCTCATTAAATTTTTAACTTATACTTTAATTTAATACTTACCACGCAACTACTTGAATATATTCGAGAGAATTAAGACGGTCAGAATCCTCTTTTATTTTTGAAACTATAATAAATACAATTCTATAATTTTTTGTGCAATTTTTAATTTTAGATTTTTGTATGTTTCAAAACGAATTCTAAACTTATATATTTTCATATGTATATGTATATTGTTACCTAATAAATAAATCATAAAAAAATATTAATTTATTTTTCTTTTATATTTGTATGGGGTCGTCAAGAAACTCGCAATCATAAATGGGGTCGTCAAGAAACTCGCAATCATAAATGGGGCCGTAAATTACAAAAGTTTAAGAAGCCCTGGTTTATATGATATGAGTAGAAGTGCGGGTTTTCTGAAAGCTGAAAAATGCAAATATCTTGGTTAATAGTCGATAGAAAGTAAAAGCACGTAAATAACGAAATTTTTTAGAACATTACATTTGTAATAAGATGGATTTTATACAATTTTTCTATCCGACGCATAATATCGGGGATATTAAGAATTTACAATACTCCCACTAGCCGGATTTCAGCCGTTTACAAACTTTCTTTACATCTTTAATGTTCTATAAAACTTTTAAGTATCAAGTTCGGTAAAAAATAAACCAACATTGCGTCTGCTAGTGCGGGAACAGACATATATATATATATATATATATATATATATATATATATATATATATATATATATATACAGTTTGCTGAAGAAATGTATGACTTCCTTAATTATTTAAAACTGAAATGCAGTTAAATAAATTAATTATTCACCATTGAATCCAAAACTTGTTTTTGTTTTTCTTTTCTTTGTTGAAAATAATTTTATTGTACAAATATTTTATGCTATTCATATTAAAAAAAAAAAAAATGTTATGTATCAAGCACACGTTATGTACTAATTATTGTACAGGACGTATGGCTAATAAACTCCCTTCCTGCTGGGTTACTTCAGGAAGGAAATAAATAAAATATATATACACACACACACATTTCAATGGCATTGACGGCATGTTTTAATGACGTGCTCATTTTCGTCATCTCCTGGGTAGGATCGACGGATATCTGACGAAATTTTTCGAAAATCGCGTCCTGATTTCGGCCTTAATAACTGTATTCCCTTAAAGGAAATCTGCTAACCTTTCTTGTGGCATCCTCGTAAACACGTACGCTTGCTAGATAAGCCGAGGTATAATACCTCTCTCAGTTATATTCTATCATAAAGCTGGTAAATCAATAGAGATGTGGGGGCAGTATGCTTTTCATCTGACTAATGGCGAAGATATTATTTAATGCCCAGAGCAAAAACCACTCTGGTACACTCCTAGTAGCCTTTTACCTCTCTCCATCTACCTATAACGAATGTCAAAGATGACACCTGTCTCAATGAGAAGCAAGGTCTAGAAAAAATAAATAAACGTTCAGTATTTTATATTCCATAATTCAGCAAGATGGTCGATAGAATGCACTACGGATAACCGAGATAGGAATAATAGGAAAGACGATTTATACTTATTAACATTTTTTTTTTCTGAGCCGTATTTCCAAAGAAAGCTTCATATTTATTTATATTAATGAAAGCCTATATATCAGAAGTGCTTTCAAAACTTTCATTTATTTCATCAAGAAGAAGACTCCTTAATGTTTAACTTAAAAATTCATGCGTACAAAGGGCATCTGACATTAATTGGGATATTTACTTGTTGGCCTTTTCTTCCCTCTTGAGTGAATTATAATTAATGTAGTTCGCAGAAATTTCTTTAGTCTCTAATTTGATTCTAGAAAAACGTTTTTAGCCGGTTATAAAAACTTGGGCATTATTCAGCTTGAAAGAAAACTAAAGTAAATATACAGAAGCAACAAATCCTAAATTCAAATATTTACCGACTATTTCTTGAAATGTGTTTAACTCTCTGAGTAGTCAGATTTCAGACATTAACGAACGCGTTCTTTAATTTTACATAACGCGTTTAAACGTCGAGTTTGGTAAAGATCAAACAAACATTTAACTGCTAGAGCTTTAACAAATATACATGCATATATATATATATATATATATATATATATATATATATATATATATATAGGTCACGCCAGTCTACTCGTTCGAATTTTGGTTTCTATAATCCTAAAAGCTTCGTTGGGAACCGTAAGGAATTCCTTGAAAAAAAGGTGGAAGTGCCCGAGATACTTCAAGAACTGTAGTGCCATGTGGGTAACTACTTTATCGTCCCTTAGACAATAGTTAGACAAAGTTGGTTTTTTTTTGTTGAGTTCATCCTTTCTAACCACCAAAAAGTAGTGCTGAGAGTTGTGCTTTTTTTTTGTAGGTTGAAAAAGTTTCAAACATGTTTTGTCCCATAAGTTTTGCTTCCAGAACTCTGTGAAACCTGTGGCATCCTTTGGAGCGTTTATAGTCTTGAAGAACAATCCTTAAGCTGTTTTTAATCACCTCCTCTTCCTCTTATTCAAATTTTTGTAGGGCTAATATTGTAAAATACGTGTTATCTCTCCCCACTGCGCCACAAGTGCCAAGGCCGACTACACACGGTACAAACATTAATATATAATTTCCATTATATTCAATTTGAACCTCCAATAATAATATTCATTCACATATAATTCCCATTCTGGCATTTTAGCATTCATATCAAGTGATGGCCGTCTCGTTTCGGATATAATCTCTTCTCTTGTCTTTCTTCTCCAGAGTCCTAATTCATCATCCCACTTTGGGTCTATTACGCCTACAAGCATCCTGCGGTCAAACATTTCAATATTTGTTTCCAAGGTACCCGCCAACAGCAATGTGCCACACCCACACACCTGATCAGGTTTTTATCAGATTTCCCTTAAGGGAAATCAGCTATTGAGGTTGTACTCATGACGGAATTTTCGAAATTTTTCTTCAAATGTCCATCGATCCTACCCAGGAGATGACGAAAATGATGTCCGTTCAAAACTGTATATATATATATATATATATATATATATATATATATATATATGTATATATATATATATATATATATATATATATATATATATATATATATATATTTGTCTGTTACCGCTCTAGCGGTCGCAATTTTTGTTTGATCGTTACCAAACTCGATATTTAGTCGTTTTATGTAAAAAGAAAGATCAAGTTCGTTAACGGCTGAAATCGGAGCAGTGGGAGGGGGGGGTTTAGAGGGGAGGATTTTCGAAAATTCGAAATATCTCCGTTACTATACGTCGGATCGAAAAATTGTACAGAATTAATCTTATTTTGCATTAAATGCAACTATATATATTGTTATATACATTTATTCTCTATCTTGAATATTAACCGAGATATTTGCATTTTTATGAAATTTGGGCCGATAACGGATTTTTTAATTTCCCGCGAAAAGCTAGTTCGGCCCTTTGCCGTAACCGTTTGGCTCTCCTATGGAGATTTCTCTATTGTATAACTTCACGTGGGAAATCTGCTTAGTTTACGCAGCCCCTGCGTGACGGACTTTTTTATTGACTAATAGGCCTTAGTTGCAAGCCTCCATGAGATTTTCCATGAGAAAATGTCCATAATCCATATAGTATGATTATCGTATACAATCACTGCTAAAAATGAAACAGTCAAACTTTTAATAAAAAATGTCGTTAGTAAATTTTTAAGCAATCAATTAGGTACTTAGTCTAATAAATTAAATTATGGAAGAATCCATTTCCCTTGTAGGAAATAAAGGAATGCATCCTTTATAACTTAAAGTACGGCTGGAAATAAATAATGAATAATAAATAGATGTCAAGAAGCGCATAATGCTTTCTTTTTTACTCCAACTTTCCCGTCCGATATGGAAATATCCATTCTGACCTGTTCAACAAAATGTTTATATTTCCTTCCAATAAGGCTATTGTACCGAATAAAATTTCCTTAAAGCTTACTACGCCGTCATTTTACCTTTGACGTTCAAATTTATTTTATCGCCTTAATTTGAAATGTAAACAGTTCCGAAGGAGTCTATATAAATATGCATAGGCACGGAGGCGATTCGCCTTAAGTTCTCTTCCTGGGGATACATTTTAAAATTGTCTTTCTGCTTCTTAAGAGGATTTAGTTGTTGAACAATATTGATGAGGCTCAGGTTTACTAATTGCGGAGGCTTGAGGCGTTATTAGCAAGGCCCTTTTTCCATTATTCAGGAGGCCTTGTCATTCATCCCGGCTCTTGGTCTCCTCTGATGAATACTTCAGTATTTATTTTTATTACTTTTTCTTTTTTTTTGAGCCCCTTCAAAATCCCTGCTACTTTATTGCTTTAGAAATAACAAGCCGGGGCTGAAAAGGACGTCCGGGAAGGGACGAGATAATTAAAATTTGTATCTCTCTTCTTCTCAAAAATAGAATATTCAAAATGACGGTAACTAACAAACAATTTAGTGTACTTAGTTGTTCAGGAATAAATTAAATTTATACTTGAAATGGCTTCGGTATTAAATTTCCAAGCGAAAAGACTCATACACTGTTGAAACCATTGAAAAATTATAAAAGTCCGTCACGCAGGGGCTGCGTAAATTAAACAGATTTCCCGCATGAAGTTTAACAATAGATAAATCTTCATTCCGGTAACACAACACTACCGAGAATATTAGGTGATACAAACGATAATAATAAACCAGGACAGGAAGCGCCTGGAATGTAAAAAAAACATGTCTGCCAACCTTTTACCGGAAAGAAAAACAATTATTGAAATATATATCAATATAAGTTATTAATTTTATTGAAAACTATTTACTATATCTAGTACTGTAATTTATAATGAATCAGAATATTTTTTATCTCAATCAATCAAATTTAAGTAGTCTAAAAACTTAAGAAGGGGGGGGGGTCACCAGAACATATTTGCATGTACCTCGTATAATAAATGTCTCTTCAAAACAATATTTGGTATTTAAGCTTCGAATGAAGTGGTTTAGTACATAACCGAGTATTATTTATGTAACATGAGTAGAAGTGGCGGTTTGCAAAAGGAAGAAAACTGAAAAATGCAAATATCTCGGTTAATATTCAAGATAGGGAATAAATGTCTATAACAATATTTTTAGTACATTTAATTTTCAATAAGATTGGTTCTATACAATTTTTCGATCCGACGTATAGTAAAAGAGATATTTCGAATATTCGAAAAACACCCCCTGACCCCTGTCCTATTTCAGCCGTTAACGAACTCGATCTTTCATTTTGCATAAAAAAAACTAAATATCGAGTTTGGTAACGATCAAACAAAAATTGCGACCCCTAGAGCAGACAATTTAAGGGAAATCAGCTGTTGAGGTCGTCCTCATGACGCGATTTACGAAAAATTTCTTCAGATGTCCATCAATCCTACCCAGGAGATGAAGAAAATGAGGTCCAACCAAAATTATATATATAGACATATTCTCCATCTTGAATATTGACCGAGATATTGGCATTTTTATTAAGTATAACGGACGAGCTGTGGTCGCTTCTATTCGTGTCTTGCGAAAGCTAGTTCGGGCGTTTCCGTAACTGTTCGGCACTCGTATGGAGATTTCTGTATTGTATAACTTTACGTGGAAAATCTACTTAGTTTACGCAGCTCCTGCATGGCAGACATTTTTCATATTTCTATTTGTAATATTGTAGTTGTCAGAAGGAACAATATAAATTATTTTGTAAATTTCTCGTATAACTTAATAAAGGATAATCATAAAAATATAAAAGTTCTCCACTTCAGCAGATTTCCCTTAATCGAAATGGCATATTTATTTTGTTATTTAAAGTAACTTTTGTTGTATGCACTTTGTCGTATACCGAAGATTAATTGAGATATCCGCTAAAAACGATAGCGGGAGACAACAATTTTATTATTACTCATTTAAGTGTTTGTAATATAGGCATATTATGACAAATCATATAATGTTTTTAGACTTAATGGTAGTTCTAACTACGATTTGGAATAGGAAGGTAAAATAATCTCAATTGTTATTTAATTTAATTAGAAAATAACTTCATTATTTATTTCCAATATAAATTTAAACTATAAGAACATTTATTTAATTTGTATAATGTATTATTTAAACAAAGTCATGCTGAATTCGCACAACGTGTGATAGTGAAAGTGGTGAGGAATAAAACTCTTTAATTTTGGTTTATATTATCTTATTTTCTCCGATATGTTGGCGTTATTGAAATGCATATGTGATATTTATAACTATTAAACGTTACTTGTTAATGTCATTATAACAAAAAGCAATATGCATTTAAACTTAATATGGTTACGATCTCTTTCCCTCACCTCACATTTAGAATATAAAATAAATTATTTTTAGGGTATCACAGGAATTTATTTACACCAGATGTATAAATTACTAGAAAATGTGTTTTTTTAATGTTTTAAATAAATAATTTAAGTACAAAAAGCGAGAATAGAAATAGAAATTTACTATTATGTACATAACTAAGCTCACAATCTCGGATTAGGTTCTGACAGGAAATATCTGCATTATAGACAATATTTAATTATAATAAATGCTATTATAATAATGCCACGATTATAATTTGAATTATGGAACAGCCAAACTTCTAGAAGAACTGGCATTATCACAATGAGCAACAAAATTTATCTACGGCTAAAGTGCAGTTTAGTCCCCCCTACGCCGCCATCTTGTTTCATTATAATCCCGCCCTCGCTTAAAACCACCGATGGCGTATTTTGGAAATTTTAAATTGTTAAAAAATATAAAGTTAGAACAAAAAAAAACCCACCCTCGGACTTAACCACCGATGGCGTATTTTGGAAATTTTAAAGTGTTAAAAAATATAAAGTTAGAAAAAAAAAAACCCCCCACCCTCGGATTTAACCACCGATGGCGTATTTTGGAAATTTTAAAGTGTTAAAAAATATAAAGTTAGAACAAAAAAAAAAACCCCATCCTCGGATTTAACAACCGATGGCGTATTTTGGAAATTTTAAAGTGTTAAAAAATATAAAGTTAGAACAAAAAAAAAAAAAAACCCACCCTCGGTTTTAACCACCGATGGCGTATTTTGGAAATTTTAAAGTGTTAAAAAATATAAAGTTAGAACAAAAAGAACCCCAACCTTGGTTTTAACCACCGATGGCGTATTTTGGAAATTTTAAAGTGTTAAAAAATATAAAGTTAGAAAAAAAAAACCCCCCACCCTCGGTTCTAACCACCGATGGCTTATTTTAGAAATTTTAAAGTGTTAAAAAATATAAAGTTAGAAAAAAAAAACCCCACCCTCGGTGAAACCACCGATGGCGTATTTTGGAAATATTAAAGTGTTAAAAAATATAAAGTTAGAACAACAAAACCCCCGCCCTCGGTTTTAACCACCGATGGCGTATTTTGGAAATTTTAAAGTGTTAAAAAAGATAGTTAGAAAAACAAAATGGCCGCCGTCGTCATCATGCGCCACCAAGGGGGGGGGGGGACTAAAATACACTTTCACCTTTATCTACTGTGGTTATCAAGCATTCAGCAAGAATTATAAATTATCATTTCTATAAATAAGAGCACTACACAAAGCTCAATTTGGCATCAATGTTTTTAGACCGTAAATGTGAAATATATTAATCCCTTCCCATTTTAAATAGAGTTTTAAATAAACAATAGTGCTTATTCATTGATACATACATTCGAGTTACTCAGCGTTGACGGCTTGAAATATAAATGTGTTTCCCGTGCAATTATAAAGATTGAATTAGCTAATGAAGAAATCATCCTGCTATTTCCAACACGAACAGAAATACCCTGCAAATAGAATAACTAAACAGTCATTTACTTTCGACAGCCGTGAAGTAAAATGTGACAACTGGGCGAGTTGGATTCATAATGTTTTCCAGTCAAAATACAAATATTTGGTTTACTATGTTCTGCCTGATCCCTTTGTTTAAATTAGCAGATTTCCCTTAAGGAAAATCAGCAAATGACAAGTTCGTTAATGGCTGAAATCAGGCAGGGGGGGAGGGGCTATAGAGGAGAGGATTTTTGAAATATCTCCGTTACCATAGGTCGGATCGAACAATTGTATAGAACCAATCTTATTGCAAATTAAATGTACTATAAATATTGCTATATACATTTATTCACTATCTTGAATATTAACCGAGATATTTGCATTTTTCAGTTTTCAGCCATCAGCAAACCGCCACTTCTACTCATGTTACATAAACAATACTCTGCTACATAATAAATCACATTATTCGAAGTTTAAATACCAAAAATTGTATTCAAGAGACCTTTATTATACGAGATAGGTACATGCAAATATGTCCTGGTGACCCCCCACCCCCCGTCTTAAGGTTTTGGACTACTAAAATTGATTGTCTAGCTCATTATTAATTACAGTACTAGATATAGTAAATAGGTCTCAATAAAATTAATATGTTATATTCTGATATAATTCAGTAATTGTTTTTCTTTCCGGTGTGAAGCGGGCAGACCCGTTTGTTTACATTTCTAGCCTAACGCTTCCTGTCGGCAGGTTATTGAGATTAGATGAAACATTTATTATTTATTTATAATTTTGAACGGACCTCATTTTCGTCATCTACTGGGTAGGATCGATAGACATTTGAAGAAATTTTTCGAAAATCGCGTCATGAGTACGACGTCAATAGCTGATTTCCCCTGAGGGAAATCTGCTAAAAAACTGTTATATCATGAATCACTTTATTTCAAGCTTTAATTCAAAATATTGTTTTCATTGAACATTATAGTGTGAGATACGTCTGATGACGGCATAAATTATGATTTTGCGGATGTGAATCGATAATACTAATTTCTTCTATACCGTACTCGATATTTAACAAGCATCATTACACACTAAAGATCAGATTAGTTGACGACTGAAATGGGGGGTGAGTTTATAGGGGATTTTGAAAATTCCAAATATCTCCCTTATTATGAGTCGCATCGCGAAATGTTGCTTTATACATTTTTTCTTAACTTAAGTATTAAGAGAGTTGTTTGTACTTTATTATTTTCAGCCTCCAATAACCCCCCCCCCCCTACAATTCTTTCATCATAGGTTTCCTACACCAGTGTTATAACAGCATGAGGGAAATCTGCTTAGTATACGCAGCCTTTTTTGGCTAAGCTTAAAACCACCGATGGCATTTTTTGGAAATTTTAAAGCGTTAAAAAATATAAAGTTAGAACAACAAAACCCCCACCCTCGGTTTTAACCACCGATGGCGTATTTTGGAAATTTTAAAGTGTTAAAAAAGATAGTTAGAAAAACAAAATGTCCGCCGTCGTCATCGTGCGCCACCAAGGGGGGGGGGAACTAACATACACTTTCACCCCTTTTTTCAATTATAGCTTTCAAAACATAAAGAACAAATTGATATCAACAAACTAGGACGTATTTTATGCCACCCCCCCCCTCCCTTACGACTGCATATGTAGAATTGTGAATGAAATTTTATTACTATTACAATATGTCACTTCACTTGAATTTTCTTTAATTATATATAACAAATTTATGAATGATTTCTATTGAGATAAATAAATTTTCATGAATGAAGACTTTTTAGGTTTAATAATTCTGAAACAAATGTGTCACCAGAAACGTTTTATAAAATAACTTAAAATAATATTATCACTATATTATCATTTTTATTTACTCGTAGATTGTCTCTATCCCAATCAAATATTGTGTTTTATCAATAGATTTAAACGGCACTGATGTTGAGTTGACTTGAATTTGATAGCAGGTTAAAATGATTACTGATATACAGAATGGTTTATGTATTTGGGAAGTGTTGGATCAGTTTAAATAAATATGTAGTTTACAGACAGCCACGCTTAAGCGTATGGACAAACTCACCATGGTGAATGAAAGCAAAAAATAGAAAGGATATTACATATGGACAACTAGTTATCACAAAGGTAACCCCTTATCAGTTATTTCATTACTTCGATTATGACACAGTTTAGTTTTCCCCCGTGCAAATTGAGTTTCCATTCTTGTCAAGTTTCATCAGTTTCCAAACATGATAAAGGATGTCAGGTTTGATTTTAGCATTTTACAATACAATTAATTTTTGTTCCCCACACCTGTCATTAGCTTTTGGAATCTGGACTATCTAAGTACTGTAGCTATTGGTAGAATAAAATTCGATCTAGGTTGATGAAACTATTTCTACTTTATCAATAAAGCTGTTTCTAGCACAGGATGACATCTTACATGTTGTATTGTAAGTTATTTATTTGAATTAGACACCTTGTAATTGGGACTCTTAATTCCTGTGTTGACCTGGACTTCTTTTAGTGAACATACCAATGTTTCTCATTATATCCGCCTTCATAGCATTATAGAATTCTTGATCAATAATATTAAGTAACTGTTACTCTATTGGATAAGTATATTAAACACTGCCTAGATTGTGACACCTCTCGATACTTCATTGTAGTTCTTGTATAGTATTTAGTAGCAATATACAGCACTCTTTAAATCTTTTTCCTTGTTTACTTTTTGCTTATCTAAAGCTTTTTTGTTTAATCAGTCATTCTGGGAACAGAACTAACATTTTTTATGTCAGTAGAAATGAGGTTGCTATGAACATTATGGCAAAGTTGTTGACCAAACTGTTGATTTCTGAGTAGTATTTAGGTCAGTTTTCATGACTGGTTGATAAAAACTACCATTGCTAGATATTGCACTTCTAGAAGTTCAAATATTTGTAAGACATGTACATATGTGTTCTGTTTCTCTGCATAATGAGTTAGAATATAAATTTTTATCATTTAGCATTGTTTAAATCAGTAACAAATTATTCTTCTCTCATGCAATCAAAGAAATTATATTATTTACCCTAATTAAAAATTAGCCAAATAGTGCACCATATTTCTTAATGTGGGGAGAGCAAAATTCATTTCTTTGTTATTCTTTGAGTGAAAGGTTTTTATTTGTCAAATTGGTATTTCAACCATAGTAATATTTTGATCATTCAGTAGAGAAAAAAAAGGTCACCGTGCTAAAAGTTCAATTTTGTTATTTGCCTTAACAGATTAAACAAATAAATAGAACCGAGAATTCAAACCATTACTCTATACTGTGTAATAATATATGTTAAACAAATAAATAGAACCGAGAATTCAAACCATTACTCTATACTGTGTAATAATATATGTAAGTTTTTAATTCCAAATCCTTGTAATACCTATTCTTATCAAATTAAAATACTCATTGTACACTTGGAAAAGAATATCCCATCAACCTAAATACATGAGATTACCAAAAAGGATCTCAAATGTGCCAAAACACTGAAGTGAACAAATTGACCTGGGAAAAAAGTTTTAAAATCACTGACCACCAGATACAATTTGCCACTGTGAAAGTCAAAGCTAAGGTACAAATTATCAGGTATACTGTGAATATTGGCAAATGTCCAATCAATACCAACAAACTTTGTAAACCGTAGACCCTTGTAATTTGATGAAAACTGTCTAGAAAACAACAGATCTCTCAAAATAGAGAATTGGGTGTGGGTGCAGAACCATGTTCTTGCTCTGGAGTTCTCTAGTTCTATAGATATTAAACAAATAAAGCAGCCCCATTTCTTAGATGAAGCTTGCTGTATTATCAGTGAAATATTGGTATAAAATATTTAGGCGTAAATAATATCTGGAGGCTAATAATCATGCCATGGACCATGCAAGTCTATGAGACCTTTAAAAAAATAGAATACTCATGCATACATGCCCACACTCTTCAGAAAGTCAAAGACCTATTCTATGTAATAATCAGTTCACCACAGACCGTGTATATTGAAGAACCCTTTTTTAACCTCATATTTCCTATAAACGGCTATATCTCAAGGCACATAAAGTAATTTTCTCTAAATTTTTCCCCACATTGTGCCCAAGTATTCCCACAGACGAAACTGTACTCATCTTAGAACAGATCCCCTTGTCGAATTATCTATTTACACATTCAACTAGTATAAGATCCCCTATGCCCACAACCCTGTTCCATCATATTGTTTATCTGGAGCACTTTAGCAGCAGATATCAGTTTGTAAAAAATGTAGAAAAAAAAGGCAGTCTCTGAGTAATGCAATGGCAAACCTCCAGGGGCCAAAGCAGACATGGTGAGGACACATGAAGAGAGTATAATGCATTTGTTACTTTCATTTTGAATTGGTCAAATGTTTTTTTTTTTCACTACATTTTGTTCCTTCCAATTTTCTATAATCCTGGATGTTAGGGCACAGACGATGATTTGCTTTACTGCTGTTGCATTGAAATAATTAATAAAAACTCAATGTAAACTTATGAGCCATATAAAAATATAGTGTAAGACCACTTGTTAAACAACAATAATGATACAAAAAAACACTGAACTTGAAGCCAATGCTTAGATCACAAAATCTGTTAGCTGTAGGGGCTGATGTCAGTGCAAGATGATTAGTCGTCCTCAGAACAATAGAAAGTGGAGAGGTCTGAGAAGACACCTGGCAAAGCAAGGCCACTAGAGGATTCCCAAACTCTTGGCATGGGCACTGTGTGACATGGTGGATTATGAAATTCACATTTCTACTCAATAAGTCTCCAGTAGTAGAGAACCTAATGTGGTACTAATCTGTTTTAAGGGCGTTCACCAGCATTTGCGAAATGCTGCGAAATGTCGATTTGACATTTACTCACTATGTTAGTAAACTTTAGAATGATTTTTTAATGCTGACAGTGAAAAAATGATTGATCACTTCTAGTGTTCAAGACTTCAAGAGATCCTAAATTGCTATTGACCATCTGGTACACCCAAGACTTGGACCATATTATATAGCGAATGCTGGATGTTGCATTAGCCAACGAATCTACCTATGCTAGATATTCTCTACTTAAAACAATTCATTAAAGAAAAAATTAATAGTTTTTATATTTAAATAATTTCTTCGATGCTAACAATAATTTATTTGGCGAATAATTCAGCTAGCATGATTTGATATTTTTTGATTTTGGAAAAAACGATTACAGGAATCTATCAACTCATTTCCACTAGGCTCATCTATAAAGGAAAAACTGAAATGATTTCTATCCTTATCTTTCGTGGTTGTGGATCACTACATCATCTTGCCTGAAATTAAACTACATTAGGCAAAATGATGTTTCATTTCACCCTAAATGACCTACAACCATCAAGGATATTCATTGTTTTCCTTTATAATTTCTGAGCAAAACTGATATTTACTTCCTTGTACTAAGTAAGGGAAGTATCTTAATCATGAAAATTTTCGGTTTTCAGATTTCGACCATTTTGACCTTCCCTGATTCCCTATTTTGACTAATGTCTGTGTGTATAATATATAACTCAAAAATGGCTAGCCTCGGAATGTTGAAATTTCATATTTTCGATTATTGTAATGTCCAGTTGTGCACCTTCCCTTTTCCTTGAGATTAGTAATACCTACTAAGGTAGACAACAAACTAATAATGTTTTTATATTTTAAGCTTATTATTTATGCCTGCTTAGTTATGCAAAATAATCAAATAATTTTGGATACCCATTTTTTGTAGTACTTCTTCAGAGTTTTTTTAATATATAAAGCATGATTTATAAAATACATTTTTATATTTATTTTTTTAAAGAAAATTTTTAAAACAGAAAAGACTTACTCCAATGGACATTAATGAGACTGAATAAAATTAGAGTTGTTTTTACTATTTGTTTCTTTCAATTAGGGTTTTAGTCTTGACTTAAGTAAAAAAGCTAAAGCAAAATGTTAACTACCATTTTCAAATATATGTCATACAAAGCTAATGTATGTTACTGTTCTATTGGTTTAGAACATGTTTCAGGTACCTTTCTGCTTGTTTATGATGTTTTTATTATTCATTCTCATTAAAGTGAATTACTCAAAAATTAATTAGTTTATAATGTTGAAAACAGCCAAGCATTTTGTTCTAATAAATAATCATAATAGATCCAACTTTGAATGCTCGTCTAATGCCTCTAGAGAGAATGAATGATGAAAAACAACCTTCATTATACCTCATTTCTTTTAAATATTTATATAAAGTCATTCAAACTTTTGTTAGTGCTAAATGCTATTTATTTGTGTCCACTCTATACTGCTGTGGCTAATTGGAACTGGTTACTAGCTGGGTTTAATAAGGAATTTATTTACTTAGTTTGCCACTTAATAAATTCCTATTGAACCTATGTCTGTATTGATCCACAGTTTTCAACAAATAATTTAAAGGTTATAAAATAAATATAATAGATCTATTGAGAATAATTGACCTCAAATGTTATGTTCTGGACGATCTCTTCCAAGTGTGATATAAGATTGCAAACACTTGAGTAACAAAATAATTTTTTTTTAAATCATTCATACACACCGTCTGTGAATTAAGTTATATAAAGCCACTTTTAGACTAATAATAGTTTTAGAATTTTTACCTCTTACTACTTAACTCTTTGTATAAAATGGCAGGCATTAGTAGAGACATGGTGAAGAATACATTATCTTCTGCTTCAATATTATAATCAATGCTAGCTTAGTTATGGTTTCTTTTCTAACTGATGTGTTCATCTGATGAGAATTGACGAAATGATGTGAGTTTGAATGCTTTTAAGTTATTCACATAAAAACACCTTTTTTCTTCTTGTTTTTTTTTTTTCCTTTGTAGCTGATCAGTTATAAGGCTGTGTTGTGATGCATCATTTGTATTCCCAGTTTCGAAAGGCTTACGTTTTAAATTTTAATCAATCCTTAAACTTTTTAGTAAATTTATTTAATTTTGGTACTATTTCATATTCAGTCTGAGAATTTATTTTTATTTGAAACTAAGATGGACAGGAAAAGAGGTAACTTTAATACTATATGATTTCCTTTTTTAAACTCATAATCAAAAAACCAATTTTTCAAAAAAATAAATTAGTGCATGTTTCAATCAGGCCTCTTTAAATAAGGTTTGGAAATTAAAAATTTGTATTGAGTAATTCTCGAACCATCTTGAAATTAAAATGTAAAAGTAATTATTGTATTATAATTATATATCCGCCTGCACATTCATAGTCAATCACTTTTTAGTTAAACTTATAGATCGTAGGCATTCGAGAAAAATTTGTCTAGTTCATTTTTTTGTTAAAGTTATGTTTTATAACAACCAAGTTCAAAACTATTTTTTTCTCCATTTTCGAAAACCTTCAGGTCAAAAATGATCACTGTGTGTTTTCATAATGGAGTTGGTTGTTTAAAACTTAAGTTTAACAAAAAATAAACTTAGCTGACTTTTCTCATGTATCTGCAGCAATATAAATTGTTTATGTTTGAAATTTCTTTTGTAACAGAATATAAGGAACTCTTAAATATTAATGTATAATTGATAATCATCTATTTTATATAAAACATTTCGGTCTTGAACTGAATTCTATTCAATATATTGTATCGTTGTAGAAACAACTTTTTTCTATTAGAAATTGTCTTTCAGTCTGATGCCGTCTCGTGAATTTGCTTTTTCAAAACATCTATTTATTAAATTTTGCATTCAAATGTTTATTTAAAACACTTTTCTTTACAAAACACTTAAAAATGAGCTTTTAATGTGCTAAGTTTCACATCCTGAAGTGTTAAAGCAAGACTTTTACTTGGCTTTATGTGTTGCCTTATTATATGTGCATGCCTTTTTTTTTTAATTTTCCACTTATATGAAAATAATTAAGTTCTTTTTTCAACCTATCTTTCTTTGTTACTTAAATATTAAAAACGACATTTGATGGTGAATTTCTGAATGTTTAACGGGAGGATCAAAAAGGTCAAACACCTCCACTCTTAATCAATGTTTAAAAAAATGTTAGTGTTAATTTAAATATGGCTATATTTTTTATACCACTTTGCCATTTAAGAAACAACTTATCCATTTCTTCTTTGGAAACCGGAATGCTCTTTGGCGCTCCCCCTTACTTCCAAAGGCAATCACTACTTGCTAGATTGATGCATTTTTAAAAATAGGTGTTTTTGGAGTCCTCCATAGTTGAAGCTTCACAAACAGTTTTGTTAGAGAAAGAGTAAATACTTTGTTATTCCCAACATAGCTTTATAGTTTCAAGGGTGAATTAAAATTATTATTTATTAACATCCACTTTTTGCAACTAAGGCTAATTGGGATGGGTTCTCTACAGGTTACCACCCTTTTCTAGCCAGGGTGGGACTAAGGATTTTACTTAATGAATTCCGTCACTAAATAAATTCCTGGCGGAATCGAACTCGCCATTCTAGATTTACCATGTGAGATTAAGGTCAACTCTTTAACTCTCATGGCTAACCTGAGCCCCCTTTTAAGGGTGATAATTACTTGTACAAAACAGGCATTCAAGTTTAAATATTTATTATATACATAGAGAATAATTATAAATTTAAAAGAGGATTTCATATTTAAAGATGAAAGAAGGTATTTACTAATAACATTTAAAGAACAAAAACTAATAAAAATCACCTGCTCAATGTGACTTGAAAAGAAATCCTTAGACCAATCTTAACTTCAAATGTTCTATAAACCAAATAAATATTTTTTAAAGTTCAAAACTCAAATTATATAAAGAAAAAAGAGGTTGATTTTATTAAATAAAATTTGAAATATTAGATTTTAAATACTTTTTTATTTACATATAACATTTTTGTTCTGTTACTGTCACAATCAAGCTGTGCTTGATTGTTATAAAGCTCATTGGTATTTTTATCTTGCATTTCTTGTTTAGTAATGAGTATTCATTTTTCAGCAAAATGTTTAATAGTATGAAAAGTCAGTTTCGGGAGAAAACTGGAAAAGAACTTCCAAAATTTACTCCTCAAAAGGGTGGTCTCTCAAGGCAATCTAGGCAAGGTTCTGAAAGTAGTTTAAGCAGCCTAGTTTTGGAACCTTCTGCCCCTGTACAAGGCCCATCCAACTCTCCAGCCACTCTTCCAGTACAGACTCAGGACGTAGTTCTCAAGCACCCTGATGGAAAAGTAAGATGGTTAATTTATTTTTGTTTATATTTTTATATTCTATCCTATTACTTTTCAAGTAAGTATTTGTAGGTCTATCTATTTTAGAAAATTCCCCTAAGGGTCTGGTAAAGGTCTAATTGTGCATATGTGTATATTAACTGTTTGCATGCACGTTTATTGTAGTTTCGAATTTAGTGCCCTTCAGGCCATGACTGTACATGCAATTTAGGTTGCCGCACAGTTTGATAGCACTCTACAGACCATGGATTTATGGACATGTATATATGATCTCTACTGTTTCACGACCTAGTAATGTTTAGCTCTGTGTCCTTCACAGTTATCTGGTGGTTTGAACTATGTCTTCTTATTTTGCACACCAACAGATAGCATGGGCTAATAGTTTCTTAACTTTTGCCCTTCATGCTGGCACTGTTATTTGCCATCCCATTCTAAACCCTCTTTTACCTGAAATTTCCTAAAATTGGTATTATTAGTCCGACTTTCTTTGTACTAATTCCCAGTTGAACAGTAGTTATAATTGTAATACTTTAATTAAAATTTAGGATTGCGGAGGACAGACTTAATTTTTCTAATGATGTGAAATCTGACAACTCAATAAACTGTTTCAATAAATAAAAGTATAATTATTCCACATATTAGCTACAAAAGTTAAAGAAAAACTAACTTATTAGTTTATCAATATAATTTACATAAAACAACTGGCTGCAAACAAAATATAATATAGAACGAAAGTAGCAAGAATGTAGAGGTTGGCTGGCCTGTGGGTCAGTTGACTGCGGAAAAGTGGCCACCCCCTAAAAATATATTTCTAGCACAATTAATGGGTGTCTAATGGTTATTGCGTTAACCATTGAGCAAATATGTTTTATCCACCCTACAGAGAATTTAAACTTTGTTCGAAATTTGTAAATCTAAAGTTTGTTAATTGGGAAAATTGGTTATGGGAAGAGATGGTTCATATATCAGAAATAAAATTTCCAAATGCCTCTGTCTCTATTTGACATAGTGGAGACATCTATAGGACTTTTTTTTTTTATATTATAATAATATCTACAAATTGCATCCTGATTTCTTTTTATTTATTTTTTATCTCAATTTGATTATGCTTTTGAGAAAAAAATCATTGTGATGAGGCTGCATAAAAAATACAAATAAGTCAGTAAACTCAAGCTACAACAACCCTTAAAGATCAGAAAAGTTAAAAAATGATATTCATAATATTTTTTTTTTTCTTGATCTTGGAGATCTTTAGCCGCCTCTGGGGGAGACTCAAGGAATTTGTAATCAGAGTTTTTATTTTGTTAGTGAACAATTCAATATACAACCCCTGTAAACCAAGGAGGGCTTGGAATGAGTCGTCTCTAACAGGCCCCATTGTAGACTGAGGGTCTGTGTCCAGTTCATGCTGTCAGCCTGCCTATGGACATGATCAAAGAAAGTCATAATTGCTATTCAACCCGAGGTGCTACCAAATGTATGTATCCGTTAGACTCCCACTGATCCATAAGCATTGCAACTCTAGCGGGCTCTGGTTGCTAACTGATGTACTAATGTTCTCCCTTGGTGGGGATCGAACCTGTACTTATTTTTACCTTGAGATTCATAATACTATTAATTATTTAATACTTTTATGGATATTTATGGCTTTACATTATTCATTTTCTCTAAATCCCCAACGTTTTGCTAATATCAGCCGTGAACGATCCTGATTTTTAGATTTTCAAGAAACAGTTAAATATCAGATTTGTTTACTATCAAATAAATAATCATGCAAACAGCACATTAACATTTGAACTGACATAATTTCTGACACCTCATCTGCTAGGTAGGATTCAGGTGCCATTTGAAAAAAAGACATAAAATTGCATCATCAGTACAATCTCTATTCCTGATTTTCCTTTAAGGAAATATACTAAAATGGGATATTTACTTTATTGTTAATGTTTATTATTTGGTATGACTCATTTTTACTCCCTTGTTGCAGGAAGATAAATTGTCATTGTTATGTTAGTATACCCTTCGTCATACAGTTTTATTGGCATGATTCCTCTGCATGTATCTTAAAAAAACAAGCTTGTGTGTGTGTGTTTTAACAGTGAACTTAAAACTCCTCATAAATTCAGGCTCAAAAATAAAAAATCCCATTAGATTATTTATATACTACTGTATATTATCAAATAGCCTTAGTAGAAGAAAGTATTAAAGCTATATATTAGGCACACCTGAATTTGGAACTCATTCTTTTCAGATTTTGACACAGAAAGAAGCGAGTATATTGTCAAAGAAAGAAGAGGAGTGGCGTCATCGCCTTGAGAAACACCATCAAGAGTGGATCAAAAGAATGGAGAAAAAAGAGGCTGAGCTACTCCAAGAATTCACTAAAAAAGAAGAAGAATGGAAGAGAAGAGAGCAAACCCTTTCAGAAGAGCTGTCAAGGTTTGCGAATGAATTACGTGACGCGCAGAAGGCAGCTGAAGGTATCAATTATTTATTTTCTATTTGCTAAATTTAGAATTCCTAGATCATTCGCTTATACAGTATAGCTCTCGGTTTACAAAATAAATTAATTACCTTTTTTCGGTAAATTTTAATCTATTTCAACAATTATTTAAAAGAAACATTTTAACAGTTATTATTTACATTCACTTTATGCTACTAGGATAATCGGGACGGGTTATCTACTGGTTACCACGCTTTTCTAGCCAGGGTGGGCCCAAGGAGTTTATTTAATGAGTCTGTCACTGAGTAAATTTTACTGTTCTTATCCTCAGAAATATGACTTGTCCTGTTCGTTGTAACTATGTTAATTTTAGTAGAAGTTCACTGATTCTGGAATGTACTTTTTTCTTTTTCTTCCTCAACATTCTTCATGTCATTAAACTTGATTAGCCTCTATCCACGTTTTAGCAAATTTCCCTGAAGGGAAATCAGCTATTGAGGTTGTACTCATGATGGTATTTTCGAAAGATTTCTTCAAATGTCCATCAATACTACCTAGTAAATGATGAAAATGAGGTCTGTTCAAAATTTATATATATATATATATATATTCATTTGAATTCATGTGCAAGTAGAAAATCAGATTGATTATACCATAAAGAGGGGCGACTTTCAAAAATTAGCAATGTCTCTGTTATTATGCATCAAATAGATTGATCATTCTTGTTGCAAATGTAATGTTCTATATGTGTTGTTATTTACAGTTTTTCTCTATCTTGAATAATAAGTGAGATATTTGCATACTTTGGTTTTCAGCCTTAAGTAAACCCCCACTCCTACTCATCTCATATTAACAATAAGTTGTTATATAGTACCACTTCATTCCAATGTTAAATACCAAATATCATTTTCATTGAGATACATGCAAATACATTATGTAATGATGTCATCAATAAAGATTTTACTTTCTTTACTCAAAAATGTTTATTTGATGTATATCACAATCGATATTTAACCATTTTAAAACTAAAGTTCACAGTTATTAAAAACTGAAATCAGACCAGGATAGGGGGGCGGGGCGGAGAGTTTAGAGGGTGGAATTCGAAAATTCTCAAAATATCTCCGTTATTATGAGTTTTATTGAAAAATATTAAAGAACCAATCCTGTAAAGCTATCAATGCTCTACAAATGTTGTTCAGTACATTTTTTCATAGTTTAATTATTAAGCGAGTTATTCATACTTTCTTCTTTTCTACCTTCAGTAAATCCCACTTCTATTTATCGGATTTTTATTTAGAAGTAGAAAATATATGGGGGGAAGAGATCAGTAGTGCGTGATATGAGCATGACAGACTTTTGTATACTTCCTTGTGTGGGCTGAGTGACATTCCCTTGGTTTTCAGTAAAAGTACTAACATAGGAATGAGCAACACGCCATTTAAGCATGTTAATGCGGCCTGCCAAGCATTTCTAAAATTGAATTTATTTTATCGACTTTCTCCACTGAATATATATATATATATATATATATATATATATATATATATATATATATATATATGTTGATCAGCTTGTATTGTACAGTGCCAAATTTCTTATTAAAAATTTTGAGTATATTCGTTTTTCTGTTCTTGTGTGTTTTTATTTTGCATTAAAATTTGTATATGAAATCTTTACTATTTTTAAAGTTTTATATTTTTTAATTCTAATTTTTATCATAAATAATGTTTTGTAAATTATTAATAAGTGTTACTTTTCTGTGCTGCCCGCCAAAAAATTTAAATTGGCCCGTTGATTAAAAAGGTTGCTCACCCCTGTACTAACATGTTTTTTTGGAGAGGAGCTTCTTGTATATCTATTAAGCCTTAACCACAATCCTTTTGTAGGGAATTGTAACCCTTTCAATTTCGGAACATTTATAGTTTATTAATGTTAGTCTTATTTATAATTGTTTATACTTGATTAAAAACTTAATAAATTGAGCAATAATGGTAGTAACATATATATACGAGGGTCGTCCAGAAAATAAGTTCCGTTTTTAAAAAAAAAAATTGAAACTTACAGGTATTAATTTTGAAAATATGAATTATTTTTCCACGTAATCCCCGGTGACGTCAATACATGTGGTATATCGCGAAATAAGCTTCGAAATTCCTTCCTCATAGAAGCTTGCCGCCACCTCCTTGGTCCACTTCGTGACAGCTTCTTTCACTTCCTCGTCACTTGTGAAACGTTCTCCCGCCAATTCCGCCTTCATTTTGGTAAACAGGTGATAGTCTGAAGGGGCCAAGTCGGGACTGTAAGGTGGATGGGTCAGAACATCCCAACCAAACTCATCCAAAAGTTGCGCTGTGGAACGAGCAACGTGAGGCCGAGCGTTGTCGTGGAGGAGGCAAACACGGGAAGTCAACATTCCTCTTCTCTTGTTCTGTATGGCCCGACGAAGCTTCTTCAGGGTCTCACAATAGCGGTTGGTGTTAATTGTTTCACCTTGAGGTAATAAATCAATCAGGAGAATTCCTTTTTGATCCCAGAAAACAGAAGCCATTATTTTCCTGGTTGACTTCACGACTTTGAATTTTTTGGCACTTAGGGAGGTGGGGTGTTTCCATTGGATGGACTGTCTTTTGTTTTCTGGAATGTATTGTGACACCCAGGCTTCATCTCCAGTGACGATAGACTTCAGGAATGCGTCCCCATCAGTTCTGTAGCGGTCCAAAAATTCTCGAGCTGCAGTCACTCGTTGTTCCTTGTGTTCGGGCGTCAGCTCTCTAGGGACCCACCGGGCGGAAACTTTCCGAAAGTCAAGTTTTTCCGAGACGATCTCATGGATGAGGGATCGTGAGATGTCTGGGAACTCAGGTGGAGTTCATCCATGGTTGAACGACGATCTTTGCGAATTGCACTGTCAATTTCTGCGACAATTTTGTCCGTCACAACTGAGGGTCTGCCTCTCCCACTTTCATCCTCAAGTGAATGTCTTCCCGCCTTAAATTCACGTACCCATCTCCTCACCATTGACTCACTCATTACACCTTCTCCATAAACAGAAATGAGCTGTTCGTGAATTTGAACTGATTTGAAACCCTGTGCATAAAGAAATTGAATCACTCCGTGCAAAACAACTCGAGAGGGAACGGGAATTGAGGTGGCGGGACGTGACATGGAGGGCTCCATTTCAACTACCTGCCCTGACGTTGGTAACTGACCGACTGAGGTCCCCCACCTCTCATTCTATTCCCCCACCTCTCCTCTTTCGAGCGGTGTTGCCGGATTTGGCAAAAACCACTCCTACCGCCCTACAGACCAAAATGGAACTTATTTTCTGGACGCCCCTCGTGTATATATATATATATATATATATATATATATATATATTATACTGAACATAGCTGTTCATAACTGAACTTTAATACATGAATAGTAATTTGTGTTCATTCTTCCTTTTAGACTATAAGAAGAAAGTATGCCAATATCAAGAAGATAAAGATCAGCTTGAAGGTTTCCAAACTCAAGAAATGGCAAAAATCAAGCATTTGGTATGAGTTGTATGTTACTTTCTGTACAGTAGATAATAAACTAAAGTTTCAATAGTTTGTTAAAACAAGGATTTAATTAATTAATTTGACATAATTTACTTGTATTCTCATCAGAAACATGTAGGGGAATTTCTAAAAAATCGCAGAAAAAAGTTAAAGTAAAAGTAGTTGGGGGTTTAACACCAAAGTGCTCCGATTTTCACAACGAAATGTGTTAGAAAATGAAATGTCTTAAAACAAATATATTGTATTCAAAGAAAATAATATATGTTTGCAAATACTCAGAACTGCCACTTCCAGACAAAGTTTGGCCTCAATAGTATTAAAAATCCGAATAAGACACACTCCGACAAAATTGTCAAGTGATTGATACTAATTTAGTATGAGTATCAATTTAGTTTTTTTTTTTTTTTTCCCCAGAATCATTATTATTAGAAGTGATAATTAGAATTGGATAAGCAATACCATTGAACAAATTTTATTTCATTGTTATTATTAGGCCTAACTAATGTGTAATTAATTATGACGTAAATTTTAAAAACTTAGCTACTGGCTACCAATAAGTATGGCGTATAAAATTATAGGTACTTTGTAGTCCTTTTGAAAGATCCCTTTGGTGAAATATAAATTGTAGCTTCAGTAAAGCACTATCTCCTCTTTCTTTTAAGAGAAAATCACTTAAATAAAGGAAAGTAAGCATTCAAATTCGAGTCAAGATATTTAAGAGCAGAAAGTAAATTCTGAAGAAATAAGACAGATTTATCTCTAATTCCATGTGCTTAATTTGTTGATCTCTTTCCCTCTGAGAACATTTGATATGCAATGATAAGCATTGGTATGTCGAGTATAGTTTTTAGGTAGGGGAAAAAAATATTTTCATGAAATGCTCATCACTTATGAACTTTTCATAACAATTTTCAAAACATCTTTTTCATATCAAATAATTCTTGGTGGAAAATTTCACTTTTTCTAACTTTACTATTTACAAATATAATCAATGAACTGTGTAAAACTTTCGAAATCATTGCTACTACTAACTTCAATTACCCGTGTCTTATTGCAGCTTCTTGCTAAAGAAAAAGAAAGTGCAGAAACTGCTGCAGCTCTAAAAGAAAACCTTGCACTAGTAGAAAACCTGAAGGCAGAAGTAAGCAGATTGCGACCTTTGGAAGAAAAAATTAGCAATTATGAGGTATAGATTTTTTAGTGTGCAAAGAAAATCATGACATAAATCTTTTATTCTATAGTGTTACTTATGAAGTTCAATTGTATTTCGTATTGTTTTTGATCTATTTCAATTTTAAATTTCTTCAGATTAGTCAATATACTTTGCATATCTTCTAAGGTGTGTCAGTGTGTTTTTCTCTCATTACTGCTGCATGTATATTCGCTTAGCTTTGCTAGCTGCTCTCAATGTGCATGTAACTAATCATTTCACTTTTTTTCTTCTATTTATGTTTTTGTTTGTTTTTATTTTTCCTAAATTTTTAATGTTTCATTCTTACAATTTGTTATTTGTATCTTTGCTTTTATTCCATTGTTGCTAGACGATGAAATGCCCCTACTTTTTATTTATTTAATTTTTATATTTGTTTTTTTATTGTTTTCATTTTTTATGGTTTAATTATATAATTTAATTTTTTTTCTTCATGTGTTATAATTTTGTAGTGGAACAGGTTTCTTATAGAGACACCTTTAATATTATGCACAATTTCGAGGTTTTGTGTTTGGCACCAAGAATTTTATTTAAGAGCTGGAGCTGTCCGAAGCCTGATAGGTATGTATTTGTTCACTATTGTAATTAACTTTTTTTTATTCTATTTGTATATTAATAAGTTGATTCCATGTTTATTTATTGGTTTGGCTTATTTGTGCAGGTGCTAAACTTGCTTGTATAACTCGTTATTTATACTGATTCATTAGATGTCCCCGCTTGCTATTATCTTCACAGTAATGCCTCTGTTATTCATAAGGAGAGCTTTTGCATCTGATCATCCATTAAATACATGGAGATTTTTAGTTTGTAACTTATACGTATTGAAAGTATACTTAATAAATGTTGATTTATTATTAACATGGAGACTGTGTTTTTAATTGATACTAAATTTTAGCAGATTTCCCATAAGGGAAATCAGCTGTACGGTCGTAATCAGACCAGTGGGAGGAGGGGTTTAGAGAGGGAGAATTTCGAAAATTCTTAATATCTCCGTTATTATGCATTGGATCGGAAAACTGTACAGAACCAATCTTATTGCAAATGTAATGTTCTATAAATGTTGTTATGTATGTTTTTTCACTATCTTGATTATTAACCCAGATATTTGCATTTTTTAGTTTTCGGACTTCAATAAACCCCCACTCCTACTGATGTCATATTAACAATAAGCTGATATATCTTGAAGCATTTTATTTGAAGCCTAAATTTCAATTATTGTTCTCATTGATCTTTTACGTTTTGAGATAAATGCAAATACGTGACACGCTTGGGAAATCTGTTTAGTTAGCGAAGCCCCTGTGTGACGGACTTTTAATAATTGCTTAATGTTTTGATTTAATTGTTACTTGTAAAAATATTAAAGCTGTCTTTGAAAAAAAAAGGTTTCATGTCAGATTTTGAATTAATTTTATTGTTTTCAAGTTTGTTTTTATTATTAATTAATTATTAAATTTTAGAAATAAATTAATCTATGCTTACTGTTTTCTTTTGAGTTTGTTCAGTTTGGAGAATTTGTAATTTATTAATGTTGAATTTAAAAGAAATTAAAGTGAATACTTAACTGCAATTGTTAATGTGTTTTAAACTCACAAGTAAAATAGAATTATAAATAATAGTTGTTTCACAGTCTTAACCTACATTATTCATCTCAAATTATTATGATTTAATTGTTAACAACAACCAGGTTTATTTCCAATTTCCAGATCTGGTTAGTTTATTTCATCTATAGCATCAATGTCTTATGTTTCTCTCTAATGTCCTACTTATATACAGAGGGTGGACTTAAAGATAATGGCAATGATATTCTGAAGCGCAACCAGCAAAGGAATTTATAAACTATTATAAAATGTTTATTTATTGAATTTCAGTCCTCTGAAATAAATCAATATTTCTCATCCTTTTGTAGCTCCTTAGCATTTTTTATCTGTATCCATTTATTTACGATAATCCGTTTTTATTTATTTTTAATGCTTATCATCACATATCTTTAGCCACGAAACATTTTCCTGTCTAATTTAGTTCAGACCCTCTTCTGTAAGGGATGTCAGAAATATTAATATATTTCCTTCTCCTCCATCAAGTGCAGGTGGTCCCCATTAATTTAACTCTCTTATTATACAGGCTTTAAGGTCCTGTATTCAATTTTATTTGAGAATTTTCTTTGTGTTTTAAAGCTTAGTATTTATGCTTTGTTAGACTTTTTTTAATTAATTGATTTAATTTTTAAAAATTGTCTCATCCTTTCTTGTGATCTGTATGTGTCTTCATTAATATTCACAGAATAAATGTTGATTATTTTATGTTTTGTGTATCTGTCTGTATAGTATAAGTTAGTTAAAAGTTATATATTGTTTGATTCTAAAATTTAGTGCAAGGTACACCATCTTTCAAAATGAACCTCTATGAAATACTTATCCTTATTTCCTCTATCTTCTTTATATGTTGTATATTATATTTGGGGTTTTTAATACTTGAGCATACATTATTATCATCACTTGTGAAAAAATGATAAATTGTCCTAAATCCTAATCGAATCCAAAATTAAAGCCCGAAAGCTAAATATTATACAACTTAAATCATCTGAAATAAACAAAACAATAAATAAATTCAAATTTATTGTTACGTGGAACTTTAAACAACTTTTGTAAAACAAAAATTAAAAGTAACTCACTAATATCAATCTATTTCTTTTTTCAAGGGAAGTCAGCTCAATTACAATTTTTGGCAATTTTCTTCAAATGCCTATCAATCCTACATAGTAAATGATGAAAATAAGGTTCGTCCAAATTTCTGTGTTTGTGTGATTGCAATATTTATAAAATTCAATAAATTTAATTTTGTATTTATGTTAAGTTCTAACCAAGGGAGAAATATAAAATAAATAATGAAACTCATAAGGCTGCAGTGGCAAGTCATCAAAGTATCACTGCAGCCATTTAGAATCAGCTTGGTTAAGACTTTTTACTTAACTAAGGACTAAAGAATGTAACTTATTGAATTTCAACAGTTGTTATATTTTATATGCCAAAGTGCTAGAGAAGTTCATTAATTTTGCAAAGATAGTTTCAGGATGAATATACCAGCTATAGCCTTTTACCACTCTAGTTTTATTCTAAGTCGTTTAAATTATAAAAATGTTGGTAATGCAGTGCAAGATCCCTCAGAACAACCAAATCTTTACTACCTTTTAGGCTAAGCTGTGTTAAAATTGTCTTGCATTTACTCTTTTTAAAATGTTTGTTACCATTTTAAATCTTTAAAACCTCAATACTGCACTGAACAAAAACATTTTGTTTCAATCATAGGTATTTTAGTGTAAGCCAATTGAACTGATCTATCTTAGGCTAATAATGCTATTATTAAAATAGTTTCATTACAATTGTATTAGTTTACAGAAGCTCTTTCTTGTTTTCTTATACTTCTGACTTTAGGATCATATTTATCAATTATATTTAGAACCAGCCAATTTAAGCATATACAAAAATTAAAACTACCATTTTAACAAAGAACGTCTGTATTTGAGAATTATTGAAATTAAGACGCAACTTGTATGCGTAAACAAACAGTAAATTAACCCAAATTATAGGTGCTTGAAATAATTTGGAATTTGGTTTCAGTAAATTAACTTCTTTGAATTTAAAACATGCTAATTTAATTTTATGTTCTACATCCCCCCCCCCATTACTCCCATCTTGAGCTCACATCACTCTTATACTCGTTTTTTATCATTCATTAATAAAAATTAAAAAAACAAATGTTTTGGTTTAAAAACTATTTCTTAGCTGGTTCATTTTTTAGGTATTATTGTAGTTACTTACATGGAGGGTTTGAATATTGCTGTTGCGTAATTTTGTAGAGCATAGTATAGCTGTTATTAGATGCATTGTTCTCTGAACTTATTCCCATTTCTCCAGTCCCTATTTTGGAGCAAAAATGGGGCTGTGAACTCTGATTAGCTGTGGTACACATACACTCTATAGGGAATTGCCAAATACAGAGCACACGTCCTCTCTCTCGAAGTCTGTATATGTCAGGCTCGGACCAATCATAGGCTGTTGGAAATCCAGCTTCAGTTTTTTGAACTGTAATAATGTTATACATTTTAGACACTTTAGCCAGCATTGGGCAATACCACTTATAATATAACATGGCTAGTTGCAATAATCAACGTAATTACAAAATTTCTACTAACTGGAAATTGGTGAGATAATGATTCTGCTTAGCTAAAACTATCGTTTCTTCATGATTAACTGGTGCTGGAGCATTGAGCTTTTAGAAATGACAATTGGATTAAGGCTTGCAGATTCACGTTATGCTTACATACATTTTCTGCAGAATGAGGTGACAATCTCCAATACCAGGCCATTTTAGAAGATTTTATTTATTTAAAGGGAGTCATTATTTATTGTTTGTAATATTTCTGTTTATCTAATAATTTTAACAAATAATTAATGTATAGTTGACATGCTTCAGAAGGTGGGAACCTCAGTATAAGAATCAAGATGAGTTATGCATTCCCACTGAATTTTTTTTAAAGTTCAAGGATTATTCGTGATTCAGTGTGCTATATTCGAAGTGCTGAACTACATAATGAAATACAAATTAAGTTTTGGACATTTGTTTCACCATAAATAAGCTCATTTAGTTATTGTAGTTGCCTTCTTTCTTAAATCAATAAGAGTACCTATGAGTGAAATGAAAGGAAAGTAAGTTGGTCTGAACAAAATATGGGAAATAAATGGGGCAGACTATGTCTATATACAAGAACAATGAGGCCCATACTAATTTATATGTGCATATATTTGTGTTTTTGCCTGTGTGTCTGTTAACCCTTCCAGAAAGTTTATTGTAAAAATAAAGACTAATTTTGTCAGTGGCTGAAATTGTACCAAGAAGAATGACTCCTTGCATATACTGGCAATTTTAACTTACTCCCAAAGACAGACCAATTTCCTAAAAAGAATTAGCATAGGTAAATCAAAAGTGATCCTTCATTAAACCAATGGTCTTCATGAATGATTTTGTTCAGTGTTGATAAGTTTTACTATTGAACAGAAATTTATTCACAAAATGATTGTGTGTACGTGCTCGGCTTTAACCTTCCTAGGACTGGGTGGATTGTAAAACGTTAAGGACTGAGTGGGGTCCGCACGGACCCCAACTTTAAATTTCAATTTTACACACTAAACCACATTTAATTCTTTTTTCTTTAATGTATTTAATATTTAGTTATATTATGGGTTAAAATAAAATAAAAACAAATATAAAAATAATTTTTATTTATTTATTAATAAAACGTTTAAAAAATTTGTACCTTTTGATCATTAAAATTATTAATTTACAAAAAAAAAGTTTTATAGTAATTAAATAAGTTATTTTACTGTTATATTTATAAACATCATGAAAGCAAAAAAACATTAAAAAAAACAAAAAATAAAAAAGAAATACTAGTTTTCAACATTGACACAATTTATACATGCAGGATTATGATTTGTATGTTTTGGACATATAAATTGTCCACAGCTGTTACAGAAATTTTTAACTTTGATATCGACTTTTCGAGGACACAAATTGCATCTTCCCCTACTTTTGGGCCTTGCTGTAGCAATCGACGTCGAAGGCTTCGATTCTTGATTTTCTTCGATGTCGATGTACTTTTTCATCATTCTTATAGTATCTCTCTTCAGCCTTCTGCATAAATGTGGATTATTCAATCTTTCTCGAATAAGCGGTTCTGCTAATTTCTTTCCCAACTCCAAGAGAAAAATCCGCCTTCTGTCAAGTGAAGAAATTTTCCAGTCAGGATGGAGTTTCGTCCACACAATATATGCATTTATCCCTGCTATATCTAATGTATTCATAAAAATCGTCATTGGCCATCTTTTAGTTTGCCGTTTTGTGGAATATTCTGCTACCATTTTGTCGAGAGTGTCTACAGCACCTTTGGTTGCATTATATGTACTGATAATTTCTGGTTTTTTTGTTTCATTATTTTTAATATTGTTTGTGTGATGTTCGCTTGATAATAGTATTACACATTTATTTGGTTTGGGTACATATGATACTAAAGTAATTTCACTTTGAAATCCAAAAAGAGATTGATATCTTGGACGATTTCTTGCTGGCAGGAATTCTTTTGGAATAAATGTTTTATTTTTTCTGAGTGTGCCAATTAAAGTTAGTTTTTTGTCAAGAAGTTCTTCCGCCAATTCTAAGGACGTGAAAAAGTTATCAGTGGTTATGCCATGGCCAGGACCCAGGATGGAAACTAAATCTAAAACCACTCGTTTTCCTTGTTCACGTTCAGGGGTTGGACCAGTTTTTCCCAAATAAATCTGAATATTTTTGCAATATGCTGTTTCACAATCAGCCATTACCCATATTTTGATGCTATACTTTGCAGGTTTTGATTTCATATACACCCGAAAAGGACATCGTCCTCTGAAAGGAACAAGTTGTTCATCAATTGTCAAATGGCTTCCAGGGTGGTAATGTTTTTGGCAATTTTTTGTAAATATATCTATTACGTCTCTTATAGGAGCTAACTTGTCTGTGGATTTCCGTTCCAACCTTGTGTACATATTGTCAAATCTACAATTAGAAGAAATTTCTTTGAACCGATCTCTCGACATCGTAGATGAAAAAATAGGAATTTTGAAAGGGTAACTGTCCGTCCATAGCATATTTATTGGTTCTCTATTGTTTTTCATGGCTCCACTAATTATCAGCAATCCGATATAAGCATACATTTTGGTAGGGGTAACATTTTTCCACAACAAAGTTTTACCATGTTCTTGATTATATATGAATGTATTATGAAATCCCCTCTGATTTGTAGAACTGACGACAATGTCTATAATGTCCGGAGAAATAAAAAGTTTGAAAATATCTAAAATTTCACTATCTAATGGAATTTGTTTAGAAATACCTGGTGGCATGTTGATAATATTCGAAGACCTTGATTTTCTTCGCACTAAAGGTTGCTTCAACCAAAAAGTTTCATCTTTAGATAGAAATATTTCTCCTAAATCTTCAAACGAAATTTCGTCTGTGAAATAATCTGCCTCCAATTCATCATTAGCCTCTTCTTCAATTTCTAAGAAGAATTTCATCTTCAGAAATCTCATTTCCCGAATCAAAACCAGAAGGGTGATCGTGTGTTTCGCCTGGTAGATCATTGAGGCTGTCCTGCTGTGCAGCGCGAGCTAGTTCTATGATTTTCACTGTCCGAGAAGAAAACATGTTGACACATACAAATGTAACACGAAACTGATTCTTCAAAATAGGGAGAGAGAAAAGTAAAATCTAAAGGTCAGGAATTTCTAGGAAATTCAATTACGATTTATGTAAGAAATAGGCTTTAGAATTCCTGTGAAAGAAATTAAACCACATTAGCTCCATGTTTTTCAAATTATTAAGTTAATATTATTGAGTCGATTTACTACCAAGAAAAAGTAATTTTAAAGTTAAAAAAAAAAAAGTTTATTTATACCAAACTAAATTTGGTCACACTAACGACTACGTGGGGTCATCGCACACCCCAGGCCTGTTTTTTGTCATATTTGTTCAAATATCATGCAATTCATTTAGTTTTTTTCTATTTATTTTTTGATATTTTGAATCAAGACACTTGCAGAGGAAAACTCCTAGAAGGACTAAGGGATATCTATAAATTTATAAAAACGGCTAGCGAAAAACGAGCCGTGGGGTGCAGGATGACCCCACTCAGTCCTAGGAAGGTTAAAGTGTCCCAGAAAGTTTTTCGTTGAGTCGAATGAGGTTGTTACTCTTCTTCAGAGATAATTTGATGGGGAGTTATGTATGATGGCACTATAAACCTCCATTTTGGTGAAAAGGAATTAGAAACAGCTGCTAAAAATGATCACAACATTATTTTAGGACCTGTGGGGTTTCCAAAAGAATTCTGCTCCAGCTCGTAAGTCTATGTCCCGCCTCACATTGTTGAGAAATTTTCTTCCAAAGTTTCTACCTAGGAGATGACAAAAATGATATGTGATCAAAATTATATACATAGTTTTCTGTCACCGCTCTATCAGTCACAATTTTTGCTTGGTCGGACCATAAGCTCCCCTCTTACAGAGATAGGAGGAATTGAAATTTAAAAATATCTCCGTTATTATGAGTCGGATTTGTGTCGGGATATTTGAATTTTTTAATTTTCGCCCTCGAGTAAGCGCCCATTTTTAATCATTGTACATTAACAATAGGTCAATACTATGAAACCTCTTATTTCAAGCTTAAATACCATATATTGTATTCAACTGAAATTTACCATGTGAGACACATGCAAATACATTGTGGGATGATGTCACAAACTAATATTTTACCTTCTTGGCTCAAAAATATTTATTTATTCTATATAATACTTGATATTTAATCGTTTCAATCAATACTGAAGATCATATTCGCTAATGGCTGAAATCTGAATTCTGGCATATTGTTTTATTTTCTAATAAAAGTTAAAGTTATTGAAGAACTCATTTTTCTGTTGGATTCCATATATATATATATATATAAATAAAAATATATATATATATATAAATATATATAAACACATATATATACACTAGCAGACGCGACAGACATTTTCCTTTAAGATATTTCAAGTGATTAGGATATTAAATTTAATAATATTATATTTAAAACAAAAGCTACTTTTAATAACACAAAAAAAAAAAACAACTTTCGTTATGTGCACATTTGCCTAAAAACAAAAAGAAAATGAAATATCGCGAATTTTTTATTCAGGCCTCCCTTGTAACCCCCACTCCCATACGGACCTAAAAAAAATTAATATAGCTTATAATCATGGAGTTCAGTGCCATACACACCACACGCATAGTAGAATTATATACACGCAACCGCAAAAAAAACGGACACTTCATTTTTGTCGTATTAAAAGCTAATTTTCAGCAATTTTCTTTATGTGCGTATTCTAGTTATTACAGAGAATTTAGAGTCTAAGAGTCCATTGAACTAATCCCTTCAGGATTAGTAAACAATTAGATAAAACTCAGATTAGATTTATTTGTTCTGAAGTTGATCTATTCTAAACTGTAAGTAGTTTTTCGCACATTTAAGCATCTTTAAGCATTTTCTTTAATTAATGTTTTATTTTTATTTCGGTCCAGAATAATGGGTCTTTCAAACTTAGATGGAAGGCCGGAGCTTACGTTACATTGCCGAAACGCTTGGGGTAGCGAAGTCTACCATTCACTGTAATAAAAATGAAGAATAATTTTTTTTTTAAATGTGTTAATTTATCTTTTTATTTTTTTTTTATTTTGTATTTTTGTGTAAATAATCAATAAAAATTATTCACTTTTGGTAGATTTTGTTTAAATAACTTATAGATTAACCAATTATTTTAATTAAAAAGATTAATATACATATATACTAAGTATTTAACAAAATTATAAGACTAAATCTAAGTGTCCGGTTTATATATATATTTATTATATATATATATATATATATATATATATATATATATATATATATAAAGATATGGAATTCAACAGAATATATATATCAGGATTAATATTTGTGTCTGGACTAGGTTGTTTATAATGTTCAGATGACCGTCTTCACTCCTGATATGACACATTGTTGCATCATTGTTTGTCATTCCAGCATGCAGGAAATCTGCTTAGTTAATACTCCCTCTGTGTGACAGGTCTTTTTTTTGTTTTTTTAGTTGCACTTATGTTTTGAGAGGCCATTGTTGGTTGCTTATACAACTTGGCAACATCACCACCATTTACTAACTTCTTTCTTCTTCTCTTTCTTATATATATATATATATATATATATATATATATATATATATATATATATATATATATATATATATAAATTCTCCTATAAATGAAAGAATGTATTTTAATCCCTATTTCAATTATTCATACTTGTTCGTACTCTTTCTAACTTCTTTTTTTCCTTTTCTTTTAGTACTTATATTTAAACACTGTTAATTATTAACCTCTGCAATAATATGTTTTTCTCTTTCATATAGTCCAATTGGACTCGGCATATTTTAAAATTTCTTATGATTATTAAAATAATAGTTAATTATTATACTTGTGATAAGAATATTCATTTATTTGGATTTCACTTGGTCTTATTATTTTTAAGCATAAGATTTAAAGGTTTTTTTGGTTTTTTTTCTGAGTTATGTGTTTTTGTTTTGGTCACAGGATGACATTGAAATGTTGCGTCACACAAGTGAGAAAGAAAGATGGAACCTGAGCAGTAAGCTTGCTCAGAGCGAAGAGCAAGTGAGGCATCTTACTGATCGAGTTGCTGTGCTGACTAGACGCAGTGAGTCTGGGGCAGGTGTTCAAGTTGATGATAGAGTTCAGGGTGAGCCTTCAAAACTTATTTTCAAAAAAAAAAAAAAATCTATTCAGTTATATGAAGGTTTTATGCATTTAGTTAGATTTCTTACTGTAATGACTGCATTTGTGAGTGACGGGAATATGAGAAAGAAAGCTTCATTTTCTTAATTCCAAATGAATTGAAATATTTATTATGAATAAATGTTCATTATAAACGATGCTGGTACTCATGCATTGGTAAAATCAAAATTAATGGATTCTGTTCTGTACATCCCCTATCATCCAACATATATCAGCCTGAATCGACCTATTTTTTAGTCTAACCTGTTGTACAATACATCTTTTCATACTTTTAACATGGCATCATCACTCATGATATGGCATACTGCTCCCTCACTATTTGTCATTCCATCATGCTGGCAAACGGCTTACCTAACAAACCCTCTGTGTAACAGACTTTTTTAGCAGATTTCCCTTAAGGAAAATCAGCTATTGAGATCGTACTTATGACGCGATTTTTCAAAAAATTTCTCAAATATCCATTAGTCCTATTCAGGAGATGACAAAAATGAGGTCCGTTCAAAATTATATATATACGACTGTTAACGCTCTAGCGGTCACAATTTTCGTTTGATCGTTACCAAACTCCATATTTAGTGGTTCTATGTAAAAAGGAAGATCAAGGTCGTTAATGGCTGAAATCGGTCTAGTGGGAGAGGGGGAATTTTGAAATATCGAAAGAACCAATGTTATTGCAAATTAAATGATCTATAAATATTGTTCTATACATATTTTCTGTATCATGAACATTAACCGGGATATTTGTGTTTTATAGTTTTCCGCTTTCAGTAAACCCCCACTCCTACTCATTTTATATTAATAATAAGCTGTTATATCATGAACCTCTTCATTACAAGGTTAAATAAGGAATATTGTTTTCATTGAACTTTTACTTTGTGAGATATATGCAAATACGTTCTGTTGATTCCCCCCTTTTTTGTTCTCGGATTACTAAAATTTAAGCAATTGAGATTAAAATTATTCTGATTCATTACAAATTACAGCACTAGCTATAGTAAATAGTTTTCAATAAAATTAATATGTTATATTAAGATATATTTCATTAATGGTTTTTATTTCCGGTCTAGAATTCAGGTTAACGGCTAAAATCGCACCAGTGGGAGGGGGAGAAATTTGAAAATTCAAAATATCTCTGTCGCTATGCGTCGATCAAAAAATTGTATAGAATCAATTTTATTGCAAATGTAATGTTCTATAAATGTTGTTATATATGTTTTTTCAATATCTTGATTATTAACTAAGATATATTTGTATTTTTTAATTTGACCTTCAGTAAACCCACCTACTCATGTTGTATTAACAATAAGCTGTTATATTATGATGCACTCTATTTGAAGCCTAATTACCAAATATGATTCTCATTGAACTTTTACGTTTTGAGATAAATACAAATACGTGAGGCACGTGGGAAATCTGCTTAGTTAACACAGCCCCTGCATGGCAGATTTTTTACTATACAAAGTGACGATTTAATTATAAATTTAAGCTGTTATTTTATTATGCAATTAAATTTAATTCATTTTTATATAGCTCTCCTTGGAGAACGAGCATTACTTGAAAGGAGACTTGAAGAAGCCCATGTACATTTAACGGACATCAAAGCATCATGGAGTGCTCAAATATCATCTCTAGAAACACAGGTAGTCAGGGGAAGCTAGCAACAATGGCTTTGATTTATTTTCTTTTTATATTTTACTGTCATAGCTTTTGGTAGTCACTTAGTAGTTTTTAGTATTTAACGAAATATTTCTTAGGTTGGTAGGCTCAGCAGGCAAGCAGGGGAAGAGGGTGCAGAAAGGCGGCGAGCTGAAGCTAGAGTAGCCGAGCTTGAAGCTAAACTAGAAGAAGATGCCAAGGAAAGAGAGAAACTTACATTAAGAGCTTCTAAGCTCTCTGAAGAAGTAGATTCTCTTGCTTCTGAACTAAAAGGAGCTAATGCGCTTATCGTAAGTATTTTTTTAATACATTGGTAATCACTGTCACACTTAGCTATAGTTGTTACCTTTGTAGACTCATCAGTACAACTCATAAAAAAGTCTTAGTTCTAACCATGGCTAGAAAAGTGTGGGAAACTGTAGATTAGTTGTAATAGCATAATATTGGAGTTAATACATACAATTTTGAACTATTAATAGGAATCACTAAAGTGAAAATTAGTCCAATTCAGAAAAATTATTGACTCCAACTTAGTTTCTTGAAATACTTCTATCCTTGTTCAAACTAGTCAGCTCTCTGATTTTTAATTCTAAACAATTCAGTGGATATACAAAAAAATGAATTACTTCAAATTCTTATAATACTTGCTGTGGTAGTGGAATCCATTTCAATGGGTTAATGAACCAATACTAGCTTGTTGCACAACATGTTTTTAATGGGAGTAGCATATCTTCAGCCCATCTACTCTATGATTTCTAAATGAGTCATGGCCTGAACATGCTTATGAAGAGATGTTCTAGTAAGTGATGAAAGTGTTTTCCATTAAAAAAGTTTGTGGAATGAACTAGCATTCTTTTCACCATAACAAATTACATTTTTATTTATTGTTTAATTGAATTCACACAAAAGGTAATATTTCAAAAATATCTTTCAGTTAATATTGCATGTGAGATGAATTAGTAACGGAGAGTAGCATTGAGGCTCTGTTCCCTCACTATACTAACAAAAATTAGTACGAGTCCTTGAAAATGTGTACTCAAAACATTAGAAAGTTTTTTTAGAAGTTAGTTGAGGTAGAGTAATATTAACGGTAGGGTTAAGAGATAAGGCAGTAAGAAATAACATTTTTTTTTTTTTTTTTTAATTTTTATATTGGTCGTTCAATAAATTTTTTTAAAGAATTTGGTTTAACAAAGATTTTATGAGGGGAGAACGAACATCTGCAGCATACGTTTCAAGAAGATGTACTACATAATACAATTATATTTTTAATATATATATTATACATTAGGTTTGGATTTGTGACTTTTAGAATTAGATTCATGATAGTTTTGAATTAAGTTAACTGGCTTTTGAATTAAATAAACCAAGAAGCCAAATTGTGTTCAATATGTGGTCTAACCAATCTCTTTGAGTTTAGCCCCTTTATAATATATTTAAAATTTTTGGATAAAAATACATTAGAACGTAAAGTTGATTGAGAGGAAAGAGAATTATAATTCAATATATTTACCTTTCATAGACTTGCAAATTAAACATCGGTTGAGTTTAATTTTAGTTGGTTTGTTTTTATTTTTATTTATTTGCATTTCATTTATTAATTTTATTTGTAATTATCTTACTTATTTTAATATTTTATTTTTATTAATTATTATTATTATTTTTTTATATTATCTTTGATTATATGGTTGATTACCGTGTATATATTGTAAAATAAAAGTGTATATAAACATAATCATACATGTAATATGCCATGTGGCAATGGAACATGTATTCAAATAAATAACTCCTCATATGGTTACTATAACGAGGAGAGAAAAAAAAAAATCTTGGATTTAGACCGCAAAACGTTAATAAATAATAATAATAATAGACCTCAAGGAATTTTAAGGATAGTTATCTTCTCAATCATATATATTAAATTGTTCAATGGCAGATAAAACGCTCTATTCTTTTGCTTTTTTTAACTAATAAACTAGAATTAAACTTCAAATGAGATACACAAATTTAATATTACAATCTAAATATGGTTATTTTAATGTTTTCACTGCGTTGAATGAACTCTTAAAGTCAGAAAGAAGAATAAATCCCAATAACAGCAAATGTGTTTTTTATTGTTGACGAATTTCTATTGTTTCTTGCCAATTTACTATTAATTATGCATGTTTAGCGCATTTTTGCTTTATAAATAATTTTTTATATAACATTATTAAGTTATTAATAGTAAAGGTAAGTAGTTCATATTTAGTATAAATCCTTTAAGATTTCAGAGTTCAGCTTGAGTAACAGATTTTCCAAAACATTTTTAAAGAAATTAATTATTAACAACTAGCAGAAACTAACTGGAGTCAATGGTTCCTTTCGTTTTAAAATACATAATGGCAGAAGACTATTCTAAAACAAAGGATCATTTACTTCCTTAAAAAATACTAATATTGAAAAAAATTATTTTAATATGCAGTTATACTAAATAATAACAATACTTATACATATGGTATTATTAATTGACCAAATTAATTAATTCAAATAGACAGGTTATGGTACTCGGCCGACCAATGGATATTATAAGCTTAAAACAACAGTCTAGCCAAAGTTTCAGAAATGATTTTCTTCTTTTTTTAAATGCTCTAAAATATTTACAAATATGTTTCAGAACAATTATAACATATTAAAAATATTATATAATAATTATGAAAAATTACAAGTATTCACCTTAAAATTTACTCAATATAATTGAAGATATGTCAAGAATACATTTGCAGTAAAAAAGGGGCAAGTACCCCTCTTAACTTCTTTTTTTTAGATGTTTAAATTTATATACTACTAACATATTAATTTGTGACCTTTTCAATTTTATTGTTACAATTACATTTATTTAATTTTTTTAATATTTTTTTGTTGTTTTGAAAATTCTGATAAATATTGCAGTGTCTTTTAAAAGGAAGAAAATGAATTCCGAAACGTTGACTAAACAGTATTTTTAAGTTTATAATTGATATTACAAATTATTAGACCAAATATCACATCCTGTCAATCTGATCTGTAATATACTTATTTATTTAAATTTCTTCAAATATTTGTATTTATTGTATACATATACTAACACACTCATAGGTTTTAATTTATTCTCATTATTCTGTGAAAATAATATTAATGCATGTCCTCTAGAACCAATTAAAGGCACGTCTGAATGGAAAGCATGAGTAATGGAATGAAGAACCTCTATGGATCCCATTTACTTTTAATTATTTCAAATTTCTTTTATACATCACACTTACATTATGTATATACTTAAGATATATCGTGCACTCATGTTTATTTTATTTTATAACATAAGCTTAAGAAACTCACTTTTTAAATGCATGAGTTTAAAATAATTTGGTTTGAATAGGCCCTTGTACTATTGTAATATATTACTTCAGTAATTAATACTAATAAAAGTCTATTACTGTATATTCTTTGTTTGTTTATTTTTCTGTCTTATTATTCTATATTACCTACATATACTTGTCAGTTCTTATGAATGCCTAGTCCTTAGTCATGCTTCAGCTATATTTGCTTGCTTCCAAAATGATTTTATCCTTCTCACCTATCCCAGTTAAATACAATAGCAATGATGAGTTGTGTAAGTCATTTGTTGCTTGCAGTCTATTCGTACCTAATATTTGTCTTTGTATTACTAAGGATAAAGACAAGAACACCATTTCTGAGCTTACCAGAAAACTGAGAGATGCTGAAGAGTCAGTGTTAAGTTTAAGCAATGCAAAATCCAGGCTTGAAGAAGAGCTTCTGAATGAAAAAAATCTTCTTTCCAAGGTATTTGGTCTTTAATATTTCCCAATGCAAATAGAAATCCTAACCATATTTTTCCCTTGTGTTGTCTTGTACTATTGTTTAAAATTGTGACGGTGGCTGAATAATAGTGACATAATCATGAGGGTAAGAGCATTATCTGATTTAACATTTAATATTACGTTATATACATACACACACACACACACACACACATTCTTGTACATGCATTAGTGTGTGTGGGTATATTTAGTAGTACTATCACTACATATTTCCTTAATAGAATAATGTCAAGATTGAATTGATCAAATAAATTAGAGAGAAAGCAAACGTTTTTTAATAATCGGTCCATGACAAACACTAATGAAACCTTGATCTATTTAAAGAAGTCTTCAGTTGTTTGAAACAAATTAATAAAGTTAAGCTCAGTAATTGTTGGATATTTTCTTATATATAATTTTGGAGTTATTCTTCGTGGGGCAATATGTATGCATGAAGTAGTAATAACCGAAAAATGTCCCTTGACCAGTTATTATCGTTCTCGGACTAATATGGCAAAAGGCCAGGAAATAAATTATGAGTTAATTCATCACACACTACAAGTTTCACCCTCAGCTCTTCAGGAGCCTAAGTCACTAAATAAAAAGTCCATCATGCAGTGGCTGCACGAAGCAAATTTTTCAAAAGTTCATTAATAACAATATTTGGTATTTAGGCTTCAAATAAAGTGCTTCATCACACAATATCATATTGTTAACATGAGATGAGTAGGAGTGGTCTAAAATAAAAAATGCAAATATCTCGGTTAATGATCAAGATAATAAAAACATGTACGTAACAACATTTATAGAAAATTATATTTGCAATAAGATTGGTTCTATACAACTTTTCGATCCGACACTTAATAATGGAGATATTAAGAATTTTTGAACAAAAAATTCCCCTTTAAACCCCCCCCCCACCACCCTCGTTCAATTTCAGCTGTTATCACACTTCATCTTTCTTTTTACATAAAATGATTACATATCAACTTTGGTAACAATAAGACAAAAATTGCGACCTCTAGAGCAATAACTGCCAAATATATATATATATATATATATATATATATATATATATATATATATATATATATATATATATATATACATGTACACAATTTTGAGCAGACCTCAGTTTCGTCATCTCCTAGATAGGATCGACGGATATTTAAAGAAAATTTTTGAAAATCGCGTCATAAGTACAGCATCAATAGCTGATTTCCCTCAAGGGAAATCTGCTGAAACAATGCCATAGAGTTGTTTGGTGTCAGTAGATTCTTCTTGAAGGTAGGTCGCTGCAAGAAAGTACATATTAGTGTGAGCCTAGTTTTTTTTCATTGATTTTATGTATGACATTCTATTTATAATTTGTACAGAATACAAATTTCATTCATTTTTATTTTTCACTATTGGTGAGGGTGATAAATGAGGCTATGCGGGACACAGTTTTGTGGATCCTCACAATTTATTTTTAAAAACGCTTAGCACTTTCAGCTACATTGGAGCGTCGATTATTTGAACGTCAATTATCGGAACGTCGGAACCATTTTTTTTTTTTTTTTTTTTTTTTAATGTTAATTATAATTAAACTGATCATTTAATTTACTTATTGGTATGTTATAATTATTGTTACTTTGATAAAAATTAAACGAAAATAAAATTATTTTTCTCAGAATGTCTATAACGGAAGCCATCATTAATTATTTCTCAGAAACTGATTCGTTAACGTTGAATACGCATTGGTTTACTTAGAACTGTATACACTATCTAATTTGTTCATTGCATTAGATTTGTGAAACCCTTTCCGTTCATATAACTGGTTGTGGATAGCTTACTTTCAGTTTCAAACCGTTCTTTGTGAGGTGTACACTGTATTTGTATTGTACATGTAGCTCAATTAGACAACTTATACATGTGTATGTATGTATTTCATAACACTCGTTTCTTCACTATGCTCATACATACTATGTTTAAATAAATAAACAAACTTGCTTTTTACGAAGTTATTTTAGATCTTCCTTTTCCTTATTATTTATAAGTAAATAAATAAACACAAAATAAATAAAAATTTTGATTATCCGAACTTTTGATTATCCGAACCACCTCTGACAACATTAGTTCGGATAATCGACGCTCTGCTGTATTTGCATTCCCATCATCATATCGTTAGATGTGCCTAGTGCATCGGCAGAGTTCAGCCCATTAGCATCTCTCTAGGCACACCGATGATGGGAATGTAAATTGCTGAATGTTCTAAGTGTTTTTAAAAACTAAATTGTGAGAAGTCACAAAACTGTGTGCTGAATAACCTGATTCATTCATTGCCCTCACCACCAGCAGAAGACTGCATTGGCAGAGTTCAGCCCAGTAGCAGCTCTCTAGGCACATCCTATGTTTTGACACTCTGATGATGGAATACAAATTCCTGAAAGCTCTAAGTGTTTTTAAACATAAATTGCGAGGAGCCACAAAACTGTCCTGAATAACCTGAACAACTTCCTTGTTTTCATGATTATTACTATTCTAGACTGTAGTTTCTTTTAAAAAATTCACATTTATATGACCTGTTTCCAACCACTTAGTGTTGATGTTTAATGTAAGATGAATTGGAGTGGGATTTTACTTGAAGTCTGTATACTCCGAAATACTACATTACATTAATTTATGTGTTAGGTAAAAATATGTAATCATTATAGAATATTACTTATCAACATCACACATTTTGTATTCAACCCTTAATAACAGAGCTATTTGCAGTTGAATATTTTACTCCTCTAAACCCCTTACTCCTACTAGTCTAATGTCATCTATTGACAAACTTGATATTTAGTTTTACTTGTAAATATTGATTTTCTTAATGACCAAACACAAATTGACTTTCTTAATTTTTCTGCCTTTCCGTTCTTTTTAGTATTAATTTTAATATTATTTATTTTTCGGTGGAACATTAATTGTTTAGTATGGGCAGTGATCTTCTATGTTCCCCCGTTGCTCACTGAGCACCATGACACAACTCAGTAGCTAGTTATATTAATAAATTCTTGTTCAGCTTTGAAGAATGGCCTGATTAGTGTTAGATACTGTCATTTTCAAAATAAAACTTGATTTAGGTTAAGTGCCTTTATTAGATGATAGCTCACAAAGTTTTTGAAAAAAGTAATAAGGAAGAAGATAGAATTAAAATGAAAGTCAAGTCCATAACTAAGCAGATTTCCCTCTTGATGCTTAACAATTGATAAATCTACATACTGGTACTACTACAACACCGCGAATATTAAGTGAATAAATACAAAGAATAATAAGAAACCTCCAGACGGGAAGCACCTGAAACGTAAACAAACAGGTGTGCCAATTTCCCACAGGAAAGAAAAACAATTACTGAAATATATCATATTAATTTTATATTATAATATACATAATTAATTTAAAATAAATTAATTATAAGAACGTTTTTTGTTATGTTGGTGTTTTTTTGAAGGAATAAAGATGTATTTTTTTTAAATTTCAGAATCCATTCCTTTCCCTGTAGGCTTGTTTAAATGATAATTTGGTTGACTACAACTTTTATGTCGCATTTTTCAATAAAATGTGCCGTTTCTGAATCGAAAAATTCACCGAAATAAAATTGTTATATAATTTAATTTTCTACAAGAATCTGCCATAAAAAGTAGTAGTTTTAATGTTTATTTCATATTGCCAAATCCAGTTAAATTATTTTCTTTCCTCCCTGGTAGATGTAATACTACTGCGAATTTAATTAATTCAATAATAATGAATTTTAATTATCTGCATTAGAATGTATTATGACATCATCCATTTATCTATCCCAAAATTTGATATGATAATTTAGTATTAAGCTTAAGACTTTGACTGCAGACATTTCATCGAAATATTTACAGTAATTCAGAAACTTTTGCTTTACAACAAGAAATAACATAACAAGATAAAACATTTCTTATGTCTTATTTCTACAACTATTTCATTTAAAATTGACAATAAATCATTTAAACTTATCTTTATTGGACAAATAACTTAAAAGCAAATTTGTACATTTCTATTTTGACTATGTGCTATTTCCTACACCTTTTGATTACTTATAAATAAAGATTTCAAGGCAATAAGACTGTGTATATTGTTACTGGTGCCTTTCATTTTGTGTATTGAATAAGCTCTGTAGGAAATCCAAAACAATTTAGGTAGTGAATAATATAAAGTGAACAAATCAACAAGCCAGGCAGAAGAAATGATTTTTTTGCATATAGTAATGGAGTAAATTAAATCCAGTGGCATTTTAGCAAAAAAAGTCTTGCAATGTAGTAAGTCTTAGGCTTGAATTAGTTATTGTTTTCAACAAAGTTTGGTGTTCGTTTGTGTGAAGTTTGAGAATGAATTTGATAGTAAAAAGTCCGTCACGCAGGGGCTGCGTAAACTAAGCAGATTTCCCTCGTGAAGTTATACAATAGAGAAATTTCAGAATAGAGAGCCGAACAGTTATGAAAACGGCCCGAACTAGCTCTTGACGGAAACTCACGACTAGACCCAAAGTTAGCCGATCTCATCTCAGAAGCTGAAAACAGAAAAATGCAAATATCTCGATTAATATTCAAGATACGGAATAAATGTATATAACACTATTTATAGTAAATTAAATTTGCAATAAGATTTATTATATATAATTTTTCGATCCGACGTATAGTAACGGAGATATTTCGAATTTTCGAAAATCCTCCCCTCTAAACCCCCCCTCCCACTGGTCCGATTTCAGCCATTAACGAACTTGATCTTTATTTTTACATGAAACATTTAAATATCGAGTTTGGTAACGATCAAACGAAAATTGCGACTGCTAGAGCGTTAACAGACAAATATATATATATATATATATATATATATATATATATATATATATATATATATAATTTTGAACGGACCTCATTTTCGTCATCTCCTGGGTAGGATCGATGGACATTTGAAGAATTTTTCGAAACTCGCGTCATGAGTACGACCTCAATAGCTGATTTCCCTTAAGGGAAATCTGCTAAAACCTCTAAATAAAATCTTTTGAGGTTAGCTAGCTATACCTAATTATGCTATAGTATCAGTTCTTGGGAGTTTCTGGCAGGTTTGACCTAAACAGACCTATCTATGCAATATTCAACATTAGAATTGTTTTACGGTCACCATCCCTAAAGTTTGGCAGTCTTATTTCTTAATACCTTCTTCTTCCTTTGTTGGTCTTATTTTTTGTTATGACCTTCAGTAATTAAAAATGAATTATTATTGAATTCCGAATAGTAGGCAGCAAACACAAAAACCCTGTAGTTGTGTTGCCCTGTAGGGTTGTTGTGTTTTCAAAATGCATGAAATGCAGAAACAAGGAATATGTTCATCAAAAATTTGAAAATTCTGCAATTTTACCATTTACAAACATGTTTAGAAACATACTATTAAAAATGAATCATGATCATTAGTTCAATTTCTTTAAAATAGACCATTATTAATTTAATTATTTTATATTAATTGAATCATACTAACCAGTATGTAGAGAAATATTTTCTGTAAATAACATAATTACTTCACATAGGTGCTGCATAATCCCATCTAATCAATAATCTGCTGCAATAATTTTCCATCTGTCAGAATGATACGTGAATGAGGTCATAAATTTTATTCTCCATTTCTTCCGTAGTTACAACCCTGTGTAAACAAGACTTGTAATTTAAGTTAGACATGAGATGTTTAGTGATGTAATAAGTTAATATGAAAATCGAGAAGGAGAGGGGCTTTACTGGAGGCTGAAAACACATACATACAAATAATTAAATATAAAGTCTATCACACAGGGCAGATTTCCATGTGGTTTTACAATAGATAAATCTAAATACTCGTAACACCACCGTGAATGTTAAGTGAATAAATATAAACGGTAATGAGATATCTCAGTCAATTTTATTAACCTCCCAACAGAAAGCGTCTGAATTGTAAACAAACAGGTCTGCCAACCACTCAGAGCTAAACAGATAGATAGAAATATTGTAAAACAATTACTGAAATATATCAGAATATAACATATTAATTTTATTGAAAACTATTTACTATATCTAGTACAGTAAGTAATGAATCAGAATAATTTTTATTCCGATCACTCAAATTCTATTAGTTCAAGAACAAAAAAAAGGGGGATCAACAGAAGAATGTATTTGCATTTTCACACGGTAGAAGTTAAATGAAAAATATATTTGGTATTTAACCTTGGAATGAAGTGGTTCATAAAATGACTCCTTATTATTAATATGACATGAGTAGGAGTGGGGGTTTGCTGAAGGCTGAAATCTACTAACTGGTAACACAACACATATTAAATGAATAAATACAAACAGTAACAAGAAATCTTTCAGTCAATTTTAACAAACTCCCAATGGGAAGCATCTGAAATGTAAACAAACAGGTCTGCCAACCTCTCACCGGAAAGAAAAACAATTACTGAAATATATCAGAATATAACATATTAATTTTATTGAAAACTATTTACTATATCTAGTACTGTAATTTATAATGAATCAGAATAATTTCAAATCAATCAAATTTTAGTAGACCAAGAACTAAAGTGGGGGGGGGGGGTCACCAGAACATATTTGCATTTATCTCATATAATAAAGGTCTCTTGAAAACAATATTTGGAATTTAAGCTTCGAACAATGTGGTTTATTATAGAACAGAGTATTGTTTATGTAACATAACCAGAAGTGGGGGTTTGCTGAAAACTGAAAAATGCAAATATCTTGGTTAATATTCACGATAAGCATAAATTTATATAACAATATTTATAGTAAATTTAATTTGCAATAAGATTGGTTTTAATCAATTTTTCGATCCGATGTATAAACTTCTAACTCTATATTTGTCCTGTTGAACACACCGATAAGAGGTAGTTTTCTTCTAAGAAGTTTCTCTTAAATCTCCATGTTATTACTTATGTCCATCTTTAGGTTTGCACAACTGCATCTATAGGGATGTTTTATCTGTTAATATTTTAATCATTTATTTATTTATAGTTGTCATTTTCAAACTATTTTACTAATTTAGTTGGCTAAATGTTTTACCTAACGATTTAGAACATAAATGCCATCTTTTTTAAAACTACTATCGCCTTGTCAGTTTTTTCATGTGAATTTGAGAAGAGTTTTAAATTTAAATAATACACATGATAAAAATCTCATAAATTCTTCCATGGATGAAAAAGGCCAAAACATCCACTTTTTTTATCTCTTTATTACAGAACTAGCTTTTGAGGACTAGCAGCAACTTCAATACTCTGTTAATATAATAAAACACATAAAAATAGAGAAATACATCGTGATGACTTTAAAGAAATAACATAAGAATTAAAACAATTTAAAAAAACAAAAAAAAAACATTGTTCTTATATAATTTAAATTAAAATATACAAAATAAATACCCTCATTTTCTCCACACGAAAAAAGGCAATATTTTGCTTGAAAATAAATTGACCAATGCAATATATATCACTATAAATAAATTCCATCACACAGGGGTTGTGAAAACTAATCAGATTTCCCACGTGCTGGTAACACACTTGTGACATCATCTCACCACATATTCTCTATTTCTACAAAAAATAACAGAGCTATTTTTAATTTTCAAATTCTCCCTTCTCCGAGGTCCGATTTCAGTCATTAGTGTTGAATGAAACAGTTAAATATCAAGTATGGTGTAGATCAAATAAATATTAGTTAAGAACATAAAATCTTAAAGGACATCATCACACAACGAATTTGCATGTACCTGACATAATAAATAAATGTCTCTTGTAAACAATATTTAGTTTATACACTTTGAATAAAGTGGTTCTTTATATATCACCTTATCAGTAGGAGTGGGGGTTTACTTAAGGATGAATACTAAAAATCCATATATCTCCATTAATATTCATGATAGAGCAAATATGTATATAGAAACATTTCTAGGTAATTAAATTTGAAATAAGATGCTTACAATTTTTTAATCAATCTTATAGTAAAGGAGGAATTTCAAATTTTCAAAATTCCCCCCTCTAAATCTCCTCCCCAACTGGTCTGATTTCTTCCATTAACAAACTTGATCTTTCTTTTTATATAAAAGGGATAAATATTTAGGTTGGTAATGATCAAACAAAGATTGTGACCACTAGAGTGTTAACAGATATATATATATATATATATATATATATATATATATATATTATATATATATATATATATATATTTTATATATATATATAATTTAAACAGACCTCATTTTCGTCATCTCCTGGGAAAAATTGATGGATGTTTGAGGAAATCTTTCATAAATCACGTAATGAGTACAACCTCAGTAGTATCTCAATAGTAGTCTTCCTCCACTTTGGAAATCTACTTAGTTTTTGCAGCTCCTGCTTAACAGACTTTTTATTTTCTTTCTTTCTATTTACCTGTATCTATTATCTCCTCAATCTTAAAAAAAGGAGGTGTTTTTATGTTGTATATTTTAATGTTTTCATTTAAATTCTCTGTGAATAATGTTTTTTAAAATTGTTATGTTATGACTATGTGTAATTATTTTAACTGAGCATTGAAGATGAGTTTGGCCCTTTCTGTAACAAATGGATGTGTTAAACTTTTTTAAACCATGGATTTACAGATTGACCCCCAGATGGAGATTCAAGTGGATAAACTATAGTTGCTTTTGATACTATTAGTTTTTAATTGTAGCTCTTATTAGTTTTAATTTTTGTGACAAAATGAAAAACATGTTGTTAGTGAGAACTTATAATTAAATTTAAAACTCAACAAACCTAAAGTTGTAAATTACACTGTTGAGTCAAAACCACACCCTGAGAAGAATTGAAGAGTTGCTTCTATTTAAGCACATTTAATTATTAAAATTGAGATTTTGTAGGATCTTCCTTCTTTCAGTCTTATTTTTTAAGAACCAAATTTACAAAATATACAAACCAAAAAACCAATTTACAAAATATAAAAGTTATGGATTCATTTCAGGGTACTAAAAATATATATTAAGGTTCACTAAAATATATTACGGAAGTCCTCCAGAATATTTAAATATGAAGGAGAATAAGTATCTATACATTCCTCAGGTTTATTAACATTTCATTCTTAGCTACAAATATGCAATTTGTTTCCATTAAACCTGTGACATCTTTCAATTTTTTTATATATATTATTCTTTATTTTTAATTGTAGATGGTTTTTTAAATTGCAGGAAAAAGAAGAATCTGCAACACAGAAAAATAAGGATGAGAAAGAATTAAGAGAACTCAAGCAACTACTGGAAGTAACGAAGCAGGAGTCAAATAAATTTAGCAGTAAATTTGACAAAGCCAGTCAAGAATTATCTGACTTACATTTGAAATTGACTGAATCTTCAGAAGAAGGTAATGTTTATTTTTTGGAGATGTCTTTTTTGTACTATTCATGCTAATTAGTGTTAAGCAACATTAAAAAAAATTACAATGTCCCTTCCCCTTGCTAACTCATGGTGTCATGTTTTACTTGAGCTAGTTGAATAAATTAAGAAGGAAGCTGTGGGAGACCTCCATTTAGAGATACAATTGCTACATACTACTAGTTTCAAGGATGTAAGAGCTCTTGTCTTCCAGTGGCTATAAAGTTGAGTTTTTATTGCAGCGTCTTTAATTTTAATACTCTGAAATTTACTAGGAGTGTAGAGATAGAGAGATTGTTTGAAAAATATGAAACTTGTACACTGTTTAGTTGTCTTGACTGCAATAGTCTCTATCATAATATTAGAGAAGGGTCTATTTATCATGTTTATGAATTCAAGACAACTGTGGGAACACGCTAAGGTATTATATTAAATCATCTTTACTGAGAAAATATAAAATAATGATGATGCACTTTTAACTAGGATCGATGATTGCAGCCTCGCAATGAAGCAGATTACACTAAGGAGAAACTCAAGAATAACTGGTTGAGATTAATATGAAACCCTGAGAAAACCAAATCTTAAGAAGAGGAAAGAAACGATGTAGGGACATGATTATTTTAACCTCGAAAGGGAGAGATTGAACTAAGTCAATAACTTCAAATATCTGGGTGTCCATCTTTATAAAAAAGGATTGTGAGGAGGTCACTCAAATGATCAAGAGTCATTCAATAATATTCTGGTTCGTTAAAAAGGAGTTACCAAAGTCGACAATTAAAGACAGTATTAAAATACTGAGTAGAGAGTTTGAAATACTGATAAGTTAAAACTTTTAGCAGATTTCCCTTAAGGGAAATCAGCTATTGAGGTTGTACTCATGACGGAATTTTCGACATTTTTCTTCAAATGTCCATCGATCCTACCTAGTAGATGACGAAAATGAGGTCCGTTCAAAACTGTATATATATATATCTATATATATATATATATATATATCTATATATTTGTCTGTTACCGCTCTAGCGGTCGCAATTTTTGTTTAATCCTTACCAAACTTCATATTTAAGCGTTTTATGTAAAAAGAAAGATCAAGTTCGTTAACGGCTGAAATCGGACCAGTGGAAGGGGGGGTTTAGAGGGGAGGATTTTCGAAAATTCGAAATATCTCCGTTACTATACGTCGGATCGAAAAATTATACAGAATCAATCTTATTACAAATTAAATTTACTATAAATATTGTTATATACATTTATTCTCTATCTTGAATATTAACCGAGATATTTGCATTTTTCAGTTTTCAGCAAACCGCCACTTCTACTCATGTTACGTAAACAATACTCTTATACATAACAAATCACATTATTGGAAGTTTAAATACCAAAAATTGTATTCAAGAGACCTTTATTATACGAGATACATGCAAATATGTCCTGGTGACCCCCCCCCATCTTAAAGTTTTGGACTACTAAAATTTTATTGATTGAGATAACAATTATTCTGACTCATTATTAATTACAGTACTAGATATAGTAAATAGTTCTCAATAAAATTAATGTGTTATATTCTGATATATTTCAGTAATTGTTTTTCTTTCCGGTGTGAGGCTGGCCGACCCGTTTGTTTACATTTCTAACCCAACGCTTCCTGTCGGCAGGCTATTGAAACTGGATGAAACATTTCTTATTTCCGTTTGTATTTATTCACGGTGTTGTGTTAGCAGAATGTATATTTATCTATTACTAAACTTCACGAGGGAAATCTGCTTAGTTTACGCAGCCCCTGCGTGACGGACTTTTTCTCCTAAAAATGGATGGCATATTCAGCCTATGGAAAATTCATGGGGTGAAATAGGCCAGTTTCATTGTCAAGTCAATGAAAAGTATATATGAAGAAAATAAGTTAACATGGATCATTTATCAATTTATCAAATGATCACTAGATTAAATCAAACCCCGGTACAGGAAAAAAGGCCACAAGAAATCTCTTAGGAGAGAGAACACAGTGTAGCAAGAATTGTATTGGAGCTGGAGAGAGTAATGATATAGGTTAAAGATAGCTATTCTGCATGAAGAATATTACTTAAGCTGTTGCAATTAAGCTAATAGAACTTTTAATTAAGCTATTTAAGTTTATTTAATGATATCTTAATGAAGGTGACATGATTATAGTTTATCGAGAGGTAAGGAATATTGTCTGATGCGAGCTTGGGAAGAAAGGAGTTTTGTCTTTTGACTTCCTATCTCAGTATTCAGGTTTGAAGTTCATTCATTGAGCCTGTTGTCATAGGGGCATATTATTAGAATGAAAATCCTCAGATTCCTCAAGAAAATGCTGTATGGTACTTGAAAAAACTAGATCTAGGCAGCATAGGCTTATTGACCTTATGAACGATATAGAGATTGAGCATCTGTAATTAGAGAAGCCTAATATTGCCCAGTTTATTACTCTATGGCTATTGAAATACTACTTCAGATGCTCTATCTCTTCCCATTTACTTATATTGCAGCTAAGCAATGAGTTCATGCAATAACTAAAAATCAGCAGGTTTTCTGTCAAGTTTTAGAACTAAAAAACTGTTGTGTCTGCTTGTATTTGAAAATATCCTATGCACAACAATAGTAATTTAAAATATCCTTTCCGTCAACGTAAATGTTGATTAAGAAGTAATAACTATTGATTATGATACTAATATTGATGAGTTTTATTATATTGTAATCATAAGAATATTAATATTTACAAATGCTCAACTTATCATATTTAATTTGAGCTTCTTTAGTGGTTTACTTTATAATGACATCATTTTGTTTTCTCTTTATTTATTTTTAGCAAGCCATCTTCAAAACAGGTTAGAATTGGCAAAACATGAAACTAAAACATTGCAAGATAAGCTTAATGAAGCTAAATTAGAAATAGAAAAGGAAAAACATGATAAAGAAGAAGCATTTCTACGGAATGCTCAGGTTTCCCAAGAAGTCGATATAGCAAGGTCAGAGCTAAGACACCAGGCAGCTGAACATGAGGAACTTTTTAAAAAAGTGTCCAGCCTTGAATCAGCTGTTCAGGAAAAGGATCAGGTATTGCAGGTTGATGTGTTTATTTTGTTATTTTTCTATATAATTCAGTTACTCTAGAAATAGAGTGCTCTTTTGTAAACAATACTTCAGATTTTATTCATTAAACTATCGCTGGTGCCAAAGAGGCTCCTTTTAATACAGGCTGAATTTAGGCTGTTTAATGTTCAAGTGAATTATAAAACTTCACACTACAATGAAGTTTGTGATGTAGTACATAATTTAATTTTTCTTTCCTAGCTTCTAGAAGTTTTCATAAATCGATTTTTAGCAGATTGCCCTTCGTGGAAATCAGCTATTGCAGTCATACTCATGATATGATTTTTGAAAAATTTCCTCAAATGTCCATTGATCATACCATAGAGAGAAAAAATGAGGACAGTTCAAAACTATATACATATAATTGTATAACACTAACACAATAACACTCAAGCGGTCGTAGTAGTTGTTTCATCATTACTAAACTCGATATTTAAACCTTTTATGTAAAACTAAAGATTAAGTTCATTATTGATCAAAAAATTGTATAAAACCAATCTTATTTCGTAAGTATTGTTCTATAAATGTTGTTATGTATGTTTTTTCACATCTTGATTATTAACTGAGATATTCACATTTTTTTGTTTTCGGCATTCAGTAAACCCCCACTCCTATCCATGTCATGTTAACAATAAGCTTTATATTATGAAGAACTTTATTTGAAGCCTAAATACGAAATAATGATCTCATACAATTTTTATGTTTTGAGATAAATACGTGATGCGCATGGGAACTCTTCTTTGTTAACGCAGACCCTGTGGGACAGACTTTTTTTAATTGGAGAATTTTGGTAATATTAGTGACCACATAAACATTATGAAATAATATTCTATAGAAGATAGAGGTGCCTCATGAACCCAAACATAGATCTTGTATAATAAGTTTCCTTTTGCTGAATTCTTCGTTGTTGAAATATATTGATTTTTTAAATTTTCATGTCTGGTTAACTCTCGTCACTCATCATAGCCATTTTTAGGTATCTTTTGTACGCCAATTTACTGCTTTTTTTGAAAAATACAATGACAAATATGATATAATGATTAAGATGCATATACTGCCTAAAGTCCTGTTAGAGGACTTTTTGTTAAGGAGTCTCATCTTATATACTATATTTCCGAAGAGTGCTTGATGAGAATGAGCAGTGATTATTCTAGTCTACTAAAATATGATTTGAGGTCTCTAATTGTTTATTATTCAACCTTCCTGGTTGTATTAATTTAAAAAAAAAACACTTTTTAAATTCTGGTTGCTCTTTAAATTCTATTGGCACTATAGCTCATGAAAAAAGATGTCTGGTTATGCAACTCTTTTTGTTGGAAATATCTAAATCTCTGAATGCCTATGATACCGGGGGGGGGGGGGTGCCTAAACAAAACAGATTTTCCACTGGATGTAATGGCTCACTGATGATTCTGACACATCTATTCTCTCCTTAGCACCTAATGCTTAACATATATGAAACATGCATATGGTCCTTTACGTATTTGACATTTTTTACGGAGACAAGATATGTAGTTGTATTATAGCTCATATATGTAGTGGTAAAAATTGCATGATTTGAACAAAAATAAAAAGCAAAACAAATATCTTTTTTAAATGTTCTATGTTATTGATTAGTGTCCACCTGTAAGCTAGTACAACTAATCGGAATGAGATATCTTCTGGTTACCACTCTTTTCTAAGAGGTGGGACTAAGGAGTTTATTATTTAGTAAAAATAAAATATTTATTTACTAAAAAAGCTCATTCAACATGATCGGTTATAAAACCTGTTTCATTACTGTACTTAATAACATAGACGTTTGAGACTTAAGATTAAGTCTTCTTTTTCGTTTGATTAGAAACATTAATGAACTTTACTTGTCCAAACAAAACTAGGACTTGAACTAAGATATCTAGTGATGTAATAGCTCAAAGTTAAAATTGCTTGAGTAATCTTCACAATCATCACAATTCATATTTGTGTAAGAGATAAATGTACGGTATATCAATTGCATTATATCACTTTATCAATAATATTGTTGGCAAAGAGAGAGGGGGTGTATAACATTTTTCCATATACTTTAAAGGAATTCAGCTATTAATTTTATACTCGTGACACAATTTTCAATTTTGTATGTGCACACGTGTACGTGTGTGTGTGTCTGCATGCGTGCGTGTGTAGAGAGAGAGAGTGAGTGAGAGGGGTGGAGGGGGAGAAATTTGAAGGGAAGACATTTTTTCCGTCATCTTCTGGGTTAGATCAATGTTAATTAATATTAATATATTATTTTATATTAATTGATATTAATTTCAGGAGCTGAAAAAGACTAAAGAAGATTATGCAGGTCTTTTGAGTGAAATGTCTGCATTACAAACTGATGCTGAAAATAGGCAAGCAGCTGTAAACGTTGAGGAAGGTTTAAGGCAGAAAATAGCAAGTCTCGAAGAGCAGGTTGCTGACAGGAACAAGGTAATTTACTTGAGCATTTGGGATTTTGTCTTTTTGGCTTTCAGGCTCACAAATTTCCATGAAACTAAAGGTGTTTTATATGAAGGCAGAATTTTCATATAATTTTCATGCATATAATGTAAATTTCTATGCATATGATTTTATGTCCACACCAAGACAATTTATTGAAATTGATGTAGCTGTGTTACTCTGTTGTTATGCGTTGATCAAAAAATTGTGTTGAATCAATCTTATTGCAAATATAATGTTCTCTAAATGTTGTTATATACATTTTTTCAATATTTTTATTATTAACCAAGATATTTGCATTTTTTAGTTTTCGGTCTTCAGTAAACCCCCACTCCTAGTCATGTCTTATTAACAATAAGTTGTTATATTATGAAACACTTTATTTGAAGCCTAAATCCAGGTATTGTTCTCATTGAACTCTTATGTTTTGAGATGAATGCAAACATTATGCATGTGAGAAATCTGCTTAGTTAACAAAGGCCCTGTGTGACGGACATTTGTTCAATACATAAGGCTTTCCAAGGAACCTATCTTGATTCCTTTATTACCCTCCCCCAAATTCTTTCAGATTTCTATGATTTGCTTTCACTATATAACTGTTTTTGTTTTTTTTAATACTTTTTTTTATATTGTTTGATATGTTAACTGAGCATTAATTTGTGTCTTTCAGAATATAAGGGTCTTGCAACAGAAGCTGAGTGATTTGAAGAAAACTCTGCAGAGAGAATTGAAGTCATCCGATCCTGGTGGAGGGGAGCAACAAACAGTTCTTAACAATCATTTTCATGGAAACCAGAACAATTCGAACCCAACTTTCCATCACTCTCTTTCTAATCATCAACAGACTAATGGGGATGATGAAGTTAATTTTCTTTACCTTAAACATGTTATTATGAAATTTCTCACGAGCAGGGAATATGAGGTAGTATGTATCTAGTTGATAATAGTGAATTTTTTGTTGGAAATTTCTTTTATTTTAATGATTTCATTTAGTTATATGTTAGTTATGAGAGGCTAAGTAACAACAGATTAAACTGAATATTGCATGGGGGTTTGATGAAAGCTGAAACTGAAAAAAATTGTTATAATTTTAAAGTTACATGAAAAAGAATGAAAAATAATTCTTGAAAAGGATTATTGAGACTGATTTTTTAAAATCTTGTTACTCATTGCATGGTTTTGCCATAAAGATTCTTGGGGAAAAAACAATATCATATCTTCAAGTGAAAAAATAAAAATAATATTCAAGTTTTAGAGAACTAAGAGAAAATTGTAATCAAAAGAACAGAAACATCATATTTCTTTAAAGTTGTAAATAAAAAAATTATAGTCTGAAGACCAACCTAACCTACATTAATGCTATAATGTATAGAATATATAGGGAAGTAATATTACTTTTTTAGACAAGTGGTGAAGGGCGAAGGAGCGAAGGGGGTGAGGAAAATTCAAAATATCTCTGTTATTATTAGTTCGATCTAAAAAAGTTGTTTACAGTCAATCCTTTTGCAATGTCTTTAATTGTTGTTATATACTCTTTTCTCCATTTAAAATATTAACCCACTTTTAGTCATTGGACGTTTACAATATATCATAAAACGTCTTAATTCAAGCTTAAATACAAAATATTATTTCCTACGGATCTTTATTTTGTAAGGTACAAGCAAATACGTAGAGCTATGACATCATCAATTAAGATTTTACGGTTTTGACTCAATAATGTTCAGTTTATCTGAACTATACTTCATATTTGTTTGTTTGTTTTGTAAGGTTTTAGGGCAAAAGACTACTAGGTTATCATCGCCCTGTAATATCTATAACTCTCGTTTTGGTTAAGTACCTGCATTTTGAGAGTAACTGTGTTTATGTAAATTCTCAATATTTTAATTTTTGTAAATCTTTATTGTAATTATATCCTCACCCATATCGCTATATATTTGATATTTAACTATAAAGATCGTGTTAGTTAATGGCTGAAGCAGGACATGGAATAGAGGGAGGGCGTTATAGAAAGGAGGAGGAATTCAATAATTCAAAATATCTCTGTTAAAATTAGTCATATCAATCAGTGTTATAGAACTGATCTTGTTAAAATATTAATGCTCTACAATTGTTGATATATACATGTGCGCTTAACTCCAATATTAAATGAGTTATTAGTACTTTCATGATTTCTGCCTTCAGTAAACTCCCACTACTACTCATCACATTTTGACTTAGAAATAGAGAATATAGGGTGAGATGGCATTACTAGTTTGTCATTCTAGCACTTTGGAAATCTGTTTAGGTTATGTAGCCTCTGCGTAATGGTCTTCTTTTTTATTTATTACTAGCTAAGTTACCCGGCTTTGCTCGGGAATTCATTTGATGCTAAATGATGGTGGTAAATTTTTGGTAAGGCTTTACTTTGCACAATATTTTGGTATTTTGCCATCCCAGTGATTAGGGTTTATGCCCGTCGTTGCTGTGGATTTGTTAATAATAAAATTATTTGTTTTGTAAAGTTTCACTGTCCTCAATATTTTTATATTTTCCCCGTCTCCTGTAAATGTAGTTTTTTTTTGTAACATAATGGACCACATAATTCATAATCATAGAAATTATTCTGCCTTCCAAACCATGTATGAATAAAAGTTCCTTTCCCTTGATGTGGTAAAAGCCCAACAGTGACAGCTGCTTTAAATAAGTCATAACCGCTATTACACCCACTACCGTTCGAACCTAAAAATTTTAATACTGTTTTTAGCGTATAACTCATTTATACTTCGGTATACAACAAAAGGGTATATTACTAAAGTTAATTTAAATAACAAAATAAACAACGCTTGTTTAGTGCATATTTGACAAAAAACCAACAGGAGACGAAATATCGCTATTTTTAATTTCAGGCCTCTCTTATAACCCCCACTTCTGTTTGTCTCAGAGAATATTAATATAGCCAGAAACCTAGTCAGAGTTAGTAGTAATATACATACCTAGTTTCATAAAATTCGGTTCAGCCATTTACGATTTTATAAAGAACATACAAACATTCATTTTTATATATATCAATTATTTTTTCTTTCAGGCTCAACACTTAACCCGAGCTGTTGCTACTCTTTTAAAACTCTCTCCAGAAGAAGAATGTCTTCTAAAGGATACACTTGACTGGAAAATGTCGTGGTTTGGCTCAAAGCCGAAACTTCAAGATTATACTCATAGCTGATACTCAGCTTTTCTCTAGAATAGGCTACTGAAAAAAGCAGCCTCTTTAATATAAGTTATCACTTGAATAAATACTGCCATGTCAAGTGAAAATCTTATATGATTCATACAGCTGGTCTCCTTACGTTAGGAGATAATAGAAAATTGTATGTGATGCATTATTTCTTTCTATGAACTTTTATGTGATAAACTTGTTGTGGTTATTATACTTTTATTGATTTCAGAGAATATGTCATGCTTCGTTCAAGAAGTATCTATTCGTTGAATTAGGAAATTCTGATTATTAGTTAATGATCTTAAAGCATAATATTTATTATTTTTACTATCTTTTTCCATTCTAATTTTACTTGAGATTGTTTTCTACTAATTAAATCACCAACTTCATCGTTAGCCTCTGTTTCATTAATTGTGATCCTAACTGCTTGATCTATAAATGAGCATACCCATGTGTACCTTCCCAAATTGACCATCAAGAAGTCTGCTAAACATTTTCTAGATAATTAAAAGTTATTTTTGGTTGAATTATTTGAAGTAATTGTAAGTAGTATTGTGATTTATGAATTCACAAGGAAGGGAAACAACCTTGTTTTTCCATATCCATTGAGACTTTCTTCTATGATGTCAGAATAATATTAACCGTCAGTATAGAAAGTTGTTATGACATGAAAACTTAAAGCATGGTTTTGCTCATTGAACAGTTTTCAGCAGTTCTGGTGGTTCATGAGCTTTCACTTTGATCTACTAAATCTACACCAATTGGTATAAAATTAATATATGACCGAAAATACTATATTGAATGAAATCATGTGTACAAAAGAGATAGATAAATGCAAATCATTTGCAATATCAAAAGTGAATTGTTTGTGCAGTATTTATTTTTTACAGATTTATAATTATATGTTTAAATTTATATTGCCCAAGTGATTTTATTCTTTATTTTAAGTTATATAAAACAAAACTCAATTATTTATGGATGTACTTACCCGTATTCTGTTCTGAAATTTCGTTATGTATAATAGCTATTTGTACCTATTTATTTGTAATTTATTAGTTATAGAAATGAACTTGATTGAAGTAAGTTGAGTTTATTAGTTATTAGCTCTGAAAGAGGAATAAATATATGTTTATGTTCACTACAAACCCTATAAATATAACCTCCACTTCAAGGAAGCACGTCTTCCCTGCACACTGTTTTAATTTTATGGTTACATCCAAAAAAAAATTAATTGTTTTAAATATATTTTGACAAGGATCAATAAGAAGGCCAAGTCCTCTACAGTTTTTAATATTATGCAAAGTGCACTTTCGGAGTCAAAGCTCCATCCTCAGTGCCTGCTGATTAAAGCTGTTAAAGCTGGCTCGCCCGGTTGTCGTGGTCCAGGCTAAACAGCTTTAATCAGCAGGCACTGAGGATGGAGCGTTGACTCCGAAAGTGCACTCTGCATAATATTAAAAACTGTAGAGGCCTTGGCCTTCTTCTTGATCCTTGTCAAAATGATTTATATTTAAAAATTGTTTAGCAATATATTCATACTTTTAACCCCCTCCCCCTCTTACTTTATGAGTACAATTTAAATGTCAAAAATTTGTTTTGATCAAGTTCATTCTACTATTAAAAATTATGTTTAATTTTATAGGAATGGAACTCCAAAAATAAAATACTGTATAATTTTATAAAAAGAAGATTAATCATTCTTTTGTAAATAAAACTTTTCACTTCTTAAGATATTGCATTTAATGGAATCAGATTCCGCTCTGTATATTTTTACATGCATTAAAGATAATTGTAAGCAAAATAATGATTGTTGCTATTCGCATGACCAATCATATTGCTTCTGCTAAATTTTAAGACATTTTCTTTTGTTTTTAATAATGTAAGTATTTTATTAATTTAACTAACAAAAAATTTAATTTGATCTTTTAGAACCATATTTATTTGTTTTAAAATTTTTATTTGCATACATTTATTAAACTTCGAAGTTTCTAAATCGATTTGGTTGAAATGATTAAAGATTAATTGAGAATGGCATAGTGAAACATATAATTTATAAATGAAAAATATTACTACTAGAAGGTATGTGGCAATAAATCTAGTTTTTCTGGACTTTATCAGGATCATTACTTTGGTCTTAAGCAGATGTTCAATGAATTCTAAAATTACTATTTTAAGGATCTAAATTGAAATGATTTCTTTATTTGTGCATTCTGACCAAAACAGAATCCTTTTGATTATATTACTGTTTTCTTGATTAAAGGTTTATCATTTTTACTATTTTAAAATAATTTAATCTTCACTCGTTTTGTGCTTTAGCTATGTCAGTAATCTTATGTTGTAAAACATTTTGAACAGCATTTTAATATTATTTGGTTTTGTAGACTTCCTCGTTGGGCTGAATATTCTTCTTCACCAAACTGGTTTTCTGCGCCAACGGTCTTTTCATCACTCTTCATTCTGCTAATATTCAGTAGCTCTAAGGCTACCTTCTTCAGGCTGTACATCGCCATTATTGTTGATCTGGACGGGCCACAGTCCGGGGTCTAAATGATTCTAGTCAATTAAGGCCTAAATCAATAGTGGCGATCTATAGTCACAGTCTGAAGAAGGTAACCTGAAGGTAGAATGCCGATTTAGAGAAGAAGAATTATTATTATTATTATTTATTAACGTCCACTTTTTGCTATTATGGCTAATTGGGATGTGTTATCTACAGGTTACCACCCTTAGCACTTTAATAAACATTGATGTTATGATTTTCAGTGGAATTGGACAACGTACACTAAATCAGTGCTTAATTAAAAGAGCTCATAAGATTCAAGAAAAACTAGACCCAGGCAAATATATTGCCAAGATTTATTTATTTATTAACGTCCACTTTATGCTACTATGGCTAATTGGGACGGGTTATCTATTGGTTAGTACTCTTTTCTAGCCAGGGTGGGACTAAGGACCTCATTTAATGAGTTCGTCGCCAAATAAACTCCTATTTGCCCAAGCGGGAATCGAACTCGCCACTTTAGGTTTACCATGTGAGATTAAAGTGCGTTACACATGGCCAACCTGAGCTCTTGACTTTTGTCAAGATTGATTTAATAAACTATTTAGTAAAACTTATTAGAATGGCTTCAGATAAGAAAATATATTGTATCTCAATTAAAAATGTTTAAAATAGCACATAAATACGTATGTATTTACATAGTAACGAACTTTTAACTTTTTAAAAATAAACCACCCAAGTTGATTTTGTTAATATTTCATTTATACTCTCTAGACAGAAAATAATAGATTTAAATCAATCAGTTATTTGCTGCCTATATATTTTAAAAAACTGCAATTGTCTATATTATTTTTATTTTTAAATTAATAATTTAAAGAAGAAAACCTTTTCATAAGAAATTTCTAGCAAGCTGTTGAAATGCTCATTTGAGATTATAATACTGTGATATGCATATTAGCTTAAACAAGAAACTAATTAAATTCGTGAAGAATAAAAACAAGCTAAAGAAGTTATTTTATATTTTTAATTTAAAATTCATTATATGTCAGAAATAAATTTTACATCACTCTGATCTGAAAGTAGTTACTTTCGCTACCGTATGTAAGTATGGAAAGTGGGTCTTTTTATAATAACTTGAAACAGCTGTTCTCTTTCCCGGTCTAGGGAGGGAAAAACTTGATAAAAGTGTCTTACTTACATCCTATCAGTAGAAGTTACAGTTTCCAACACTAGGTTACGCTAGCGGTTCTATTCGAAAAATGATTTATATTCTAGTTATTTTAAAGCACTAAAGATATTATTTTCGTTGATTGATTGGAATAATATATGATTTTCTTAATTTTGTTTTAAAAAAATTTGATAGCTTTATTTATTTATGATTATTGTTGTAAATGTTTGAATTTGTTATAAATTTATTTCAAATAATAAAGAATTGTGTTTGAAAGAGTTATTAAAGTTATGTTACTTGTATCAGGTTACTGCTCTAAATCAGCAGTTCAGAAATAATCGATACTACAGAATGCAAAACAAATCATTTAATATGATAATACTTAATAATTATGAGTTTAAATTATATTTTGCATTTTTTGCCTCGTGATGTAAAGTATCGTTCATAACTCGGGCGGAAAGTGAGTTTCCAATGCTCGATCTAATTTCCAGCCTCGGCTTCGCCTCGGCCGTAAAACACGATCTCACATAGGAAACAGTCACTTTCCGCCCTTGTAATGAAATATACTATTGTGAATGCTGTTAGACGTTTAATTTCAAAATATTTAGAATAAATATGTCTTCACTATGCCATTATTACTAGATGACTTTCATTTTTTAAGGTTGTTTTTTTTTCAAAAGATAACTTTTGATATTTTTTTGTCTGTTTATAGACTCAAAATTGATCAAAAGCTATATTGACTGAATAGGTTTAAACACTTTGGCTTCTTTATAGGCCTAATGAAAGTAATGAAGAATATTTACTAATATTCAAAAGTTAATGGACAAATTAGAGGAGCATTAAGGATGGACCAGGTGGATTTTTTTTCATCTTTATCGACAAATCTCATTTCTTCTATATCTCTGAATATTATATTTGACACTCTTTATACTAAAATTATATTTGTTCAAATTTTAAAGTCATCGAGGCAACTAAAAATTTATCTCATACGAGTTTGGAGAAGTTTTATGTAAACAATTGATTATTATTTATATTAATGACTATGACTGCAATAATTATTAAAGTTTAGGTTAAGAATAAATTATAATAGATATCAATTTTGCCAAAAGAAGACTGGCAATATTAAAGTATTTATTTATGAAAATGATATTTAATTTTTAGGTAAACCATTCCATTTTGTAGTTCAATAACACCCGTAAAACAGAGGCCTTTAAAATTAAGATTAATTTAAAGTTTCTGAAGTTCTTTTGTGCAATTATTATTGTTATAGAAAAAATAAATTGGAACTTTAGTGCCTCTAATTTGGTAGATATCTGGCTGTTATGTACTAGTCACAATGATATTCTGTTATTTTTTATTTCTTGTTATGTAATATGATGTATTTTTATTAAACAACTCGTTAATCAATCAGTTATACATAAATAATGTCTGTTCTGCTACATCACTGTGTGCTGTTCCATGTAATTTTTGTTATTATAAATTTTAAATAAAATATAAATACAGGGTTTTATTTGCCTATTTAATTTTTAGTGATATCTGTTAATGTTTAGACATAATAATTAATTAAGAAGTGGAGCTTGACATCTGATCTAATATATAGTACAAGCTGACTAATATATATTCGTCTGCTACCACTCTAGCGGTCCTAATTTTTGTCTTATTGTTACCAAACTCGATATATAAGCGCTTTATGTAAAAAGAAAAATATGTCCGTTATTATGCGTCGGATCGAAAAATTGTATAGAACCAATCTTATTAGAAATTAAATGTACCTTACATATTGTGATATACATTTGTTGTCTATCTTGAATATTAACCGAGATATTTCACCCATCAGCAAACCCCCACTTCTGCTCATGTTACATAAACAATACTCTGTTATATAAGTAATATAAACCACATTACTCGAAGTATAAATACCAAATATTGTTTTCAAGAGACGTTTATTATACAAGATACATGCAAATATGTTTTGGTTATCCGGCCCCTCCCCTCTTCTCTTAAGTCCTTGGACTACTAAAAATTGATTGATTGGGATTCAAATTATTCTTATTCATTATAAATTACAGTACTAGATATTGTAAATAGTTTTCAATATAATTATAGTTATATTCTGATATATTTCATTAATTGCTCTTCTTTTCGGTGAGCGTTAGGCAGAAGACCTGTTTGTTTACATTTCAAATGCTTCCAGGAGTTAGTTAAAATTGACTGAAAGATTTCTTATCACCGTTTGTATTTATACATTTAATATTCACGGTGGTTTTCCGTTACCAGTATGTAGATTTATCTGTTGTTAAGCCTCATGGGGTAAATCTGCTTACTTTACGCAGCCCCTGCTTGATTGACTTTTAGCCCAAGGATCAACATTGCTTTTTAATAGATTTGTTTCACAGTGAACTCAGAAATTATCCCCTAAGATATATCTGCCTTGCAGGGGCTGCGTAAACTAAGCAGATTTCCCACGAGGGTTTTACAATAAAGAAATTTCAAGAGAGCCGTACAGTTACAAAACGGCCAAACTAGCTTTTGGCGGAAACTTACGACTAGAACCAATGCCGGTGTGTCCATTATCCGTACACACTTAATAAAAATGCAAATATCTCGGTCAATATTCAAGATAGAGAATAAATATATATAGCAATAGTTATAGTAAATTTAATTCGCAATAAGATAGAATTCTATACAACTTTTCGATCCCGAGATATTTAGACAATCCTCCCCTCTAACCCTCCCCCCTCCCATTGGTCCAATTTCAGCCATTTACGAACTTAATCTTTATTAGCAGATTTCCCTTAAGGAAAATCAGATATGAGGTCGTACTTATGGCGCGATTTTTTGTTTCAAACTTCCATCGATCCTACCCAGGGGATGACGAAAATGAGGTCTGTTCAAAACTGTATATATATATATATATATATATATATATATATATATATATATTGCGGTCGCAATTTTTGTTTTATCTTTACCAAACTTGATATATAATCGTTTTCTACAAAAAGACAGATCAAGTTCATTAACGGCTGAAATCGGAGTAGGGAGGATGGGGGGGGGTTAGAGGGGAGAATTTTGAAAATTCTTAATATCTCTGCTATTCTGCGTCGGATATATTGTATAGAACCAATCTTATTGCAAATGTAATGTTCTATAAATGTTATTATGTACATTTTTTCAATATCTTGATTATTAACAGAGATATTTGCATTTTTCGGTCTTCAGTAAACCCCAACTCCTACTCATCTCATATTAACAATATTCTAATACGTTATGAAGCATTTTATTTGAAGCTTAAATACCAAATATTGTTCTCATTAAACTTTTAATTTTTGAGATAAATGCAAATACATTGCGCACGTGAGAAATCTGCTTCGTTAACGCAGCCCCTGTGTGACGGAATTTTTTTACATAAAACGCTTAAATATCGAGTTTGGTAACAATCAAGGAAAAATGAGGTCCGCTAGAGCGTTAGCAGACAAATATATAGATAGACTAGCTCAGATACCCGGCTTCGCCCGGGGATTGATTTGAGGCTGAATGGTGATGGTATTTTTTTGGCAAGTCTTTACTTTCCACAACATTTTGACATTTCCCCGTCACAGTTTTTAGAGTTCATACCCGTCGTTGCTGTGGATTTGTTCATAATAAAATTATTTGTTATTTAAGACTTCCCTCTCCTCAATATTATTTATATTTCCCGTCTCCTGTGCATGTCGTTTTGCATATCGTATTGAACAGTATAATTCGTAATCGTAGAAAATATCCTATCTTCCAAAGCATGTATGAATAAAAGTTCCATTCCCTTGATGCGGTACAAAGCTTAATGTTGACAGCTGTTTTAGGTAAGTCATAACCGCTATTAAAAATACTCTTTTGTAAGTCTCGATTGTAAACTGTATATTTATATTGGTATTTAGTAAAGTATATCATACATTAATGGAGCAGAGTTAATAAATACCATAAATAACTGGGTGCACACTTCTTAAATTATTTATTTATTTATGACTATTAAACAAATTCACATTCCTGATAATAACACTACATTGCTAAAAGTGTAGGCATCAATTATCATGTAAACATAGACCAATATGAGGTCGGCAGGGAAGCGGCAGAACTGATAGGACAAAGGAAGTAACTCAACACCTCCCTAGCCTCAGTGCTGCCAACTCCTTTAGGATATCAATTCTGTAATACATTAAATTATATTAACAAATCAAAATACATTATCTTCACAATACGAAAACTGTTTGTTCAAATATTTTTCTCGTTCTAATTAAATAATGTATTAAATACACTTAGAGAAAACCGGCGTTTCTCATGCCCGTCCTTAGAAATGTTGGTATCGCTTGTTATAATGAAGGCGTTAGTCCTAATACACGTACCAAGTTTATTTAGTTCGGTTGATTCTTTTGTGCCAAATAAAATTGTTGACTCCCGCTATAATTTTTAGCGTATAACTCATTTATACTTAGGTATACGACGAAAGTGTATATAACAAAAGTTACTCTAAATAATAAAATAAATAACTTTTGTTATGTGCATATTTGTCGAAAAACCAATAGGAAACGAAATATCGCTATTTTTAATTTCAGGCCTCCCTTATAACCCCCACTCCTGTTCGTCTCAGAGAATATTAGTATAGCCTAAAGTCTAAGTTGAGCTATTAGTAATATACATACCAAGTTTCATAAAATTCGGTCCAGCCGTTTATGCGTGAAAAGATAACAAATAAACAAACATACACGAAAGAAACAAAATGCAGCTGTGGTGTCTATGACATGTGAAACGAAAACTTATCTTGAAAAAGTTAATTGATGGTTGGTATACGACAAACTAAAAATAAATAACTAACTAAAAATTATAGCTGTCCATTACTTGAACTAATTTAGTTACGAATGATTAATTGTGACCAACTAACAAATACATTTTTTTTCAGCAGACTTCCCTTATTAGTTGTTGAATACCGGAACAACTAACTAATTTAGTTGTAGTTGTTAATTTCAATTTTGTTTGCCCAACACTGCTCTGAAGTCAAGGCTTTGTTCGTTCAACAATAGCGTTAAATTATAAACATAATATACATTTACTTAAATATATCTAATTGACAATGCTTATTTTATACACTCCACCTCTAGTTCAGTACGAGGTACCATAAGTTAAGGTAGGGCCACCTGCCGAATAGCCAATCAGAATGAAACAAGCCTGCTACGTCACTTGGAAGACGGGGGTTCGGAACGGAGAATGTTAAATACTGGAAATTAGCTATTGAGGTAGTAATGATGGCGCGATTTTCGACAGTATTCTTCAAATGTCCATCGATATTATTTAGGATATGGCGAAAATGAGGACCGTTCAAAACTATATATATAAAGTTCGATAACGGCTGAAATCGGATCAGAGGGGGGAGGGAGGGGAGGAATTTCTTTTTTTCTTGGATTACCAAAATGGGAGTGATTGAGATAGAAAATAATTCTGATTCCTTTCATTTGGTGAAAACTAATTTATTAAACTGGTATGCGTCTGTAAATGATATGAAATACTTTAGTTGAAATATTTTCCTTGAAATAAACTACGTACAAATTAGATTCTATTAAAGAAAAATGCATAGAGGTTCCTTAAAATTTTGACTAGTTCCTATACATTTAAAGATCGTAATTTCTTCTACATAATTAAAACAAACAGAATAACTCTTAATAAGATGAAATGTTCATAACATGAAAATAATAATGACTACTATTGTCAAACGAAGTAAAATTAATAACATTGAAACTAGTCGAGCAATAAAAAAAATCATCCAGTTACCTGAATGTAAGTTTGTAAATTATTTTACTTGTCCATTCAGGTTCAAATTAAGAAAAAGAAACTTTACTAATATTGCTTCTTCATCTAAATATCAATTATGTTCCAGTTTTTTCTATATCGTTATTATTAGTATTTATAGTTAAATATTGTTAATTTCATTTACATCCTTATAATACTTTTATTTTATTTTTTTTAATATAAAAATTGTAATTTGATTTGATGCAGTTTAAAAAATTCTGAAGCTTTTTGTTGTAGAGATTATTACGACTGAGGTTCCGTAAACACCCTCTTGTTTCCCCTTCTAACCGATAGATGGCACAATCTGTGTAAAATTGAGCATTTTATATACTCTTTAATCATTTATTATTTATTTTTAAATAAGAAATTCATAATATATTTGAGGCTTTGATGTGTCAATATAAAGAGTAGACAAACCTGATTTAATGATTTAAAAGTCTTAATATATATAAACTAAAGAAGAGTACAGATATATTGAAGAGCTTAATGGTGTATTTATGGACTTTTACTATTTTATAACTTATAGGATTAAAATATTTGTTATAAATAATTTTTATTTTGAATAGCTTTAAGTCTTGATCAATTATTAGTTTTGCCGAACTATTTAATTTCGCGCACTATTGAGATGCTTTTGAAGTTTTAACGGTCGGTAGTCGCTCTTAGACGGGGTTTCGTGTATTCTATTTAATTGTTATTTATTTATTAACTGTTTCATGTCATCGTTGTTTTTATCATTATCTCGCTCCAGTCAGGATTTGTAAGATAGTTTGTGATTTATGTTTCTCGTTTTGCGCGATTAAAAGTCATTTTTCATTGTCATGGATTCACTGAAATTACCCGATGACAGTTTGTCTGAATTCAACACGTCGTAAGTATTTATTAATTCAATTACCGTATGATTTATGACTGTTATTGTATAAAACAACACGTCTTAAAGCATTATAAGTAGTAGTTTTAAGGTTGCGCAATTACAGTGTATTTTTGGAACTCAGGGTTCAAGTTGTGAGCATGATAAAAATAAAGCTGGGGAGACCGTTTGTCCTCGCTGGGTTTCTTCCTCAATACAATTTTCTTCATCGTCACATGACACATAGTTTGTTCCTAAAATATGTATTCAATTTTTGTTTTTAGTTACATTTTAATGCTATTTTTATTTGTAACTTTTTTAAAGGAATAAATTGGCATTTCCCCTTTGCTGATTACCCTATACCTCCTGTATAGAAGCATGTTACTTGTTAACAATATTCTTTTCTACTTAAATTGCATATTTTATTCCTTTGTATAAAGATTTTGGTTTATTAAATGATAAATATAGCATATGTATTCATAATGGTAAAATGTCCATGGAATATTCCTGAGTTTTCAGTGAGTTACATAGGGAATGGTTCCTGCATCTTTAAACCAGATAAACTATAAAGAGTGTTTTATAATTAGGAGTTTTGTATTAATGTTCAATTAACATTATTGTCCCTGTATTAAAAGTGGAAATTTTTAAGAGGGAAATAGTCCTTGGTTAGGAGAATAGATCCTATGATTTATAAATAGTTATGATGAAAAATGTGTTTTTTTAGAGATATAGCCACTGTGGTGGGCTTGGTTTTAATGATATTCAATATTTTAGGTAAAGGGTGTTAGTTACACGAGCTTTTTTGATTTGATTTTTGACAAGGACCAATATTAACTCTCCACCAACCCTTTGTTGAAGGGCTGTTGTATTACTAGCTACACCAAAAAAATAAACCAACCTTGCTCCTATAAAATCAACAAACATCAACCCACTTGATTTCTTAAACACAGGTACTCATTTCAAACTCTGAAAAGTATTTATTATAAAGCAATGAAGGACACAAAAAAATAGGTTTATGTGTGAGGTCTCGTCCATTATAAGCTCAAGCGGGTTTTTCTTCTTTTTCTTGAAAAATTCTAGACAGTAATGGTTTTTTCACCTGAAAAAAATATCACCAGATCTTCATGTGCTTGCAGAAAATTCAGTAATGAGTAGTGTAGAACACGGGTTGGCTTATAAGTTAATCTATAAATCTTGTCTTGTGTTTTATAATTAACTATGTTTCATTTCCCTGTAGACTTTCTTCCAAAAGGTTATTCTGTCATGCTAAATAATTAGCGAATTTATGAGTATGTAAAAAATATTTTTAGAAATGAATCCTATTGATGATGAGCTTTTCTTCTTGGTTGCAAAAATAATAATATGTACAACAATATGTATAGAGTTTTAGTCCTACTTAGCCCAAAAATTATCTGTCTTATTAGACAGAGGAAAGGAAAAAAAATGGACAATTTCATTTTTTTTTAAAGGGGAAAAACTCACAAAGAAAGACTTTAAATAATAATGCAACACACATTAAATGAATTACTGAATGTTTATTAATCACTTATTAAATAGAGGCAGGTGTTAGCCCTTCATAGGCTGTTGAGCCCAATGTAATATGTGTATTGAGAAAAATAATTTAATTCCTTCATTTTGATAAGTTATTTAAAACCCGAGTGAACAATATTTTAAATTTAATAAAAAAAAAAAAAAAATGCTCACTTTCATTAATAAATTTATTATTGAGTATAAAGTGAGTCTTTGTTGATTCCCTTAGGCTACTCTCATTTTCATCTACTCTCCAGGTTTGTAAGACTTTGGTCAACATTTTTTTAATAATATAATAATGCTAATGTTTCGAGATGAGTTGCTCAGAAGTACAGAAGTATCCTAATTTACTTTATTTGGCATGCATACAACTTCTTATTCTCAGATATCATTCATATGCATATTTAATTTTTATCTATTTATTAAAATGAATGAATTTCAATGTAATATAACTAACTCAGGAATTCTATTATATCAAATAATTAAAAAACACACAGGGGCTGGGTAAACTAAGCAGATTTCCACTACTGATCTCTTTGAAACATATATTCTCTATTTCTAGGTAAAAATTCTATGAGTAGAAGAGGAGATTTACTGAAGACAAAAAAGTACGAATTACTCACTTAATATGAGTGTTACAAAAAAAAATATGTATAACAACAATTATAGAGCATCAATTGTTTAACAAGATTGGTTCTATAACATTTTTTGATCCGACTCATAATAACAGAGATATTTTGAAATATCGTATTCCTATCCCTCTAAATCTATTCTTGGTCCCATGCCAGGCATTAACGGACATGAGCATCAATGTTGTGTGAAATGGTTAAATATCTAGCATGGAACTATATCAAATAAACATTTTCAAGCCATGGCATCACACAATGTATTTGCATGTATCTCATCTACCAAAGATATTATTATTATTTATTAACATCCACTTTTTGCAGCTAAAGGTAATTGGGACGGGTTTTCTACAAGTGACCACCCTTTTCTAGCCAGGGTGGGACTCGGATTTTATTAAATGAATTCCATCACTAAATAAATTCCTTTACCCAGGTGGTCAAGTCGCCACTCTAGGTTTACCATGTGACGTTAAGGTCAACACTTTAACTCGCATGGCTAACCTGAGCCCTGATTTTTGATTAAAAAGATTTGTTTAAAAAATATTTGATATTTAAGCTTGGAATAAGACGCTCCATGATATATTCGCTTATTATTGAAGAGCGATGACTAAAAGTGGTGATTGCCATATGCTTGAAAATGAAAAAATCTCAATTAGTATTCATGATGTGTATAGAATAGCATATATAGGAAATTAAATTGACAACAACATTGTTTCTATAAAATTGTTTTGATCTGATCCATAATAATGAAGATGTTTTTGATTTTCTACCTCTCTAACCCTCCTCCCCTGTTCACCCCGTCCAATTTTTTACCCTTAACAAACTTGATCTTTAGTTTTATATGAACCATTTACATATCGAGTTTGGTGGCGATCGTACAAAATTTACAATTTACGACTGCTAGAATGGTAAAAGACAAGTTTATATATATATATATATAATTTGGAAGAGATCTCATTTCAAAGATAAAATCGATGGACATTTGTGGAAAATTTATGAAAATTGCATCATGAGAACTACCCCTTAAGGAAAATCTGCTACAAGTAGATTTAATTAACTAACTATTGGATGCTATAGTCCCGTCATGACCCAGGTTCCTGTTTTACTCTTTTCAACCATTGTATTTTTCTGCGGGTGGGAGCCTCTTATTCCATATACCCAGCCCACTATAAATCTTCTCTCTGCTAATCTAGCCAACTCTTCCTGCACTTCCTTGCCCTCTTCGTTTCACCTACTAAAGCATAAATAATTTTTTTGGACTCCCGACTTGGCTTGAACCTTATAACTTGCTCACTGTTTAATTCCATTGCTTTAGATATACCATAGCAATTTGTGCTGCTCGCTTACAGCTCCTAATATCTTCTTTCCTGGCTGGGAGGGTTTTCAATTTTTAATGACCAGGCTGTTTATAAGCTCACATTCATTGCCATATATAATAGTTTGTCTTGTACCTGTTTTGTATTCTGTACTTTGTACTATCAATTTATTCTCTTTGTTTTGCTCAGTCTTTTAATTATGACAGTATTTTGCTGGGTATAGAAGTATCTGCTGTCCCTCAAACCAATCTGGCTTTTATATTTTCATTCAAATTAATACTCTCCCTGTCCATCTGGAGGTCAGGTATTTGGTCTTTTATGTACTTATTTTGAGCCCAAGATGTCATACTGCTCGTGTAAACTTTGCCCAACCAACAACCAATGCTGCACTATTTCTAACACTGATGACACATCATCAGTGTAGGCCATGTGCGGTCTGGGGATGTTCTTATGGCGCCACTATGGCTTGTCCTTATTTTTATAGATTAGGAATTTTTATTATGTGCTCTTAATTTTGTATTTTATTTAGAGTTAGTTGGTTTAATTGGATATTCTGTATATCAATTGTTTGGGAATCCCCGCAGTCCTGTCAGAGATCACATCTGAATATGGACCAACTCTAGAGCACTGAAGATTGGGCAGTTCGTCCTGAAAGTACTCTGCAATCAAAATAGAATTTTTATGAGTGGAGATGGTTGACCTGCTTGTCCTTCCGTTGATGATGGACCTCTACCAGCCAGCCCAAATCCCAAAACAAATTAAATTGTTTGTTTTGATTGGGTACTAATCATTGAGTGCTTCCTCTGAAAACACTCTCTCACTTTTAAATATTCTTTTGTAGAAGAAAGGCCTATTCTTTTTTTTTTCTCACCTTCCGCTGTCCAGCACCTTTCTTTGAAATTTTAAATAGTTTAGGCGATAATGAATCTCCTTGTCATACTTAAGCACCTATAAAACCATCAGAAGTGTCAACTCTCAAGTTTTGACCTTTCATTCATTTCCTTCTAGTGTCCATTCTTGTTAATCTTCTAAGTATCCCAACTGATTGTAATGCCTCCATTAAACATGGTCTGTCCATAATGTCAATGTGTATGTGATGCAGATGAATACCAACTCAAAAGCCTTTTTAGACAATTATCTAAGGCCGGCCACAGACTATCAGGTACACTTGATGACAGTTTGTGGCAGAAAATAACTAGCCTCTCAGATGACCTGACAACTGAAGAAAGTTCTATCAGTTCTGCTTTAACACGAAAGCGAGTAGACCTGATATGTAGTATATGTGTGTATGTGGCGGTTCCATCAGGTGTTACTGAACAAGCCTCAGGTTTCAACAATCTTTTGGTGGCTACAGTAATTTAAATTTTTACGTTAAATTTTATAATTTTAATTTGTTTCACCATTGTGTTCTTTTTATTTTTTTAGCAAATAAAACAATCAGTTTATACTAAAAAAATGTCACAAAGAAATAGTGAAGTTCATTGAAATTATCAAGTGTACTTGGAGTACTCAAACTGTAACTCAATGTAATACTGGTTCGTTCATGCGGAAAAAAAATCGGAGATTTATATGGATAAATTTATTTCCTCTCCTCAACCATTCCTCGCGCAATTCTTTGTGTTTTTTTCGTTTGTTTTTATGTGTCGAAAAAATGACAAAAAAATAAGAGAGCAGATAATCTCCTGGAGCATCCATATGGTGAACTGACAAACTTAACAGGCTCAATGGATCCAATATTTTATTAGCAGATTTCCCTTGAGGGAAATCTGCTATTGAGGTTGTACTCGTGATGCGATTTTTCGCAATTTTAGCAGATTTCCCTTAAGGGAAATCAGCTATTGAGGTTGTACTCAAGACGGAATTTTTCGACATTTTTCTTCAAATGTCCATCGATCCTACCTAGTAGATGAAGAAAATGAGGTCCGTTCAAAACTGTATATATATATATATCTATATATATATATATATATTATATATATATATATATCTATAATATATATAATCTCTATAATATATATATATATACATATATATATATATATATTTGTCTGTTACCGCTCTAGCGGTCGCAATTTTTGTTTTAATCCTTACCAAACTTCATATTTAAGCGTTTTATGTAAAAAGAAAGATCAAGTTCGTTAACGGCTGAAATCGGACCAGTGGGAGGGGGGGGGGTTGAGAGGGGAGGATTTTCGAAAATTTAAAATATCTCCGTTACTATACGTCGGATCGAAACATAATACAGAATCAATCTTATTACAAATTAAATTTACTATAATTCTTGTTCTATACCTTTAGTCTCTATCTTGATTATTACCCGAGATTTTTGCATTTTTCAGTGTTAACCAAAGCGCCAGTTCTACTCCTGTTACGTATACAATTCTCTGATACTTTATAAATCACATTATTTGACTTTTAAATACCCAAAAATGTATTCAAGAGACCTTTATTATACGAGATACATGCAAATATGCACTGGTGACTCCCCCCCCCCCATCTTAAAGTTTTGGACTACTAAAATATTATTGATTGAGATAACAATTATTCTGACTCATTATTAATTACAGTACTAGATATAGTAAATAGTTCTCAATAAAATTAATGTGTTATATTCTGATATATTTCAGTAATTGTTTTTCTCTCCGGTGTGAGGCGAGACTCGTTTGTTTACATTTCTAACCTAACGCTTCCTGTCGGCAGGCTATTGAAATTGGATGAAACATTTCTTATTTCCGTTTGTATTTATTCACGGTGTTGTGTTAGCAGTATGTATATTTATCTATTACTAAACTTTACGAGGGAAATCTGCTTAGTTTACGCAGCCCCTGCGTGACGGACTTTTTCTTCAAATATCCAACGATCCTACCCAGGAGATGACGAAAATGAGGTCTGTTCAAAACTGTCTCTCTCTCTCTCTCTCTCTCTCTCTCTCTATATATATATATATATATATATATATATATATATATATATATATATATATATATATTTATATATATTTGTCTGTTACCGCTCTAGCGGTCGCAATTTTTGTTTGATCGTTACCAAACTCGATATTTAGTCGTTTTATGTAAAAAGAAAGATCAAGTTCGTTAACGGCTGAAATCGGACCAGTGGGAGGGGGGGTTTAGAGGGGAGGATTTTCGAAAAATCGAAATATCTCCGTTACTATACGTCGGATCAAACAATTGTACAGAATCAATCTTATTGAAAATTAAATTTACTATAAATATTGTTATATACATTAATTCCCTATCTTGAATATTAACCGAGATATTTGCATTTTATGCAATTTGGACCGATAACGGATTTTTGAATTTCCCGCGAAAAGCTAGTTCGGCCCTTTACCGTAACCGTTCGGCTCTCCTATGGAGATTTCTCTATTGTATAGCTTCACGTGGGAAATCTGCTTAGTTTACGGAGCCCCTGCGTGACGGACTTTACAGGTACACCTGATGGGCTGTGACTGGCCTAATTGAGAAAAGGTGATTTGTAGTCAATTGTACTAATTGAAATCCTGGTACTTTCCCAGTGTTGCTTTGCCCCTCTCCACTAATTTCTGACAAATACCTACTCCCAGGCTAAAATGAATACATTTTGAATTACGTATGTGGCTCTATAGTATTTAAGGTACCTGGTCCTCTTCTACCACTATTTTTGACTAAGTTTCCAGTCAGGCTTTTCTAGTTATGGATGCTTAACCTCCTCAAGTTCTTCTTCAGGTCATAAAGCCACCATTTCCTGGCTTACCTCATTTGGACTGCAGTTTTCCCTTTTTTTATGATGTAAGGTTTCTACAGTTCCATTCCTTCAGCATTGTTTCTTGATATGTGTATGTACTGTTTCTTGACTCCAAATATTTTTCATAAGATTCTTCTTTCTTAGACCAGTAGTGCTCTCCAGATTTCTTTTGTGCTGATGTGTCTACTGTTGTGGGCTGTGGGTCTAATCAATATTTCAATATTTTTATTGGATGCTAGTTCCTCCAACTAAGTTGTTTCTTATATATCTTTACCATTACTTGGAGTTAGTCTGGTTGATAAGGTAATAAACGATGGTGAGGTTTGGAGTTCATATTTGTTTTCAATTATTTCCAGTGTACTGTGATTATATGCTATTCTGAGACAGGAGTATTGAAGGCTGTCTGTATATCTGTAATAGTTTCTAAGGTCTATAAAGGAGCTGAGATAAATTGGAGAGAGAGTCACTCGACTGTTCCTTGAATGAAATGGATGGGGATTGATGGAAAAATGCTACTATATCAACTCATCCGTGATTCAGGATTTGTGCTGGCTGGTGCAGGCCCATCATCAATGGAAGGATAATAAAGTCAAAGCACCTCCACTCTTAATCTATGAGATCCATCCTATATCCAAGAGATGCTTTATGTTTTTAAAAATTACTTGGGCCTCCCTCTTCCTGTCTGCCTAATAATCTTGCCTTCAAATATATTGGTGAAGAAGAAACCATTTTATATTAAGATTAACTCAATAGGTTTATCCCTTCTATTCTTAGCTTCAACAAAACTTCCATTTCATTCTGATATCTTGTACGGAAATCTCACGTTTAATTTTTAACTTATATTAGTAGATTTCCCTTTAGGGAAATCAGCTATTCAGGTCTTACTCATGACACGATTTTCGAAAAAATTTCTTTAAGTTTCATTCGATCCTACCCAGGAGATGACGAAAATGAGATCCGTTCAAAATTATATATCTATCTATATATATATATATATATATATATATATATATATATATATATATATTTGTCTGTTAACGCTCTAGCGGTCCCAATTTTTATTTGATCGTTACCAAACTCGATATTTAAACGTTTTATGCAAAAAGACAGATCAAGTTCGTTAATGGCTGAAATCGGACCAGTGGGAGGGGGGATTTTCGAAATATCTCCGTTACCATACGTCGGATCACAAAAGTATATAGAACTAATCTTATTGTAAATTAAATTTACTATAAATATTGTTCTATACATTTATTCTCTATCTTGAATATTAACCGAGATATTGGCATTTTTATTAAATTTGGGCCGATAACATATGACGGAATTTCCCTCCAAAAGCTAGTTCGGCCCTTTGCCGTAACTGTTCGTCTCTCGTATGGAGATTTCTCTATTGTATAACTTCACGTGGGAAATCTGCTTAGTTTACGCAGCCCCTGCGTGACAGACTTTTTTTATTTGCGTGCGACGGGGCTCATGTTAGCCATGTGAATTAAAGCGTTGGCCTTAATTTCACGAGGCAAACCCAGAGTGGCAAGTCCGATTCCCGCCTGGCCAATAGGAATTTACTTTAGTTACGAATTCATTCAATATCATTCCTTCCCGTAGAAAGTCCCTCATTTCACGCATATCCTACGTGATGATGGGGTATTTTGGAGTAGAAGCAGGATGATGGTCGCCTTCTGAAGGTCATTGCGAGTGCTGATGATGAAGACTAGAAATTACTGTGACGTAATGCTCTAATTAATGGCTGCAATTTTTAATAGATCGTTGCCGAACGCGATGTAAGCTTATTGGGTGAAGAAATGGATGAATATTATTGACCAATGCTAATTGCTAAGTTTTTACTATGCATTTTTTCAAAACACAAAAAGAGAAAGTGAAGGATATGGCTAGAATAATCGTTTATTCCTTCACATACAATTAATTTATTATTCAGCGACATTGGGCCGTTCTTATCACCATCTTTAGAGGTTTTTGAATATAGTGTAAAAGAATGCTGTGCACAGAAATTGCATGATTTCTCTGTCATTCGTCCCCTCATAATAACGAAGATATTTGGATTTTTTTTATTTTACCATCTTCTCTCTAAAGCCCCAACTCTTCTTATTGTCCGATGAAAACAATACATAGTTGAGCATTTAATTTAACCGGTTTAAAGTTCAAATAATTTCTTTGTGGTGTCCCAAAATAGAAGCTTACACCAGTCACTACGCCATTTTCACAAGAGCCGAACAGTCACAGGACAACCTACTTTCAGCGGAACCAACAATAGCCGGATATGAAAATTTCAAATATCTCGGTTAATATTCAAGATAAGAATACATGTATAGAACAATATTTATAGTACATTTAATTTGCAAGAAGATTGTTTCTATACAAGCTTTCGATCTGACGTATAGTAACAGAGATATTTCGAATTTTCGAAACCCCGCCCCCTTAACCCCCTCCCCCTTGTGCGATTTCAGCCATTAAGGAACTTGACCTTTATTTATGCATGAAGCGATTAAATATCGAGTTTGGTAACGATCAAACAAATTTCTCGACTGTTACACCGTTAACAGGTATATATATAATCTTGAACGGACTTCGTTTTCGTCATCTCCTGGGTAGGATTGTTGGACACCTGAAGAAATATTTCGAAAATCGCGTCATAGGTACGACCTCAATAGCTGATTTCCCTTAAGGGAAATCTGCTAAAAAGGCTTATAACTCGGAAAAACTGTACGGGACAGTAATTGTGGCAAATATTATTCGAAACAAGATTAGTTATTTAAAATTTTTGGACGACATTTATAATAACTTAGTTATTTCGAATTTTACTAGGAAGGGCAGAGCTTCTTATGGCAATGAGCAAGCTAAGTTTGAATTTTATAATTTGATATCTATTTATGTAAAGATCGGTTGTCTGTCTGGATTAGACTTATAATAACGAAGCTATTTCGAATTGTACAAGGAAGGGCAGAGCTTCTTATGGCAATGAGCAAGCTAAGTTTGAATTTTAGCAGATTTCCCTTAAGGGAAATCAGCTATTGAGGTCGTACTTATGACGCGAGTTTCGAAAAATTTCTTCAAATGTCCATCGATCCTACCCAGGAGATGACGAAAATGAGGTCCGTTCAAAATTTTATATATATATATATATATATATATATATAAATATATATATATATATCTATATATATATTTGTCTGTTAACGCTCTAGCGGTCGCAATTTTTGTTTGATCGTTACCAAACTCGGAATTTAATCGTTTTATGTAAAAAGGAAGATCAAGTTCGTTAATAGGTCCAGTGGGGGGGGGGTTTAGAGGGGGATTTTCGGAAAATTCGAAATATCTCCGTTATTATGCGTCGGATCGAAAAATTGTATAGAATCAATCTTATTGCAAATTAAATTTACTAATAATATTGTTTTATACATTTATTGCCTATCTTGAATATTAACCGAGATATTTGCATTTTTATTAAATTTGGCCGATAACGGATTTTTGAATTTCCCGCCAAAACCTAGTTCGGCCCTTTGCCGTAACTGTTGGGCTCTTGTATGGAGATTTCTCTATTGTATTACTTCACGTGGGAAATCTGCTTAGTTTACGCAGCCCCTGCGTGACGGACTTTTATAATTTGATATGTACCTATATAAAGATTGCTTGTCTGTCTGGATTAGACTTATAATAACGAAGCTATTTCGAATTGTACAAGGAAGGGCAGAGCTTCTTATGGCAATGAGCAAGCTAAGTTTGAATTTTATAATTTGATATCTATTTATGTAAAGATTGCTTGTCTGTCTGGATTAGACTTATAATAACGGAGTTATTTCGAATTTTACAAGGAAGAGCAGAGCTTCTTATTGCAACGAGCAACCTCAGTGTGTCTGTTCGCTCCCTAATGGCTGGAAATTTTAAGATATGGAAATAAAACTTCAGAAAAAGAACAATCGAGTTCTTAACGGCCAGAATATGCCCTTGGGAGGGGTAAAATACGAAATATATCTGTTATGATGAGCTAGGGTGATTACTTCATTTAATTAATGTAACTATTAATTCCATTTCATTAACTGTATATTCTGTTATTTTTAATTGATTTTTATCAGTGCTATTGGTTTTATTTTTTCTTAAAAAAACTTGTTTACTTTATTCAGAATGCACAGAATTTTAGACACGTAGCACTTTTATTTTTGTTTACCGCTGACGTCGGTAAGTCCTTGGTAGGAGGCGATCCTCCTACGCAGACAGACATCCCTCTGCCAAAAGGAGCGGAGGGGTTGTGAGTAGGGGTTGAAGAAGGGGGGGGGGTGCCGAACAACTAGCGCCGCCTCACGGGATGCTGCTCAAACAGCCAGATCAATTCTCAGTAGTCAGTCAAGCGGCGTTGAGGCTGCGCAACCCACACACTCCTTTAGGGCCGCTCTGTCATATCCCCCCTGAACCACTGCGATCATTGCTGCCATGACATCGGGAAATTCTCGCAAGATCCGGATATCCATGTGGTCGAGGCACAACGCCAGCCCCCAGATGTCTGTTCTTGCACGGCTTGAAGTGCCTATCACTCATAATCGGCCCCTTATCGTCAGGCTAGCTGATAGGAAAGCCACCGCTCAGGCCAGTACTGATTAGTGAATCTGTTTCCTTCAGACGTTTAAGTTGGGGAGTATTGTTGGACTTGTTTTTTCTTTATTTTTTACGCGTAGGAGTTATATGTCGAGTCCTTTATTTATTAAGTTTAACTTGTGTTGTCAGCGAAAATTTATTGTTTGCTATAAATTTCCATTGTAAATCTCAAGTGTTGGAAATGGATGAGTCAACCAGACCCAGGAGCGGAATTTTTAGATTTGGGTAAGTACCAATGAGAATTTCTTTTACGTGAATATTTGCTTATGTGTGTTATTGTCACGCTTTGGTTTAAATTATTTTAATAAATATACCGATCTTTTTATTTCAATGTTTAGTTGTCAAGTCATGGACATATTACAACTATTGAATAATCCTTTACTAATAAAATGTCTCGAAGAAGTGTTTCATACAAATAATTTATTTTGTTATACTTAGCTTCTTTTGATATCAACTAAACCTTACTCTCTGATAACAACACTTGCAGATCTGCGAAATTTTCAAATATTTGTTTCATATCTGTGTGAATATGTTAATTAAAGGTGTTTATTTTATTGTTAAGTTGACGTTTCATTTATTGTTATATTATCAAATCGGTTTAGCACAGTGGTGGCTCAACTTAGTCTTCCTTTAATGTTCAAATCAGTTTTTAATTGTGATTAATAGCTGCTTATATTAAATCTTTTCTGTTGATTAAAATGCAATATACAGAAAAGATTGTCTCGTATGACAATAATTACTAACGCATGGCTTTAATTTTCCTTTTGTAATGTTTTTTTTTTCTTAAGTATATAATTTTTTTCTCGTACAAACACTAAGGTGTTCCTGTCGTGTGTAAGCCTTTTTATTTGTTTTATTTTGAACTATTTTGTATTTGAGTAAAATTGGAATACTTATTACAGTAAAGTTGTATTTTTATGCCACCGCAGTGTCTCCGAAACTTATGTTTTCTTTTTCTTTTTCAGGGCTGATGGTGGTTTCAGCAATATTCGAAACATCAACTTTCTATTGAAATAAACACCTTGGAGAATACTGTTCTTGACTGTATGAACTAAAGGAAGAACAATATTCTTTTAAATATATCTTGTATTGAAACACTTATGTAAATTTTAACTTTTAGGCATTATTGTACTTATACACTTTCAAAGGTAGACTCATTAGTTTTATTTTTGTAACCTTTTAAAATTATTAGCTCAGAGTGTTTGAAATTTGATTAAAATGTTTGTTGTTGGTGAGCACATTTTGAAGGGGAAATATGAAAAAAAAAGAAAATATTCGTATGTTTCCATCGATCACAGTTTCTTCTTAAATTTATTAAATGAACGGCTTTAAATGTGATTACTTCAAGGGATTTATTTCTTATCATTCCAGAAATTCTTTTTTTTCTGATAGTTATGAGATTAGTATTTTTCTTATCTTTTAAACGTTTTTCAATCTATTTGTCTTATTCTTGAAGACGTACTATTAATATCATTCTTCAATCAATAATATAAAATCCCGGCATTATTTTGAATATTTTGTTGAAAATTACGTCAATTGGTTAATCTTAAAAAATGATTATATGTACTTAAAACTCTACCTTAATCATCAAAAGTTAAATCTTCTTCAAATATAGAACTATGTACAGATTTATATTTTTTACATTCTTTTATATATTTATTTAATTTTAGTTGTTAATAAGGAAGTTGCTAGGGACCACCAATATTCCATTTAAACAACTTCATCATTGTTCATTGTATATTCCGACGTTTTTACGAATAAAACAATTAAAAAAAATAAATAAGGTTTGTAAGTTGACTAATCTTGAAAGCTAAAGTGTGAATAAACTATTCTATTGCAAAAATTTGTTCATGAGAAATTATCTGCCATTATTTTGTTATATATAGATTATAATAGTTTCTAAGTACTGACTTGAACTGTATTGAGTATATTTTGTATATTTATTTGTTGAATAAAACATGTTTTTTATTGCCCTTTTTAAAGTATTACGGGTTTTCCTTCTTCATCACTCGCACGTCATCTGGGATTCACCTATTCCTAGTAGTGCGTCCAAATGATAACAGTTCGACCTCACTATGTGCATGTAGAACTTTAGTACCTCTGACAAGTTAATGAATATATGCCAGCACATTTTATGAACGGATTATCTGAGTAAATTATTATCCTGCCTGCTACAAAAAAATATCCGCGAAATATAATTTATTTTTATTAGTTAACTACAATGTAAATTTTCTTTTCCTTGGTAGTCACTGATGGAGAGTAATAATTCATATCCAAACGTTTTTTTTTACTTTGGCACTTTCTGCATCCGGAATGTCCATCATCAGTGCCATTCAAACCCATAGTATCTCTCTATAGCATTGAAGATGATATCGTAGTTAGTGAAAGTGTATAGTAAATAAATAATGTTTTGCGTATTCCACAAAACGTCGCATAAAATATATTAAGTGTAGCTTGGAAGTCTAAAAATTGCTTCCTCATTCGCCCTATTCTCTTTCTCTCTTATTTTATTTTTTGGAAGGGGTAAAAAAATTGGAGAAACGTTGTACAAAGTAATTCAAATAAAGGGTTAGAACCGCCAATATAAATGATACTATTGTCATACATACCTCTCGGTGGAGACCGTCGTCAGAGTACAACTATCAACAGGCTTGAAGATGATGCCATCGCATCGAAAGCGCTTACCAACGGTACTCAACCATCAGCCAATGACGACGGTCTCCACCGAGAGGTATGACAGTTGTACAAAGTGATTAGAGCTCAAAAGAGACTACGTTGAAAAATAAGATGAATTTTTTTTTTCTCCAAAAACCTGTGTTACACTCAAAAAGTCACGGACTTACTGACCCGTCATCGTATATTTGGAACTGTTATATCATGAACCACTTTATTGGGAGCTTAAATACCAAATACTATTTCCAATGGACCTTTATTATGTGAGATATATGCAAATAAATTGTGTAATGACGTCAATTAAGATTGTTTGTTCATATATCGAAAATATTTATTAGATCTATACATTACTCGATAATTAACTTTTATTCAAAACTAAAGATCATTTTAGTTAATATCTGAAACCGGTCGAGGAATTAGGTGGGGTGGGGGAGGATTCGATAATTCATAGTTTCTCTGATATGAGATGTATCTAAAACTGTTATAAAATCAGTCTTGTTTAATTATTGATGCTCTACAATTTTTGTTCTATACGTTTTGTCGTTGCTCCAGTATTAAACGAGTTATTCCTACTTTCTTGTTTTCAGCCTTCTGTACTCCTTCCACTTAGGAATATAAAATATATTGTGAGATGAGATGAGAAGTGTGTTGAACCCGTAGGTGGGAAATCGGCTTAGTTGTCGCAGCTTCTGCGTGACGGAACTATATGATGGCAAGATATCATCAAAATAGAGACTATGAACGTCCATCCTACTCACAGTTATTATTCTTTAGCCGAACAGGGATTGAGAGAAAATAGTTGATTGCTATTTATTATTATTTTTATACGTCCACTTGTTGCTAATGTGGCTAATTCGGACGGGTTATCTACATGTTACCTCTCTTTTCTAGTCAGAATGGAGCTAAGTATTTTATTTAACGAGATCGTCACTAAATAAATTTGTATTGCCCAGGCGGGAATGGTACTCGCCACTCTAGGTTTACCACGATGTGCGTTAATTCCAACGATTTGATATCTACTATCGGAAATAGATATAATGGCTAATAGTGACGTAAGGTGACCGGCGGCGACATATAGAGTGCGTCACCTGCTAAAGTGGCAGTGATGAGTGAGCTGGAGACGCTACGTGACATATCATGGAATAAGTGCAATGTGACGTCGTCCTTCACTCAAGTGGCCAATACTCCCCGCTCTGACTCATCCCCTAATCCTCTAAGGGAGTTTCCTCTGACTTCCAATCTCTCAAAATCACTTTAGTCGATCGTTGTACACAAACAAACATTGTTACTTTTGACTTCCTTTTCCTCAAAGGAAATCGGCTATTGAAGTACACATGACACGATTTTCAGAAAATGTCTTCGAATGCCCATCGATAATGGTCCCGAAAAATGAGGCCCGTTCAAACTTTAAATTCCGTCACGCAGGTGCTGCGTAAGCTATGCAGATTTCCAGACATACTAGTAATCTCTTCTCACCAGATATTCTGACTGAAAGCAGAAAGTACGAATTACTCGATTCATATTCGCGTTACGAAAAAATGCATATAACAACAATTGTAAGGCATCGGCATTGTAATCAGATTGGTTGTATAACATTTTTCAATCCGACTTATAGTAACACAGATATTTTGAATTTTGGAATCCCCTTTCCCCTATTCATCGTCTGATATCTGCCAAGAACGAATATGATCTTTAGTATGGACTAAAATGGTTAAATATGGAGTATGATATAGATTAAATATATACGTTTTCTAGACAAGAACGTATAGTCTTAATTAATGAGGCCATCTCACAACGAATTGGCTTGTATCTCTCATAATTAAGGTCTCATAAAAATAATATTTGGTGTTTAAGCTTTAAATAAATAGGTGCACGTAATAACAGCTTATTAAAATGACAAGACTAGGAATGTGGGGGCTTTACTAAAACTAAAAAATTATAAAAATATTTCGGTTAATATTCATATTAGAGAAAATATGTGCATAACAAGATTTGTAGGCAATTAAATGTGCCATAAGATTGATTCTATGCAATTTTTCGTTCTGACGTATAATAACGGAGGTATTTCGAAAATCCCCTCTTACCTCCCTCTCTCAACTCCGATTTTAGTTGTTAACGAACTTTATCTTTCGTTTTGCATGAAACTCTCTTATATATCGAGTTAGGTAAAGGGCAAAACAAAAATTGCGACCGCTAGAGCAGTCCCGATTGTTTGATCGTTACCCAATTCCATATATAAGCGTTTCATGTAAAACTGAAGATCTTAGTTCGTTAACAGCTTTAACCGAACCTTAGGGGGTCGGATTTCGATTTTTCTCCGTTAATATACGTCGGATCGAAACATTGTATATAATGAATCTTTTTGCAAGTTTAATTATCTACAAATGTTCTACTATACACTTTCGCCTATCATTAAGATTATCTGAGATTTTTTATTTTTCAGTCTTTAGTAACTTCCAATTTTAGTCATCACACTTTAATAATAAGTGATTTTTCATGAAAATTCTTATTCCAAGCTCAAATACTAAAAATTGTTTTCAACAGAGAATACGTTATGGGATAGTGTTAAGCTATTATATACTCAAATATTAAGCCAATATTAAATTCCTAATTTCTTGTTTTTATTCATCAATAAACTAACTCTTCTACTCTCCGAATTTTTATTTTAAATTGGGAATATACGGTGAGATTTCAGTAGTCATCGCAGCACTTGGGAAATTTCTTATTTTATTCAGTCCCTGTGTGGCGGACTGTTTTTCTTTGTCATTAACATATTCAAGCCATTAGTGAAAAAGTAATAATACGGGTCTGCAGCAAAATGCTTTTGGGATTTAATTTTTTTATTGGTTCCTTAGAGATATTTACTTACTAAACACAGGAAAATATTTAAAAACTTCATCACTAAAGGTTGTTTTCTAGGAAACAAAAATTTTCCTTTTACTTAATATTTGATTTATGAAACAATGGTGCAGGCCTGCAAAATAACTGGCTATCATTTTTTCATCCTCGACTCTTTCAAAGGATGTTGGTGGGCTGTGCAATGCATTATTACAACCCTTTTACATTAGCGGGTACATTGCCCCATAAATGCAGCTGTTCTATGTCAAAACTTATTTTCCAAAGGTCACCGTTATTGCCTTGAATCGTTACTTCATTAAGTACCGTGTCATGGCTTCGTAGGAATAAAATGGAAAATTTAAAAATCCAGTATCATGTAAACCAATAAATTACTTAACATAAAAACCAAAAAGGAATGAAGCTGCTGTTATCAGTATTTTTACCTCCTAATATTAAAATTATTTACAAACCCATTTGAACCAAATTCAGTTAATCACTTTTCAAAATGAAGTCTTTCTTTTGTGTAACAAAATGAGTGACAATGAAACAAGCGCTTTAAATTTACAATTTCACAATGGAAGGGGTTTATCTTGTAATTAAAATCCTCATGAATATAAGACTAAAGAAGCCAAACAGACCTAAAGACTGTTTTTGGATAAGGGGTTCTCGGACACCTTTCTCTTTTGTACATTTATATACACTTATAATTTGTTATTCTCTGCTCTATTGATTATTCTTTTTTGGCTCAATAAGGATTCTTCTATTAGTTAAACAACGCTACCGTTTGGATGAAATGTTTCGAGTGTTTTTCCCAAAGATAATGAATTTTATATAATTCAACATTGGCATTTTTCCTGGTATTTCCATGCCAACAAAATTCAGTAATGCTAAAAAAAAATGAAATAAAATGTAATTTGTTAATTCAGATAATCTAATAATATGAAATATTTTTTAAATGTAAATAGTGTTCTCTATATTTTATATTTCAATGGTTATGTTAGCCGTATACTGACTATTAAATCTTATTGAAATGTTCTTTTTTTTTTAATTTCCCCAAATCGATGGTGATTGGCTTGTTATTAAAATATTAATCGAAAGAAACACGCAAACCACAAAAACAAATAAATAACGATTTTTGAGCTGCAGGTAGTTTTCATAATTCCGTCAAATACGAGATATGCTCAATTAGGTATAATCCCACTTACGAACATATTTCAGCAATTTTGAACTGGATTGTTTTCTCCGACAATTTTGATGTCATTATTGTAAGATTTGAATACTAGTGGAAACCACTGCATCCCTTTATCGCTACTTTGTTTTTGTGAAAATCGTCAGCTAGTTCACAGGAAGAACTGCAAGGCTTAACACGTTCATGATATAACACTGTCTTCTGAGAAACCTACGTTTGAGTGGCTCTAATAATGAGTCGAATATTGTTATTTTAGACGCGAAGAAATCCGACGCGAATTTCTATTTGACTGAATCTTTTTTTTCATAACTTTTTTTATTGTTTTCTTGGTACCTACTTCTACATATTCTATATTTTGTTCACAATGTCTCACTTAACAAGATCAAATATTTATGGACGATGCATAATAAGCCGGCCAATAAACCCAAATTAAACCAGAAAGAGTAGGTATATAATTGTTTTATTAATATAAAAAAATATATTTTTGTTAGCTATTTTCTCTTAATTGCAGTTTTACATTTAAAATAACTTTCACTCTGGTTCCATAACTTTATCTCTCCGATATGCCAAATATTAAACTGGAGAAAAAGATTAACTTATTCGTGTGGCACTCTACATTTTTCGTGCACCATTTGGCACTTCTTCAGCAGGCAGGTTATTTCTATGAGTGCCCTTGTGTCCAAACGGTCTTTTGGCAAAGAACTGAAGGTCAGGTTAGACTGATCATCCTGAGAAATGCCAGCCCCTTAAGAGTTGCCAAAGAGGGCTCGAAACATGTGAAACATAACAAGGATTAAGTAAAAATGCATTCGGGGTTAATCCAGGCTTTTTACGTCACTTCATGGATTCGGTAATGGTATTTCTAAAAGAATTACTCAATTTGACTTACTAATTTTATTCAAAGAAACAGGTTTTAATAGATGCAACCTTATCACACATTGCTGATCTGAGTGTTAGGAATATCCTTATATGTTTACAGAGGGTGACTCTCTAGCCATCTTTATCTGGTTGTTTTCCCTTGGCAACCTCTGCCAATGAATATGTTACAAATGATTTCAAAATCCACCTATTTTTCACTATTTTAAAATTACATAATTTAGGACACGTTGAAATGTTATTAGTTAGTCTTTATGTTTTGTTGCTACTCCAAGTAATTTATATATGACTCAGGTTTATTAAAGATGAGACAGTGATAAGCCACAAAACATTTATTTCAAACCTTGAGCGTTTTTCACTCAAGGAGTGGTGTAGTTGGTAGCAGCTTGAATGATAACTTAATGACAAACACAGACAGACCCATTGGTCTACTTGTAAAATTCTCTTGACAATAAGACATATACCTACTGACGAATGCCGCAACCAACATCAGGACTTCCCCTACGACTTACATGAACTATTGATAGAAGGCAGCCAGCCCATATGTCATATGTGGGCATTTTGAAAAACCCAATTAAACAAAAATATCACACTACTTACACCAAATGAGGAAGGTGAGGAGAGATTTGTGCGTTTGGCAGTACTTAGAGTTCTTTTCAATGATGAAAGTTAAAATACCAAAACAACGTACAAGGCTGACTGACGATAATTTGGAAAATTCTTTTCGTCTTTGTATCAGAGGAATTAATCCAAACATCGATGGATTAGTTTCCCAAATTCAAGCTCAAGTGTCTCATTGATTTCGGTGTCGCTATTTCACATTCTTTGTTTGCAATAATTCCAAATTTTACGATTTAATTATAATGTTGTACCTATTTTTTTCATTTCATTTTGTTATTTTAATAAATTGTATTATAATTACATTGTCCTATAATTTCACGTCTGATATATATCGTTAAAAATTAGAACAATACTTTTAAAGCGGCCCGCATACTAAAGTTTGGCCCCCAACGTGGCAAAGGTTGGTTGCCCATACCTGCCATATATTAACAACATATCCTCATACCCACACAAATTAAGTCTGTGGCGTAGAACTATATCAAATTATATGTATTAATTGACGCGTGTGTGTGTATGGACTTGATCACATATGTGTGTGTGTGTGGGTGTGCCAACAGCTACCCTCAAGTAGGACATTACGACAAACATTAGCAAAAGTACCATTTTCAGCCATTCAATTCCTATTATCATTCACCAACTATGTTATCATCAAGAATTATTGTTTTTGTTTTTATATTGCCAGATTTGTTTTTATATTTTATTTTCTCTGCGCAAGAGTTACTTAGTAGACTTAATTGACAGCTGTTTCTGGTTATAATTACTTGAATTTAGTACTTTGTTTTTTTTTATAAAATGTTTATTTCTAAATTTTACTTTTTTAATTTGGCTTTGTATAATGTTTGACTTCTTAAAGGTCAGACCACTTTTGATTTGATGTACATAAATCTATATATATATATATAAAATTGTAACCTCTGTCTGTACATTGATTTTTTTCGCGAAATTTCACGATAACTTTTCGTTTCACATGTCATAGACACCATAACTGCCTGAACCGAATTTTATGAAACTTGGTATCTATATTACTACTAACCCAACTTAGACTTTAGGCTATATTAATTTTCTCTGAAACGAACAGAAGTGGGGGTTATAAGGGAAGCCTGAAATTAAAAATAGCGATATTTCGATTCCTATTGGTTTTTCGGCAAATATAAACATAACAAAAGTTGTTTATTTTGTTATTTAGAGTAACTTTTGTTATATACTTTTTTTTCGTATACTGAATTATAAACGAGATATACGCAATAACCTATAACGAATGTGAACAATTTTATTTGAGACGAAAGACCCAACCGAAATGAATAATACTCGGCATGTGTATCAGCACTAACGCATTCATTATAATAAGCCATACCAACATATCTAGGACGGGCAGGAGTGGGGGTTGTAAGGGAGGCCGGAATTTAAACATATCGGTATTTCGTTTTCTATTGGTTTTTCGGCAAATATGAACCTAACAAAACTTGTTTATTTTGTTATTTAGAGTAACTTTTGTGATATTCATTTTTGAATTTTAACGATGTATAAACGAGATATATACTATAAACTAAAGCGGGAGTCAACTATTTTATTGGGCGCTAACGATTGAACCGAACATAACAAAAGTCGGTATGTATATTATCATTAATTCTCACATGATTATAAGCTATATTAAAATTTTTATGTTCAAACGGGAGTGAGTGTTATAAGTGAGGCCTGAAGTAAAAATTCACGATATTTCATTTTCTATTTGTTTTTCGGCAAAGGTGCACATAACAAAAGTTGTTTACTTTGTTATTTAGAGCAAATTAGAGAGATTATGAATCCCTCCCCCTTCGCCTCATTTATTTATTTTCCCTAGAAAATAACTTTGTTATTTATTTCCATTTCCAATTGTATAATGTATTATTTCGCTGAATTTCCTCAAATAGAGTGATAGGGGAAGTAGTAGGGAATCAAACTCTTTGATTTTGGTTATATACTTTCTTCTTTCCGATATCTTCATGTTATTGATACCTTAGCTAGTAATATATAAAAGCTCATAATCCCGTACTATATGTGTCGGCTATTGCTCTGTAAGATTTTCAATGGTTGTACAGTTATCGGACTTTTATTCGTTCTCTCCTAGTCTACTCAGCATCTATAAGCAATCGAAAGCTACTTCAATCAAGACATAACGATCTTTGTTCTATAATCCCTCTACAATACAGAATTTTTCAGGCTGACTACCAATGCCCTGCTGCAAATGACAGAATTTGACCCTACATGTGTTTTACACCTATAAAATAATTTGTAATGAGTTTTTCGCCTACACTTAAACGGTCATCTTAAAACTAAAATGAACTTTGACATTTATAATAGCTATATTATAACAAAGAAGTTTACCATAGAGTCATCATCTAGAAAGACAAACATCATTATTAAAGCCTGTAAAATTAAATGAGTCAAAATAACAATAAAAGAAGGACGTAAAACCATTCCCCTCTATTTTTATTTATTTAATTGGATTTGGTTTTAACGACTCTTTTGTTTTATGCTGTTTACCATTTCTGGCTTTAAACAATTTTATTATTCTTCCTTCATCGTAACCAAACGTGATATTTGAAACTTTAAGCAAATGTAAAATTTATTAGTGACCAAAATTGGACCATAATGAATGTACATTTGTGATATTAAAATCTTTTCGAAATTTTGCGTCGCAGCGAAAAATGTTATTAGTTTTGTTTGGTATCATTATGCTCCGCAATTTTTCTTTTACTTTTGGCAGTATCTTCGTTTCACTCTTCCTTAAATATTCACCCCTACTCAATATGTCAAGTCCAGCTAAAATTTCGAACATGGGTTACATAAGATTCGCACCGAGGGAGAAATTTAGAGTAGAATGAGTCATGGCGTCAGCGTTTCATAGAATACTTGAGAAGTCTGTTAAGTTTAATTATTATCTGTGGGTTAGACTTTTTTTATTTACTTGCTTTTGGTCTATTATTACCAACCCCACTACCAGCGGTGGTATAATACCTAATTCTCATATCGTTGAATATTGGGTCTCTTATTTATAATGAAGTTCTGAAATAGCGGTTTCGCATTTTTTTAAAAAATTGTTTTTCTTCTATTAAATTAATTTATGCGGGATTTTTGGGTTCGATTCTCTCTTGGGCAATAGGAATTTATTTATTAACGAACTCCTTAGTTCCATTCTGGCTACAAAAGGGTTGCAACATGAAGATAACCCTTCCCATTTGGCCTGAGTATCACAAAGTTAATAAATTAAATTTAAGGTTAGGGGGTATGCCATACAGGCTACTTATTCATTATAATTTGGTTTTGTCTAAATATCTAATAGCTTTGCTGGATTATTGCATAAATTACTGGCCGGGAATAGCTGAGGAGACGTTTTATATTTATAAATAGTAATCCCGCAACGTCACTTCGTTACCTATATTTCATTTTTACAGTTAACACTCCAATACTGCACTTTTGGGGAAATATAAATCTGACAAAGACATTAGTAATCCTTGCGAATTGTTTAATAAAAAAAAAACTGTAATAGCGCCCTCATCTTTTTGAACACTTTCCATAAGAGAAATCTGCTAATGAGTTCGGTCTCTCGGTGTGAATTTTGAAAATAAATTTGAAATGATCATTCATCCTATCCTTGAAAATGACAAAAGTGAGATCCGTTCAAATGTATCTACGAGTATAATCATACATTTACCAGTTCGTTGACGCACAAATAACGAGTTATTTGTATTTTTCATTTTACGGGCTTGTAAACTCGACTTCTTCTCATCATATAAATTGAAACTCAATATATCACGAAACGTCTTAACTGTGGCTTGAATGCTAAGCATAGTTTTCATCAGACCTTCACTACGTGGGATGACGTGTAAAACATTCCATGTTTTAGAGACCTTAATGTTTAATTGATCGATACTATACTAGATATGTATCTGTTTCATGTTAAGCTTAAGATTTACGTTAAGACCATAATTAAATAAAACAACTGAAAGGGGTATTGGAGATTTAGATATGAGCAAGATACAAAGCCTCCACTTCCAGGAAGAGTAAAAAAAATTGTATGTTAACGGTCTACGATCGTAATTTTTGTTTAATCATCACCAAACTTGATATTTAAACTTTTTATGCAAAATTAAAGATCAAGTTCCTCAATGGCTGAAATCGGACACGTGGGATGGGGATTTTGGAAATTCAAAATATCCCTGTTACTAAGCTTCGGATAGAAAAATTGTATAGAAGCAGTCTTATTGCAAATGTGATGTTCTATAAATGTTGTTATAGAACACTCCTTCTCAAGTCATATTTAACAGTAAACTGTTATATCATGAACCACTTCATTCCAAGGTTAAATTCCAAATATGGTTTTCATTGAACTTTTACTTTGTGAGATTCATACACACTAATAAATTGTGATGACGTCATCCATTTTGATAATTCGTTCTTTACTCGAAAATGTTTACTTTATTTATACCGTATTCGATATTAAAACGTTTTAGACAAAGTATAGACTAGTAACAGATCATTATTATTATTGACGAAAGTCGGAATTGTGGGGCTTTAGGGGGAGGAGCGATTCGACAATTCAAAATATCTCCGTTATTTTGAGCCGGATCGTAAAAAAACTATAGAATCAATCTTGTTAAACTACTGATTCTACAATTGTTGTTCTACATTTTTTTGTAACTCTAGTATTAAGCGAGTTTCTTGTATTTATGCCTTCAGTGACCCCCTCCCCCTTCTACTCATCGGTTTTAGCAGATTTCCCTTAAGGGAAATCAGCTATTGAGGTCGTACTCAGGACACGAGTTGCGAAAATATTCTTCAAATGTCCATGGATCCTACTCAGGAGATAACGAAAATGAGGTCTTCAAAATTATATATATATATATATATATATATATATATATATATATATATATATTTGTATGGTAACGCTCTAGCGATCGTAATTTGTGCTTGATCGTTACCAAACTCCACATTTAAACGTTTTATGTAAAAAGACGGGTAAAGTTCGTTAACGGCTGAAATCGGACCAGTGGGAGGGGGATTTAGAGGAGAGGATTTTTGTATATTCTCCGATACTGTATGTCGGTTCGAAATTTTTATAGAACCAGCCTTATTGCAAATTACAAGATCTATAAATGTTGTTATGTACATCTTTCCATTATCTTTAATATTAACCGAGATATTTGGGTTTCTTTTGTTTTCGTCCTTCAGTAAACCCCACTCCTACCAATGTCATATCAACAATAAGCTGTTCTATTATGAATCACTTTATTATGAAGACTAAATAATGTTGTTCTCATTGAACTTTTACGTCATGCAAATACGGGGGTGGAAGATCTGCTTAGTTAACGCAACTCGTAAATAGAGAAAATGTGGTGGGATGAGATCCCTAGCGTGTTGTGCCAGTATATGGGAAATCTGCTTAGTTTACGCAGCCCCTGTGACATGGACTTTTTATTTTATCTTTTTTATTCATAAATAGATTAATTTTAACATTTAGTTTTCTGAATTTGGGTCTTCATGAATTATTTACTTAAATTTTGAAATTACCTGTCAAAAGAAAAAAAGGATTACAACTGTCAATTAGGTATTTAGCAACCCAATATATTTGGGGAGCCCAATCTTTTTGAATGAAGTTATTTATTTTTTTAAAATTTTTTGTTAATTTTATTGTTATTGTAGTTATCCCTTTACACTATGACTAGGGGTAGTGAGGAAGAAAGATTGCATTGTTAGAAGACATGTCGGGTATTAGATCTATTTGAGTCGCCTCCCCCGCCTTCCGTCTACTCAACTCGTTTTGCGTTTAAGTTTTCTGGGTATTTTTAATCCGCCTATTTGATGGATTGTTTCGCGTTCTTGTTAGTTGAGTCACAGTCGGCCATCTCATTCCTTTCATTCTACTCCAAAGCTTTTGAAATGTTTTCAAGTCTTTTTTTTATGTTCCTCTTTATTTGATTTAGTTATTACAGTATTTACTTTAATTAAGTATTAAAGCATTGTTTGTTAATAATTCCTTTTTATTCTTCTGAGACTTATTGGGGCGGTTTATCTGCAGGTTTCCACTCTATTCTAGCCTGGGCGATGCTTAAGATTTTTATATAGAGAGTTCGTCACAAAATAAATTCCAAATGCCCAGGAGGGAAATTATCCCACTGCACCAATGTACGGGGGTGGGTTTCGTGATCAGTTTTTTTTTTTTTTTTTTTTTTTTTTTTTTTTTTTGTTTTTTTTTTTTTTTTTTTTTTTTTTTTTTTTTTTTTGATTCTGTTAATATTCAAAGTATACACAAATGTATAGAATTACAATAATAGAACACATAATTTATGGCTTTATAACATTTCTCGACCCAACTCCTAATGGCGGAGGTAATTTGGATTTTTAATTTTTAGCCTTTTCGTTTATTAAGAAACTTTCAGCTTTACCTGACTCGTTTAAATGTTGATTCGACACTCAAAGCTATAGACTTTCATCATTTAGTTGGGGTCGATGGAAGTTTAAATATATATATCGAAAATACTGTCATACCTTCATTTTCAGTATGACATTTTTTGGGGAAATATATTTTATACGGAAATCTTAAATTTGAGTCGGGGGCTTAGGTTAACCGTGAGAGTTAAGGCGTTGGTCATCTTAAAGGGTCATTAGTTCGATTCTCACTTGGGCAACCGAAATTTATTTAGTTAGGAACTCATTAAATAAAATCACTGGCTAGAAAAGTGTGACAATCTTTAGACAAACCGTCCCAATTAGCCTTAGTAGCACAAAATGGACGATAATAAATAAGACATTTAAATTTGATTGGTGCTAAGTGGGAATCTGTAGGTAACCCGTCCCAATTAGCCATTGTAGCAAAAAGTGGGCGTTAATAAGTAATTATAATAATAATAATATTCTGAACAGAGTTAATTTCTACTTCCTATCTTACAGATATAAATAACTTTTTTTTCTCTCTCTCTTTTATATAGAATATAAGATAAATTTTTCCGATGAAGTAATAGAGTAATAGCTCATCATATAGAGACTCAACAACGGGAATTCACTATTTTATTTAGGCTAGGAAATATAAATAAAGTGATATCTCCCAGGAAGTTGGTTAATTCCCAATGAGTTAGTTTGTTCTTAGTCATCTGTCAAAATTTTTTTTTCTTTCTTTTTGACATTTATATTTAGTAATTAGTCCGTGATCATTGTTACCAAATATTTTGTTGGTTACTCAAAAATGAAAGTGATGGAACGTTCTGTCTCCCAAGTGACCACATAACCTTTTTAAGAACCGTTAGCCACAAATATCGCTATTTCGAAATGAATGGCAACCGTCATGAAAGTGCAGCTTACATTCATTCCAGATTTATTAAAAATCTGTCGACGATTTCCACCATAATCTTCCTCACTTTTAGTAATTTATAGTCAAGGATTTTGATGAAATCCTGACGAAACCTGTCTTTAGGCCTCTTCTTTTATGGTCCTTTTAAGGAGTCCTTTGCCTTTCGAAAATAAAATGTTAGGCAAATAGTTTGGTATCGAACCCCCGCGGGTGGAGGGGAGTAGGCATTTCAAGGCAAATTGAACCTTTTCCTCTTGAAAATAATTAATTATTTATTTGGTTTACGCCCCACATCAAAGGTGATTGACATGATCTCTGTTTAGAGTTATCTATTTACTTCTTCATGTAAATCTTGAAACTTTCTTAAGTATGAAAAATATTCCTTAAGTATCTGAGGTATTCTAATATATACGTGGTTTGCCTATTAAAATATAATAAACGTTATCCCTTGTAAATCTTCGTATGTACGTTGTAGACTTATTGTATTTTAATTCTATGTGTATTGGTACATATTCATATGTATTCGATGTGTTAGTATGTGTGTAAAATATTGGCTGCTGTCAGGTAGTTGTCCTGTCATTTCGTAGGATATGTCCAAGTTTTTTCTTGGATGCAGCCTGTCAGTATGTGTTTATAGTAAGGTGCTTCTTGCAGTATTTGCACATAGGGTTGTCTGCCCTTGTCCTTGAGTGCATATGTGTCAGGTATGTGTGGCCGATCCTGAGTCTGGCAAGAACTACTTCCTCTCGTCTTGTACTCCTATGGCTCGATGGCCACTCCTTAATAGTATTTTTGATACTGCGGAGGTGGTGGTTTACTTCCATCCACTCTGATTGCCATTTGTCTAGGATTCGGTGTCGCATATGTCTCACTATATCTTCGAATAGTAAGTTTGTGTGTATTGAGTCTGTAGAGTAATTAGTTTATTCTGGTGGTCTGCTGTCTTATTAAGTCGAAGGTCTTCGTGTCCTGGCAGGCAATATAGTGTAATTGTATTTATTTGAAATAAAAAAATATTTAATTTTCTTTTGGTAGTTTAGTTGTCTTTCTTGCTTGACTCTTGATTTCATACCTGTTACCTTTATTGTTGTTTAATTCCATGTAGGAGGTAACAGGAAGCAGCAAGGTCTTTGTGGCTCACTTCCTAGAAAATTAGGACTTCTTCATGGAAATAATGTAGCCGTTTAACAGAAAAGGCATCTGGTTTGAATATATAAATCTTCAAACCGTTGAAAGATTTATTTTTATCAGCAGAGATATATGTTTTACCAAAAACTTTGGTTGATTTATTTTTTTTCTTGTGCGTACATAGCTCCACGAGTTATTTTAAGTAACCAGCAAAACTTTAAGTGCTCAATTTGTCTCCCAGTGACAGAAACATATATTTCCCCCACCCCTTGCTATTTTTTTTGTCTCTGCCTATCAAGAAATTTTTTTTTTCTTTTTCCTGAAAACTGTTCGCCCTTTTTTCGTTGTTCTCTTTTATTTATAAGCCTTGAAATAGCCCGAGCGGAATTCCTAGGTATATATCAGTCTCGGTTTCCGCCTCTCCTTGGCGTATGGGAATGCAGGGGATAAGAGACGAAATAGTTATTTGCGTGATGTGTTGGGGTTTATTGTGACAACTTTTCAAGACCATTAAACACATTCTTGATACGATGACGCTGATTTTATTTTTACACTGCTTCTTATCTTGCTTAGAATTTATTATTAAGCTATTCCCCTTATTTGTAATGTCTCCATTTTAAAGGAAAGAATGCTAGTCACGCGTGTAACTGATGGCATAGTTGTTCATTGAGTGTTTTTCTGTATAATATAAAAAAATGTTTAAATTTTTAAACTATTAGATTTTATCAATTAAAGCTACTACTTAAAGGCTTATTATTGATTCTGGGATTAATTTTCAGAATATCATTTATGCTAAATACTGAGTTTTTCATTTTCTATTCTATTTCCGATCTGTTTAGGCTAGCGCCGTTTTAGACTTGCTGTGGTTTTTCGTTTCCTCCTACATCAATAAAGACATGAGTGAGGTTGAAAGAACTCCACTCTGTAACCAGAACTTTTAAAAAGTCCGTCCGCATAGGAGGTATAAACTAAGCAGAAGCACATTTTCAATCTCACCTCACCATATATTCTGACTGAAAACAAGAAAATACGAATTACTCGCTTAGTATTTGAGTTTCGAAAAATTGCATGGAAGAACAGTTGTAGAGCATGAATACATGAAATACCTTTTACGATCAGACCCAAAATTACGAAGATATTAGCAGATTTCCCTTAAGGGAAATCAGCTATTGAGGTTGTACTCATGACGGAATTTTCGAAATTTTTCTTCAAATGTCCATCGATCCTACCCAGGAGATGACGAAAATTAGGTCCGTTATATTTGTCTGTTAACGCTCTAGCGGTCGCAATTTTTGCTTCATCGTTACCAAATTCGATATTTAGTCGTTTTATGTAAAAAGAAAGATCAAGTTCGTTAACGGCTGAAATCGGACCACGGGGAGGGGGGGTTTAGAGGGGAGGATTTCCGAAAATTCGAAATATCTCCGTTACTATTCGTCGGATCGAAAAATTGTACAGAATCAATCTTATTGCAAATTAAATTTACTATAAATGTTGTTCTATACATTTATTCTGTATCTTGAATATTAACCGAGATATTTGCATTTGTATTCTGCGTGTGGTACCAGTAGGCTTTGTAAAACTTCACGTGGGAAATCTGCTTAGTTTACTCAGCCCCTGCGTGACGGACTTTTTTTGAATCTTGGAATACCTTCCTCTAAACACCCCCCCCCCGCCGGGTCCGATTTCAGCCAATAACAAATATGATCTTTAGTAATGACTGGAACGCTTAAATATCGAGTATGGTATAACTCAAATAAACATTTTTGAGACAAGAAGACGTAAAATCTAATTGATGACGCTCAGTACAACGAATTTGTATGTCTCGCATAATGTCTCTTGAAAACAATATTTTGTATTTATGCTTAGATTAAAGAAGTTCATGCTACAACAGCTTATACTTAATATGACATGAATAGGAAGGGGGTATTTTCGTCGTCTCCCAGGTAGGATCGATGGACATTTGAGGACATTTTTTGAAAATCGCGCAATGAGTACGACCTCAATAGCAGATTTCCCTGTATAAAACTGTATTTTGATGTAACTCTAGTTTTGCCCTACTGTTCGTGCCTTAGAGAGAATTCGCATGTGAAAATGATCGTTTATATCTTATTTTACGATTAGAACAAGGACATATTGGATTTGCTACACCTGGGTAAATATTGTAGTCAAATGCATACCATTGATATTATGGGAGTTCATTTATATGAAGTTAACTCTTTATCAGCGCTTCAATTACATTATTTATTATTATACTAAGTATTGAAGGGTTCTATGTTTTATCTATTTTTATTAATAATTATATGATAAATTAATGTTAATCATTTTATTGCAATTTGCATTCCAATCACTATTGCACCTACATAGGAGGTTTCTTTAAGAATATGTTCTCTAGTTGAAATCAGCTGTTTAGGATTTTATTGGTTTTTAATAGCTTTTGTGAATGAATATACACAATAAAATTATAGTAAAATGTATAGTTTTTAAATGGGTTTGCGTTTAAAACAATTAAAAGTGGTGAATACAAATTAAACTGGGAACCTTTTAAATGCCACTTTTGACGATTGTTATATTAAACTTTTCTTAATAACACTATTAGCAGATTTCCCTTAAGGGATTTCCTCAAAATCCCCCCGTCCTTTGATCCTACCCAGGAGATGACGAAAATGAGATCCGTTCAAAACTGTATATCTAACGTATGTGCATATATTATCTTAACGCTCTAGCGGTCTCAATTTTCGTTCGATGGTTACCAAACTCGATATTTAAACGTTTTATGTAAAAACAAAGTTCAGGTTCATTAATGGCTGAAATCCGACTTTGGAAGGGGGTAATTTCGAATATTCTTAATATTTCCGTTATTATGTGTCGTATCGAAAAATTGAATAGAACCTAACTTATCGCAAATGTAATGTTCTATAAATGTTATTGTGTACGTTTTAGCAGATTTCCCTTAAGGGAAATCAGCTATTGAGGTCGTACTCGATGCGAGTTGCGAAAAAATTTCTTCTAATGTCCATCGATCCTATCCAGGAGATAACGAAAGTGAGCTCCGTTCAAAATTATATATATATATATATATATATATATATATTTGTCGTTAACGCGGTCGCAATTTTTGTTTGATCATTACCAAACTCGGAATTTATTATATTTATGTAAAAAGGAAGATCAAGTTCGTTAATGGCTGAAATCGGACCAGTGGGAGGGTGGGGGGGTTAGAGGGGGGATTTTTGAAAATTCAAAATATCTCCCTTATTATGCGTCGGATCGAAAAATTGTATAGAATAAATCTTATTGCAAATTAAATTTACCATAAATATTGTTCTATACATGTTTTCTGTATCTTGAATATTAGCGGAGATATTTGCATTTGTATTCTGCGTGTGGTCGACAGGAGTCGGCTATGTTCGGACTTTCCGCCGAGAGCTCTGGTGGCCGTTTCCGTAACTGATCGTCCCGCGTGAATAGGTTTAGCGGTTTCTTACTACTACTGTTGTTATTAGGTAGATTTCTCTATTGTAAAACTTCACGTGGGAAATCTGCTTAGTTTACCCAGCCTCTGCGTGACGGACTGTTTACACTATGCTGATTTGTAACGGAGATGTTCGCATTTTTCAGTTTTCGGCCTTCACTAAACCCCCTTCCCACTCATGTCATACTAACAATAAGCTATTATATTATGAAACACGTTTTGATTTGAAACCCAAATACATAATTAAGTTCTCATTGAACTTTTACTTCAATTATTCAATTTACTGAGATAAATCGAAATATTTTAGGCACGTGGGAAATGTCATTGTTTAGTTATCTCAGCCTCTGCGTAACTGATTTTTATCATAATAATATTACTTAGCTACAAAAAAAAAAAAAAAAAAAAAAAAAAAAAAAAAAAAAAAATGGATAACTTTCGTAGGCTGGTACTTGATATTTTACACATTTTCGACTATTGTGCCACATCTTTATTGATAAATAGTTTGTAGTGATGTAGTAAATATGAGAAAATTTTTTTAAGGTCTTGGAGATGTTGCCAGCTGTTGGTTGAATGGGGACACCCCCATCTAAATACGACAGGTGTCCCGGGAATTGGCAGAGATTTTACACCAATATTTCCCCTCGATGCATCCAGATAACAGCAACCACCATCAACTACTAACGAGTAGTATCAGTCTAGTCGGTTTATCAAGATAAATACTCGACAGATGTTTACTAATTCCACTCATTTGATTCTTTTGGAATTTATGTATATGGCGGATAAAGTGCCCAGTACTAACAGACTCATCAGCTTGAGACTCGTGTTAATTTTAATTTAAATCTTTACCGGCCCTGTAATTGACGGACGCAGCTATAAATAAAATACCGATTTATTTAAAAATTATTTAATTCATTTCTGGTAACCATCACTGATTGGGTGAAGGTTATACAGGAAGTGTATTTTTGGCCCTATCAGTAAGCTTTGCCAAATTTAACTAAGTTTTGAGTTTAGTCTTCGGAAACGTATTTTACAGTAGAGAAAATGATGTTGTGTTAGTTACCCAGAATCAATTTTTGCAGATTTCCGCACAGGGAAACTATTGATGTCGTACTCATTACACAATTTTCAAAAAATGTCCTTAAATGTCCATCGATCCTATCCAGGAGATGGCGAAAATGAAGTCCGTTCAAAACTATATATATATATTCTGTTAACGCTCTAGTGGTCGCAATTTTTGTTTGATAGTTACCACAATATTTAATCGTTTTATGTAAAACTAAAGATCAACTTCGTTAATTGTTCAAATCTGACCGGGGGGAGGGGGTTCGAGGGGGGGATTTTGAACATCGATCTGACGCATAATACCTCCGTTATAATGCATCAAATCGAAAAAGTCCGTCACGCAGGGGCTGCGTAAACTAAGCAGATTTCCCATGTGAAGTTTTACAATAGAGAAATCTGCATACTGGTAACACAATACCACCGTGAGTAAATACAAACGGTAATGATCTTTCAGTTTATTTTAATAAATTCCCAACGGAAATTCCCGACGGCTTCTGAATTGTAAGAATAATTTATATTTTAATAACTCAAATTTTAGTAGCCCAAAAACTAACGAAGGCGGGGGGGGGGGCGGATTAACAGAACGTATTTGCATAAATCACACAAAGTAAAAGCTGAAACGACAGGTAAGGTTAGAAGAAGCTTTCACCAGAGCCTAACAGTTAACGAAATGGCCGAACTAATCAGAACAATACCCGACGACATGTCCCCTCTCTCCTGTTCATCTCATATTAAAAAAAAACAAGCAGTTATATTATCAAGAAATACCAAATATCGTTCTCATTGAACTTTTACGTTTTTGAGATAATTACAAATACGTAACGCACGTGGGAAAGCTTTGTTTGTTAACGCTGTCCCTGCTTGAAATACTTTTATTACTATATTTTACACACACACACATTCGAGAGAGAGATTTACGCCCGTGTGTCCCATTTTTGTATCAATAACTATATTTATTTCTCTTATCAAACTGTTTTGTTCCCAACAATTTCTTTAAAATCATTTCTTATTTTGTCTTTATATATATATAGTTCGGTAAAAGGAGTTCGGTTTGTTCCCTTCCACCAAATTTTACTAAATCGTTTAAACTAATAATTATAAATTTCACCCTATAACTTGTTTTTTGTAACTCACTCTTTAGTCGTTTAGTGGCTTTCAATAATATTGTAATTTGATTAATCAAGTAGATATCTTATCAATGCTTGCAATGCACTCTTAATTAAGCTACAAGCTGCAAAGTGTTTTCACTTCAAAAACCGGTCAGGAAGCTTTTACTCCAACTTTCTCAGACATTTAATTTGTATATTTCGTTCTCCAAAGACTTATCAGTAGACCAAAGACTTCATTTGAAAATTTATTATGTTATTGTTTTCTCTGGACGTATATATTATGTGTTTTCTATTTCGAACATCAGATTACTTATATTAGCCGGAACCCAACTCAGTATTCACATACTTCATTAGGAAAGAAGTCGAAATCGTCTTACCTAAATTTATTTATTTCATTATACCTGTTTTTCATTAACGCTTTTTTTTTGTAGAGGCTTATTCACTGACTGTTGACTTGGCCGTTTCAGGAGAAGATTGTTTTTCCGTGTCATGCTTTAGATCTAGGTTTAATTTGTTAAGTATGATGCTCTTAAAGAGACGAAAGTAAAACGTGGATCATGTGCACAAATGAATTGCAATACATACATTTAATCTACAACTTAATCTATTTGTACAAAGAAAAAGAAAGTTTCTTAGTTTATGTTCTGACTGTTTGCATAGAAACCAAAAGGAAATGTACAATCACAAAGATAACGTTTAGTGATATATGCGGCTGTATGTGAATGACCTTAGAAAATATACACTACGGATCTTATCTGAAAAAATTAGGCTATTGCCTTCTAAAACAATGTTTCTCCTTTCTATTACTTTTACATTTACGAGTATATCGACCACAATTTTGAACATATTTACGTTTATAATAAGAATTAAGCTAGAACATTGTAAAATTATGATTATTCCTTGTACAGAGTCACACATACACACACACAAAGGAGTGTATTGTTTAATTTTACCATTCGTGGATTTGATTTCCCAATCGCTTTGGGACATTTTTGCTGACATAAAATGTAAGGAGAACGATATCCAAGGCTGAATCAAATTACATTCATTAGATTATAGTTCTAATTTACAAAAGATGTAAATAGTATTCATTATAAACATTATTATTGAATCTTTTCAGATTATTTCTTGTTTTTAATTTTTATTTGTTGCTTTGAGTTTTTAGTTAATTTTCTATAATTTTGTTTTTCTTTTACATACTTGAATTTTGAGCATAACCGCTGCGGGTTCTCCCACATAAAAAAGTAAATAAAGAATTAAAAATCTTTAATTAAAGAAAAGAACAATATGGATGGCATTTTAAAATAGGACTCTTAGTGTTTTGTAATGATTAGAACGCATAGTCATAGCATTTTACTTCCTTAGAATTCAATGTCCTATGAATACTTCAAAATTCGAATAATTAATGGAAGCTGCTGATAACCACGTACTCTTAGTTTTAGTTTATTTTAGAAAAATGATGATGAAGTAGTTCGTCAAAAGCAATGTTGATATATTTCAGAGTTCAACGGCTGATCATTAATCCGTAAATTAGAACTAAAGCATTATGCAACAAAAACGATATTCAGCAGATTTAATGGGCATTTGCATTATACGTCTGTTCCCATTATTTGCATTAAATGGACTGATTTTGTTTACATATCTTTGAGATTTTGATGTGGTTTTTTAAATATTCAAAATGTTTTCTAGTTGCACTTGATTGAACAAACTAGAGTTACATCTATTGAGCGCATTCGAGACCACCCTTGAGGGAAATCAGCTAATGAAGTTGTAATCATGACGGGATTTGCGATAAATTTCTTCAAATGTCCATTGATCCTACGCAGGAGAACACGAAAATGAAGTCTGTTCAAAATGTTATATATACGTCTGCTAACGCTCTAGTGGTCTCAATTTTTTTCTGAATGTTACCAAACTCGATATGTAAACGTTTATGTTAAATATCGATATGTAAATATGAAGATCAAGTTCCTTAAAATCCGGCCAGTGGGAGGGGGTGGTGGGTTAAGAAGGGAGGAATTTAGAATATACGAAATATCTCCGTTGTTATACATCAGTTCGAAAAAGTCTATGAAGCAATCTTTTTGTCCATTTAATTTTCTGTAAAAGTTGTTATGTTCCTATTTTCGCTATAAAGAATATTAATCGAGATATTTGGATTTCTTACTGGTTTGTTAGGAATAGCCAAATCCACAGGGAATAGGAGGTTGCTCCTATTTCAGTACATCTTCAACAACTTGTAAGGAAATATCATGGCAGCCTTCCGATGTCAAGTGGAGCCCAAGATTGCACCAAAATCTCTTAATTTTGTAACAAATCCTTGTAAAAATTTTCCATCTTTCTTTTCAGCCTCAAGTAAAACCCAACTCTCACTTATGTTATGTTAACAATAAGCTTTTCTACCATGGTTCACTTTATTCAAAGGGTATATACCAAATACTGTTTACAAGAGACGTCTATTATGCCGAGGTACAGGCAAATTTGTTGTGTGATGACTTCATCAATTAAGATTTTACATTCTTGTCTGGTAAATGTTTATTTGATCTAAACGATACTCGATTTTTCACCGTTTTTGTCAACACTATAGATGACTTTTGTTGTTGGCTGAAATCTGACCTGGGATAGTGGTGGTTTATAGGGGCGGGGGATTCGAAAATTTAAAAATATCCCATTAGACCTAGTATGATCGTATAATGTTCAAAAATCAACCCTGTTAAACTATTGATGGTCTAAAACTGTTGTTCTATGCCTTTTTTTCATAACTCAAGTATTAAGTGGAGTTCTGTAACTCCTACTAAAACTTAGTTATTTGTATTAATTTATTTTCTATCTACGGTATCCTCCCATTCCTTTTCCTCTTCTTATAATATTCACAATAACTGAATAAGCAATTAAATACGTTATGTCGTCGGTGTGCGATCAGTTTTTGTATATGTTACTTAGATATTTTACAAAATTACGCATGGAAGTATATTTAATCTTATGTATCACTGCCTTGATTTAGTTAACTTTTTATTTCTTTGAGAATTCCCTACTAATTTACTATAGTGTAAACATTTCTATAAAGTTTTTCATAGCTACATTTTACTGTACAGTTAAATGATCATGACTACTCTCTGACTTCACTCTATTATTATTAGTATTTTGTGTCATTAAATGACATCATTGTTGAAGACAAACAATCCTTTGCATTACTTAATGAAATGTTAAAGCTCTATAAATTGTCTTATCAGCTTTAGACTATGACAAGAACTGTCATAACTATCGTTATCATATGCGATTTATTCTAAGCATAAATTATACACGCTTGTAGTATTCCATTTATTATCTATGTGTTCCCTGGAGTTAAATGAGCAATATTGATCGTACAGAACTGATTGTAACCCTATGTGGAGGGATTTTATTTTCTTCACATCCCATGATTATTTGTATTATTTGTGCATTTTGTCTAAACTTTTAATAATTTTATATACTAATATATATATACATATGAAAAATGTACATGTACATGAAAATTAAACTTCGCAAAATAAACCATTAAATAAGAACAATTATGGAATACAATTAAAATCACCAATAAAAAAAATAAACAGTATTATATTATCTTTCCCTCTCTCGCCTTTAGAATATCATAGACTATTGTTTTTAATAAATTTAGTTGTTTTAAAAATAAAATATCGGGACTGATAGGCCACGCGGGAATTTGAGTCTTTAACTGTCTTCGTATGTCTTGGGACAGTCTACATTCATAATAATTTACAAGTATTTAAGTCAGTAAGTTTGAATCTGTATTAGTAAGAGTTTGTATTTCTGGGTCCAGTTAGTATTTTGCCAATCAAGTTATTTCTTACAGTATTGTGTTTACTGAGTATCTCAAGTAAATTAGGCTAGACATATGTACCTATTTTTTTGTCACTTTTAACATTCACTTTAATATCTCTCTGCTTCACTCGCGACTAACCTATTAAATGACTCATGTTTACATAGAATTATTCACTGCGCCACGTCTGCTGTAATCTCTTAGCTTTAAATGTGTGTCACAGTGCTACTTAGTGATTAAGTGTTATTTTATTCAAGATTGTTGTTTCTTTCAGTGAAATAGTTTTAAATTTCTTTTGAAAATAAAAGATTTTCTTAGTGGATCCGATCGGCTTTCAAAATTCATCCTTTAGAATGATACTCTCTGATTTGGCCAAGGTAGAAATGTTGAACTTTACAAAAGGGAATGAATACGACTAGTACGTTTATATCCTTTTGGTTTTTACTTATGGCTTGATGCATTTTAATTTATTTATTAACGTCCACTTTATGCTGGACTATGGCTAGTTGGGACGTGTTATCTAAAGGCTTAAATATATTTAAAATATTTTTGGTTATCTATTATTTATATAGATAGTGGACGTCAGCGGTTTTAGAAGATTATCAGATTTGCTGAAAGATTTCTTTAAACCGGATGAGGGCAGACTCGCCTGCGAATGTCTGCTCGACTATGGGGCCAAATTTCTAGCTTTATTTATTTTTTTCTAAAGTTTGGACAATATGACATATATGTGTTTGTGTGTGCGTGTGCGCGAGTGTAATCATCTCCTAATGTGTACATTAGATAAATCTTTCTTCATCTTTATCGATTCATGTGTCAGTTCTTCTGATAAGAGGGGTTATCTTGTGGCCTTTTTTGTGGACGAAACATACACCAATAAGTAAACAATTGAGCCAATATCTCCACCAACTTTCGATTGCATACAGTATTTGACTTTAAAAATAAAATATCAAAGTTGAGAGTCCCTTCTTTGAAGTTATTATTTTCGTATCATTTTTGTCTTGGCAACCGCAACCTAATTGAGGTTGATGGCTTTCAAAGTAAATAGTTTATTTCCATCTTGATGGTTTCTTAAGAGCAGCCTAGCAACCTACCCTTTTCTAACCAGCTATATGACTATGATTTTATTTCTGAGCTCGGCATTAAATAAATTCGTATTGTAGCGCAGGAATCGAACCCACGGTTCTAGGTTTACCGAGTGCTAGGGAACGAATAAATCATTGCACGTGATTTGAAAGATGTATAAATGCATTTTGACTTTACTATTTGTTTGATATTGAGTTCTTTCCATTTAGTTTATTGTTATGCTGCTCGTTCACCAGGAATTAAAATCTATTATTCGATAATTTTAGTTGGGTTTAAAGCCTGTCTAATTCTTAGAAGTGACCCTGGTTATGACGCGTGTTATTCCTCAAACTTTCTTTACCAGCGTGAGGATTATTTCCTTTCAAAGAGTACATTTTTTTTTTAAGCACACACTTCGACTCACAAACATTTAACAGATTAAGGGAAATCAGCTATTGAGGTCTTACTCATGACGCGAGTTTGGACAAGTTTCCTGAAATGCTCATCGATCCTTCCTTGGAGATGACGAAATTGAGGTCCATTCAAAACTAGACATATATTAGTCATAGTTAACGCTCTGAACGTAGCAATTTTTGTGTGATCTTTACCAGACGCGATATTTAAACGTTTTATGTTAACCTAAAGATAAAGTTCGTTAATGGCTGAAATCCGACCTATAGGAGGGGGGAATTTCGAAAATTCTTAATATCCTCGTTGATATGTGTCGGATCGAAAAATTGTATATAACCAAACTTATTGCAAATGTTATGTACGTTTTTCAATATTTTGATCATTAAGCGAGATATTGGCATTTTTTAGTTGTAATTAGGCTGTTACACCGTGAAGTACATTATTTAAATCCTAAATACCAAATTGTTCTCATTGAACTTTTACGTTTTCGTAAATGCAAATGCGTGGCACACGGGGGAAATCTGAGTTAACGCAGCCCTTGCGTGAGGGACTTCTTACATTTAGGTATTTTTCAATATATATCTCATGTCCAGCTAAAGTTTCAAGTATTGTATCAGAAATAGTTAGGTGATTTTTTTTAACAGGTGTTTAGTTTTTGTGCCGATGAGTTTTCGGTTATTTTCAGTAGCCGCCAAGAATTATGCGTGATAAATCAATGCGCCCCACAATTTTTTTTATGTAGTGGATTTTTTTGTGTTTTAGTACTTTTGGGTTATAATGTCCTAGAAATATGATGTTATTCTGGAATTATTCTGTGATGACCATTTTTCTACAAGATCACTAAAGGCTTGAGGAATTATTTACGGTATTTACTTTTGTCAAATTTTCTAGGCCTTTGTTTCTATTTTCATGACATAAAACAAGTCAATTATTTATAATGTTGAAATACATCAGGGATTGTAAGAGTTGACTCCTGAAGATGGTGCAGGTGTATATGTTGTTGGTTGGCCCTGGTCCAGACCTGTCTCTTCTCGGATGGACTATTTATGTTCTCGTCTCCCTTTCTTCGTCCTGCCTCTCCGTCTCTTCTTTCATTGTCCATCCACCCTCTCTCACACACACAAGTGCTTCTTCGCTCCATCTGGAATATCTCCCCTTCATCTACTGTTTCCGCCCAGTCCTGTTTGTTTCTCTTCAACCCGCTTTAGAGACACTTCTTTCTGTCTTTATATAAATTTAGTGTACATCTATAAATGTTCTAAAGTGCTCTTGCATTTACTTTAGGATCGTTATGTCCTATGTACATATATAAAGCTTCCTCAAGACATAATACATCTTATTGCATATGTAAGTGTTAATGTGTATTGTTTAGTACGGATGTATACATTCATTTTCAGCAGATTTCCCTTAAGGAAAATCAGCTATTTAGGTCGTCGTACTCATGACGCGAAATTCAAAAATTTTCTTCAAATGTTCATCGATTCTACCCAGGAGATGACGAAAATGTGGTCTGTTCAAAATTATATATATATATATATATATATATATATATATATATATATATATATTAGTCTGTTAACGCTCTAGCGGTCGCAATTTTTGCTTGATCGTTACCAAACTTGATATTTAAACGTTTATGTAAAAAATAAAGATCAAGTTCGTTAATGGCTGAAATCGGGGCAGTGGGAGGGGGGTTTAAAGGGGAGAATTTTCGAAAATTCAAAATATCTCCGTCACTATACGTCGGATCAAAAATTGTAAATCTACTATAAATATTTTTATATGGATTTATTCTCTATCTTCAATAATAACCGAGGTATTTGTATTTTTATTAAGTGAGTGCGGATAACGGAAGAGATGTGATCGGCTAACTTCGGTTTTTAGTCGGGAGTTTCCGCCAAAAGCTATTTCGGCCATTTACATAACTGTTAGGCCTTTGTGTAAGTACTCTATTGTAAAACGTCACGTGGGAAATCTGCTTAGTTTACGCAGCCCCTGCGTGACGGACTTTTTTATTTGAGACATAACTTGCTCTCGTATTTGGGACTGTAAAACCTATAAAAGTGAATTCGTTTGTTTCATTTGCTCGCGTTAATAACAGAATTTTGAGAGTGTGTTTGTAAAATGCACTCACACAAACGAGGTTTTTTTTGGAAATTCAAAATATCCCCATTATTATAAGTCGTATCAAAACATGTTTTAGAGTTAATCTTCTTAAACTATTGACACTCGCCAATTGTTCATCTATACATTCTTTTGTAGCCTAAATATTAAATGAGTTATTATTTATGGTTTTCAGTTGTCAGTAAACCCCCACTTCTACTCTCGAATTTTCACTTTGATACAAAAATTATAGGGGGAGAGGAAATTATTAGTGTGTTATGCCAACACGTGGAAAATCTGCGTGAGCGACTTATTTTAAAATTTAAAATAGTATAACAATTTTAAAAACCCTTTATAAGTTATGTTACTGGATTAACTTTCTTTATTTAGTAGTAATATATGTACATTACATTTAACAGTATGAGGGAGGATCTAGAGAATATTGGTTATTCAATAATACTTTTTTGTCTAACTCCAATATAACGGGAGTTAAATTAGATTTAAGACTTTAGTAAACTATACGATTTTCAAATTAAGTTTTTATGTCACTAAATATCTGATGTACATCTGAAAACCCATTTTTTAATACGAACAATATTGTATACTTGCAATGGCCGCATGCTGAGTAAAATAAGAAATGTTAATGTTAATACTATATAAATTAAATTACGGCTTTCCTGTAAAATCGCCCTTGAGTAATATTTGAATAAGATGAGTTTATTCTCTTAAATATTTTCTAATAAATTAACATATTCTGCATACTTGTTAATTGAATGCATGACACATTTCGCGTAGTCCTCTGTTTATTTCAGAAGAAATATAGGAGTCATGGTTGAAAAATGTATAAGGTCTTATACGAGATGACAGTTGGCGTTTATTAGCTGTCATTAATCAAAATGTGTAGAGTTTTATTATAGGTTTGTTCATATTTAGTTGTTATTTATTATTTATGATAAATCACAGAGTTTGGCTCTGTCCCACTTAGCCTGGTCCTCTAGAGAGCGTTTTCTATACTCAGTGTACATGGGCGGTGGAAACTAATGGACGCGTGCCAGTCGAACCTCTAACTTGTTTTGAGATGGCATATTAAACTATTTTGGTACTGTTGTAAACGCTACCGTAAACAATTTATTGTTGAGTTTGTTGAGAGTGTAAAAATGTTATTTATTGGCTTCTCTAGCGTTAAAATTTACAGTAAATTCCGTCTTGGTTTGAGTCAATATGGGGAAATTGTTAATTTTTTTTTACTAGCTGCGCGATCCAGGATTTATTAAACCCTAATAAGGCGTATACAATATCGGCGACCAATTAATTTGTGAACATGAATCCAGCCAAGGGCCGATTTTGTGTCTAGGGTAGTTTCGTGTTACATGAACACTCCGGACCAGACAAGACTTATAATAGGACACTCAGATTTAACGCACTCATACCTCATGTCAAGAACAGAAAGTCCTCTCTGGAGAACATGCCATGAACCATTAACCATTAAACACATACTGACTAACTGCAGGAACATTGAATACTTACAGACCCCACATAACATGTACGAACTTATTACCGACAAAAGCCCACATATCGCACAAAACACTAAACCACCTTAAAAAATTGAATTCGTTTCATAAAATTTAACATCTCTTCTGTTTGATTTTGACATCTCTTTTTGTTTGAATTTAATGTAATTCTCGATAGTATAAATGCACTAGTATGTAGGAATAAAATATATAATATAAAATAAGACTATTTTTTTAAATAATAATAAAACCATTTTAAATTGTTACCTTCAATACTAGTCTAATAGCTGTTTTTATTACTTGTATTTAAAGTTTATTTATCGTGTTTAATCCTTTTTTTTTTTATTATTGTTGATTCGGTTTTTGCGTAAAATTAGCAGATTTCTGGTATAGCATTCTTGTGATCTCATCTCACCACAAATACACTATTTCTATCGAAAAAATTACCGATGAGTTGAAGGGCGGCGGAAAGGGTGGTTACTGAGGGTTGATCGTGGATGTAGGAATAACTTGTTTAGTATTTGTATTCTAACGGAGATATTTTGAATTTTCGAATGCTCCCCGTCTGTACCCCCACTATTCCATTTCCAATGGCAGTCAATAAGAAACTTAATCTTTAGTGTTGACAGAAAAGGTTAAATATCGAGTATGATAGATCAAATGAACATTTTCGAGTTAGAACATAAAACCTTTATTAATAATCATCACACAACGATTTGCATGTATCTGGGCATAATAAAGGTCTCTTGAAAACAATATTTGGTATTTAAGCTTAGAATAAAGTGGTCCATGGTATAACAACGTAATGCTATTCTGACGTGAGTCGGTGTGTGGGTTTACTGAAGGTTGACAACTAAAAATTGCAAATATCTCCGTAAATGTTGTAGATAGAGAATAGATGTATATAACAATATTTATAGTACATTCAATTTGCAATAAGATTCATACTATACAACCTTTCTATCCGACCTATAGTAACGGAAATATTTTAAAAATTCCAAATCCCCCTCCCACTGGTCTGAATTCAGCCATTAATGAACTTGACCTTTAGTTTTAGATGAAATGCTTATTATATCGAGTATGGCAACGATCAAACAAAAATTTCGACCGGCAACAGACAAGTATAAACATTTTGAACTGACCTCATTTTCGTCATTTCCTAGGTAGAATCGATGGACTTTTGAGAAAATATTGTGTCAAAAGATATTTGATGTATATTATTCCATTTTCTCGGCTTCAATAACCGTGGAAGGAGTTATTTCTGCGAATAAATGATTACTTACAATTAGCAAAATACATTCAAGGTAACCAGCCTAAACAATATTAAGTGTTATTACTTACTTGTATATGAGTAATAACAAAAAAATATATTTATCTTAATCTACCATTTTTACAATTAAATTTAAACTATTTCTAACTAGTAAGAAATGCCAGTTTTGCAATCAGATTACTGGGTGTTTCTCATAGCCGAATGAATACTTTCGTGGAGATTGAAGTAGATCGATACTCCTCAACTTCGTGCTTGCAATTATATGACTGCATTGCATAACATTGCAGTTGCCAAATCTTTGCTGCATAATTACAGTGCCCACCTCTGTTCTATGCAATGCATTTATTTTATTTATTTATACAAGAGGAGCCGTAACTAGGCGATTTGGCTCAAAGTTTAACAATAAAAGATACAGAAAAATAACAAAAAAATGGACCCAACTCGTAAAAAATTAAACACAATTAGTACAAATAAAATTAAATTAAATACAAATAATAAAGACAACAAATAAATATTAGACTTTTAATAAATGCAACAATTTAAAATGGTTTTAATAGAAACATTATGTTATACCTGTGTACTAGAACATTTATATTATTTAAAATTGTTCAAAGTTACAGTCAATTTCTCCCAAAATCAAAAAGGAGAGAAGTTAAATTTTGTGAAACAAATTCAATTTTTTAATGTGGTTTAGTATAATATATCGTCGATATATGGGATCCTGTCTGTAAGAGGTTCGTACGTGTTATGTGGACTCTCTTTAAGTATTCAATGTTCCTGCAGTACTGTGCTCAGTATGTTTGTAATGGTTCATGGCTTGTTCCATATAGAGGTCTTTCTGTTCTTGTCATGTGGTATGAGTGCGTTAAATGTGAATGTCCTATCCTAAGTCTCCTAATGCAACTTCGTCTATTTATTAACACGTCTGCTGGATGGTCACTCGCTTATACAATGCTTCATTTCTCACGGATGATTTCTGCTGATCTAGGCCAATACCGTTCATTTAATGTTGTCTGTAGTATTTATAAATGTATGACAGGTAGATTCAGTCATTTAAAGTCAGAAAATTGTCTTTGGGTTTCATGTTTGGCGAGTTGGTCCACGTCATTTGCACGTCCAATGTTTTCATGTCCTGGAACCCATATCATTGTTACTTTTATTCTCATGCTTTATATATATATATATATATTCCATTGGGATTGAAAACCTTCCGGATCTATCAACAAGGAATCCGCTATCAAACATGAATAAGTTATTAACTCATCATGTACCCATAAATGACCGGGAAACGGTGTATGCAGTAGGAGACGAGTCTCATAGCTGTAGCACAAGTGGGCATATCATTCTTCCGGGAATCTGTGTCTGAGACTAACTTGTCTCTAGTCGGAATCTAGGAGTCTAGTCATCCTGACATCTGCTCCACATTGCACCGACGCCCACTGAACTCATCTGGAAGAGAACTGCTGTAATGGGATGTGAGCCTGGGACTTTTTTTGTGGGGGGGGGGTTGATTGGCAAACTCAACCTGCTCGTCCTTTCACGCTATTTCTTTACCTACTTATATGTAGATGGACTGCTTATGACTTATATGATATAATATATGAATCATGTTTTAGGAGCTATCACAGAAATCAGCTATTGAGGTTGTATCCTTGACGGGATTTTCTGAAAATATCCTCAAATTCCCATCGATCGTACCCAGGAAATAACGAAAACGAGCTCCGTTCAAAATTATATATATTTATATTTGTCAAGCTCTAGTGATCGCATTTTCCCCAGATTGTTACCAAACTCAATATTTAAACGTTTTGTGTAAACATTTCTTCGATTGACTTGACGATCTTTTGCCGACACGGAACTGGCTCGAGGGATTCTCGATCAGATGTTTCACGAAGAGAGTGATCAATTCGACGTACAACCCCCGTAAACCAAGAAGGACCAGGAAAGAGTTGTCTCCAATAGACTGACGTGCCTCAATATCCGGGTCATATAACCGACGTCCAGTTTGCTAGTCGACGGGACCTGGTCAAGTATTATAGAGCACTGTTCGCTCTGGTAGTGAACTTGTGCCAACAGCTCCTTGTTCACTCATTCAAGTACTGTGATGCTCGATGTAGTTTGATTCAGCTGATGAAAAGCCGGAGGCTCTACCACTGGTCTATGAGTGTCCCCCCTCACAATTATAAGTATATTTATTATATTCTAAAAGTGTAAAAATATAAAAAGAGCCAATGGTCATAGCACTTATATAATATTTAATTAAATACCTCTTTTAAAGTTTTAAAAAAAATATCTGATATTATATAAAATGTTAATTGTTATGTTAAAGACGCATTAAGCATCCTTTCGAATAATTTCATATGAACTAAAACTCTTAGTTCAAGCTGTTATAAGATTCATCATTCATTGCTTACGTTTTGTGGATTCCCACAAACATTCTTCTCTTGTATTTCATTGATTTTCATGCTTGTTGCTCGGTCAGTTGGGCGATGGCTGTTATCAGTGATAAGGGGCCAGAACTCTGTTGGGAATGACATGACTCTGGGAGCCTGCTGAAAGGACTTCCTCTTCAATCATCTGCACCACTGTCAGCTGATAGCCCCCTTGTCAGAAGTTCCTGTCGCTTTCATTCTATCTACAACTCTGCTTATTTCTGCCCGTCTCCTCGAAACTTCGGCGTTTTTTTAGCAGATTTCTCTTAAGGAGATGAACAGTTGAGATTTTGACGATATTTTCCATAATTTTCCTGTCCTATCCAGGAGATGACGAAAATGAGGTCCCATTCAAAATTATGTGTATATTTATATATACCCCTCTAGAGATCGCAGTTTTTGTCTGTTACCGCTCTATAGCAAGCGCAATTTTTGTCTCCGTTGCCAAACGCGATATGTTAGCGTCTTGTGTAAAACTAAACATCAAGTTCGCTGAAATCGGTCCTGGCATAGGCGGGTTAGTGTGGTAATTTCTATATAACTTGGTTATTATCAATCGAATCGAAAAAAATTGTATAAAAACGATCATATTAGAAATTTGATTGCCTATAAATAATATTGTATACGTATTTTCTCTATCATGAATATTAATCGAAATAACGGGTGAATCACGGGAACCAAGTGATTTTGAAAGAATAATAATATCTCTGTTTCATATCTAAGATAAATTTTATTAATATAATATCGTACATAGCCAGTTCAGGCTAATTTTATTTACCGACTTCAACAATGTATCAATGAAAACGGCCAACACATGCCGAGGTAATTTTCCGTTCATGAAGAAATTTATTAAAACTAAAATGCTATGTTCTTAAGTACGATATTATATTAATAAAATTTAACATAGATATGAAACAGAGATTTTATTATTATTCAAAATTACTTGGTTCCCGTGACTCACCTTATATTTGTACGAGTACTTTATAGTTTTCAGCCCAAGTAAATCCCTACTCCTCCTCATATCATATTAACAATAAGCTTTTATATTATGAACCACTTGATTCGTAGCCTAAAAACCGAATGTGCATTTCATTGAGCTTTTACAGTGTAAATGTGTAGTCATCTATTACGATTTGTTTCTATTGAATTCAGTATTTTTATTTGAAACTTTAATCTTTACATTCAACTCTAATTTTCGTCAATGGCTGATCAGGAGTAGGCGGGGGTTTTGGTTTCAAAATTCCAAAAATCTCTTTATAAATAGAGAATATAAGGTGAGATGAGATCAGTAGTCGGTAATACTAGCACGATGGAGATATCTGCTTAGTTTACGCAGCTCCTGCGTGACTGACTTTCATTACTAATAGAAAGAAGACGTTATTAGCATGAATAATGTCCCTCATCACATTGTAGAGTTGTTTTGATTGCACGCCAGCCACTACCTCTTCACATACGGGGTAAGGTTACAAATCTGCGCACAGACACATGTTTCCGTAATTACCATCTCAAGTCTACTGTTGCTGTACATCGAATAGATTTTTTTTCTACAAAACGTTAGCACCTTCTCCTGGAATTTGTACTGTTTTGAATAAGGCTTTCTTACGGCGTAAAATATAGTTTACATGAGTTTGAAATATAAATATTAAATCATTATATTTCTTTCATTATGTCAGATAGAGGGGAGTCAGTCATTAATGTTCATTAGGGGTGCCCAATACCATGTTTTAGATGATAAGGGTATACAGGTATAATTTTTAACCTTTAAACTGGCATATAACAAAATTGCTTTGGTCAGAGGAAGTTTATTTTTTGTTTTTATTATTTTAATTTATAAATTCAATCATGAAGTATGGATGGTTTTCGTTTATTTTCCTACATTTTTCGTGACTCGCTGGAGAATCCAGACATTATTGGATGCAGAGTGCTTCTGGCGGCTTGTGGAGAGGCAGGGGATCGGCCTCTAATTGAATTTCATGAATTCCTGCATTTCCATTCCACAACGAACATCACTTCAAATTCTTCTGAGCTGTGTCTGAACAATTATACCAAATTTCCACATTAAAAACAGTTTTTGTAGTTATCCCTGACCTTGTTTTTAGCAGATTTACCTTAAGGGAATCGCGTACTCATGTCGCGATTTTTTAAATATTTCCACACATGTCCATTGACCGTACCTAGGAGATGACGAAATTGAGGTCCGTTCAAAACTATATATATATTCTTGTTACCCCTCAAGCGGTCCCAATTTTTGTTTGATTGTTACCAAACTCGATATTTAAACGTTTTGTGTAAAACTAAAGATCAAGTTTGTTAAATGCTGAAATCCGACCAGTGGGAGGAGGGCTTTAGAGGGGGGAATTGTGAAAATTCAATATATCTCTTTTACCATGCGCCGGATCGAAAAAATTGTATAGAACCATTCAAATTGCAAATGGAACATTCTATAAATGCTGTTATGCACTTTTATTTTTATTATTATTAACCAAGATACTAGCATTTTCTACTTTTCGGCCGTCTGTAAACCCCCACTCCTACTCATGCCATATTAACAATAAGTTGTTGTGCTATGAAGCACTTCATTTGAAGCCTAAATACCAAATAATGTTCTCATTGAACCTTTACGTTTTGAGAATAATTCAAGTAAGTGATGCAAGAGGGAAAATCTCCTTAGTTTAAGCAGCTCCTGCATGACGGACTTTTCATGGGTGATATTGAAAGGGTGATTTTTTTCACACTTGCCTAGCATGGTTTTAATAGCTTCCTTAGTAGAGCCTGTGCAGTTTATAGTGGCTCACTATTTCCATGACTCCAATTCTAAAGATTAAATAGGACTCCAAGGACGGCATATGCAACTCTATTGGTGCCTTTGATGGAGAAAAATGATAGCAACGCTCAACGAGGATAACGCTCTTATTGTACAGCTTTGCATGTTATTAATTTTCTGGATGGGCTCATACAGGCTAACATACATTTCATGTATTTATTTACTGGTAGTGATTTTAGTTAAATATCCGCCGGTAGTAGAAGATAGATTATCGAATTAGTAAAAGAAAGAAGTAATGAAATTGTAGTATGATATATTTTGTGTGGGTGAGGGGGGGGGGTTGTATGATTGTATCCAGTCATGATACTTATTAATCTGTTACTTTATGATCTAATTATCAAATAACAAAAATCTAATATTTTCTTAGTTTGTTTGTTTGATTTTGGGCAAAAAACTTCACGGTTATCAATGCCCAACACTCTTCAGACCGTATTTGAGTTCCCCAGTCACGGGAAGTCCCAGGCACAAGCACGCTAGATCGACATTTTTTTATATATAAATATACATATATTTTTTCTCTTATTTTTTTTCTTAGTATTATTATTATTAGTTCAATGCGGTCCTTGCTATATTCAGTTATGGTTTAGTTTGTTAAAATGAATATTTTAGGCATTTATGTTACGGGTTTTTTTTTTTCCAGTTTATTGTTATTTGATAACGTTCTCGTGGGTTAGTAAAAACCATTTCTTTCTCCGATTACCGCATTATGTTTCAATATTTTAACCGTAGCAATTTTTGGCGCTATGTTTTAATTGTGGGCACGCATTCAATTAATTGGGGCTCATGTTGGCCAAGTATATTAGGACACTGGTAGAACTTAAATCATGCATTCCGTACTTCTGTGGGCAATAGGAATTTATTCAGGGACGAACTCACTAAATAACATCTTTTTTCCTATCCTGAATAGAAAAGAATGGTAACCTGTAGGTAGCCCGTCCCTGTTTGCATCAGCACCACAAATAGCTCGTTAACAACAATTAATTTGAAATCAATCAAAAATCACTAAGCATTACTACACTTGAAATGCAATAGTATGGCAAAGAGTTTAGCGTGGGTGCCTTGTGTGATAGGCAATTTACTCAGCTGTGTTTTATACTTATAATTATTTATTTTGTTATTGTAAATTTAAGATTTTTCAAAGTTAGGTTTACTTGTGCATGCTGTCAACGAAAGTTAATGTGTTATATAATGTCCACTTACATGACTTTATAGTGTATTTGCTTCAAATGAAATGAAATGGGTTTATTTCCATTAAATGTTATCATAACATAATATGATACGTGAAATAGTATTATTTTTCATTTTCTAATATTACGTCAATTAAATTCTTTACGAATTATTGAATAGCATTTGTACTTATATATTATATTCCTCATAAAATTTGGTCAAATTCTAAGCATGAATAGAATAAAATTCATCAATTTAAATAATTATATATAATAAATTAGTTTCGCCAACAATCTTAATTTCTCTTTAAACAGATCACATACATTTTTTTATTTATTGATAAGCAGATTTATTAAAGGATGGCAATATTTATAAATTATAAGAATCTTATCCCATCTTAAAGAAACAATGTACCAGATCAAAAATTATTTTAGACCGATATTAAAAACAAATATTTTGTATTTTTTTTTTTTAAATAATGGAGTATTTTTGAAAGTATTAATCTTGTGTATAAAAACGTCCGTCATACATGAAATTCTTTAATATATTTTTAAACAAAGAATACTTGATTTAATACATTTGAGCCGAGCTTTAAAGAGTTTTATTCTTGAAAATGATACGCTTTTCCTAAATTTGTGTTTTTGGTTGGGGGTTTGAATAATGCTCTTGTATTTTGTTTTATGATTACATGTTTTACTATTTTCGTAAAACATGTGCGTGTTTTGTTTTGCAAACAATATTGTTTGGTACATATATATTGAATGTAAAAACCTTATTTTGGACTCCTTTAAAAGAGGGCGATAGGAGTCTCGATTTTCTGTTTACATAAACCTTATTTCTCTCATTTTCAATTTAAATATGATTTTTTGAGTTACCCCAATGCATAGCTCCATAAGTTAACCGACTATGGGATTATCCATAGTATATTATTAATATAGTTTCCATTGGAATATATTTTTTAACACATTTTAATAAGAAGAAAAACGATTTTAATTTCTTATTTAATCCTTCAATTTGATCGAAACAGTTAAGGCGTTTATCCGCAGCCAATCCTAAAAACTTTTATTTTGGGGGCTGGTAATATTTTTCGAATATACATTGATATCACTCCAGAAGAATGTGACCAATGCTTAATGAAATCTAGAATATTCGTTTACGCCACGTATATAGTTAGTTTGTTAGCCATTAACCAATTTTATTATGATTTAATAGTAACATAGCCATATTGTTTCGTTTACGATTTCATTGTCCACGTGTGCAAATTCGATAGGAACTGGATTAGGGGGAAAAAAAGATTTGTTTTTTTCAAACCTATATTTTTTTTCTCTTCCATATGTAAACAATATCCTTTTAAACGGTTATGGAGATCTGTTTGACACATGGTGTCCTTCTTGTTGCCTGTTCTCCAGATGTTTGTATACCCCTGGGCTGCCTTTCCTGTCTGATAAACATCTCTGTGTGACCTCTTTCGTAGCTCTAGCTGTCGTCATGAGTTATTAAAAGATAGTTCCCCCTCATCGTTCAGTTTGATTGGTATTTCCAAAAACGATGCGTTATCAGTGCGATAGTGGACGGTATTATATAATGACGAATTTGGATATTTTATGTTATGTAAATTATTTTGTGATATACGCGCTCTTAATAAACATTTACGATGTATTGTATATAATGTTAGATTCGGTGCAATATCACTTATTAATATCGTATTATTATCAGTTTGGTTTAATCCCCTCAAAAAAAAAAGTCCGTCTCGCAAAGGCTGCGTAAACTAAGCAGATTTCCCACTTGCTGATATAATACACTAGCGTTCTCATCTGGGGCTGCATATTCTGACTGAAAACCTGAAAGTAAGAATTACCCGCTTAATATTCGCACTAACTTACTTGCATGTGACACGTTCTAAATATTTGATTTATTTACCTGTGTGGTTGTCCCTCCTCGCGGCACCTGAAAATAATTTAGTAGTTACTATACTGAAGTAGCTATGTTTGGTCAGTAATGCCACCGCACTAAGGTTAGCGTCTCCTTTGACCCCTCATCTAAGCTGCAAGACTGGCCATGGCCCTTCTATGCTGTTGAATAAAATACTAATTTCTATTCGACTGTAGAAACCCTGTCGATGAATAGATTCACTTTGGAAAGAGATTTCCGTTGAATAAATTATTTTTAATTTTTTGGATAAAGGTTTTTCTCCTATCTAAGGTTCGTCTTATTCAACGCACTAAGTCTTCTATTTAGAAAAGGTAGATGTGCATAATTACTGTTGCATTTCTTTGGACTGTAAATGTTTTGTTGCTAATATGAACGTAGTAAATTATAAAAAGCCCATCACGCAGGGGCTGCGTAAACTAAGCAGATTCCCTACAAATTAGAATGGCACACTACTAACCTCATTTCAATAATATATTTTCTTTTTTTTTAAAAAAAATATCATTGTGTGAGAAGTGGGTGGTCAATAAAATCTTAATTGATGACGTCATCACGCTAACTATTTGCATCTATCTTACATAATAAAGATTCATCGAAAACAATATTTGGTATTTTTGCTTGGAATAAGGCGTTTTCTTATATATTCACATATATTCTATTATTTTTAAAGTGCGATGACTAAAAATGGAGGTTTACTAAAGACTGAAATCTAAAAAAAATGACAATATCTCGGTTAATATGGAAGATAGAGAAAACATGCATATAACAATATTTATAGAACATTTAATTTGCTGGAATATTGGTTCTATGGAATTTTTCTCTAAGACGTATGATATTTTGAAATTTCGAAATTCCCTCTCCCATTGGTCCGAAATCAGCCATTAATGAATTTGATCTTTAGTTTTACATCAATCGTTTAAATATTGAGTTTGGTAATGATCATAGTAAAATTGTGACCGCTAGAGCTGAAGCGTACAAATATATATAATTTTGAACCTAGATTCCTAGATAGAGGGACATTTTTCGAAAATCGCATCATCAGTACTACCTCAATAGCTGATTTCCTGTAAGGGAAACTGCTAAAAAATGGCTACATTTTCAATTAGTCTTCATTTGCCAAAAACTTAGATTTTGTGTTGGTTTTAATGGCTTCCGGAGTATTAGGTTGCCTGCAAGGCTATTGAACTTATTGTAGGATTGAAGGATGGTTACACATGCTTCTAATTCTGCTTACAAGCTGACCGTTCAAGGATTTGAGTGGGCTCCTTATTGTAGTTATTATACACAGCATCATCCTAGCCATGTTTGATACATCAAGAGATCTCCAGATCCCTGTTCCTGATACGATGAACACAGAGAGTCCGTTTTTGGGTGGTTGGTGGGACGCAATTGCCTAGTAATAAAGTGGTTACAATTCGGCAGAATGTTGCTCATGTCCTGGTCCTTCTACGTCTTCCCCTCCTGCCTCGTAACAGAAGACGTTTTAGAACTGGCTACTGAATTTACATTTTCTAAAATATTTTGTTTATATAGTTCAAATTACTTATAATAAATTACCATAGTCAATCTTCTTTGTTTTATTCACTAATTCTAATCCACAGCTATTGTTAATGTCTATTAAAGTGGTGTACAACTCTGTAATGTAAATTCCCTTCCTTGTTTATTTGAAACCCTTTTCTGTCTTAAATTAACCCATATGGTTACTCATTTTAGACATTTTTGAGTGCAACAAGTATAACAACAAGTATGATCCAATGTTCCTCTGTACGTTTTGTGTCCCCAAGTCACCAGTTTCAGGATATTGTTTAAATAAATTTAAATTTCAAATGTTATAAAGTTTAAAATTTCATTCATTACCGTCTATTTTACACAACCAAGCCCTAATGAGTTCTTCACTAAATAAATTCTTATTGTCCACCAACTTATTACAAAATGTGATAACACCATGGTCTTGATTAACCCAAAAAAAAGTATCCTCTTCAGCATATTTTTCTGAAAATGCGTCATTTTTTTTATTAGTGTATTCATCCAGTTTTCTGTATTCATCATGAAATTTAAATATTAATTTCGTCGTCACATTTACACAGCATTTTATTCACTATCTTCTATGTCCGCTTTAATTCGTCATAATTGTTCCAAACCCTCAAAATAACGTCTCATTTAATTGTTTATTAAGTATATTCCTGTTATTTCTAATATATATTTTTTTTTTTTTTTTTTTTTTTTTTTTTTTTTTTTTTGCGTTTTGGGCATTAAATTTAATATGAAGGTAGTTATTGCCTTTTTAGAAAGAGACACTTTTTTATTACGCTATTGAAGGTCGTTTATGTATCTTATTAACAAAATTAAATTGCCGAGCTATTTGCATTTTTTAAAAACTATTTTCCACCTTCAGCTAACTTCAGCTCATACCCATGTCATTTTTTACCTGAAACTAACATTTAAACGTGTTATTCCAAGCTTATATTATAGTCTAAGTTGTACTGTAGGAAATAGGTTCCTCCTGGCTCATACTTGATGGATAAATGTTTTGTGATATGCTGTGTATAATCAATTATCATTTTATGCTTCCTTATTTAACCAATTCCATTATTGACGCTTAATCAAATCTAGTAAAAATATGGGGAAATCAGACAAGAAGGACTGGCGGAGTAGAGAGAGTCATTCAAAATGTTTCCGTTATTAAGCACCGAAAATGTTAGGTCACCACTTTCATTAACAAAGCAAAACTCTACAATTGTTTTTATATACATTTTTCTATAATTCGAATGTTATGGGAGCTACTTTTTATTTCCTCATTTTTTTTTTTTTACTCACAATATACTCTCTTGCGATTTTCAGCTAACATCTCATGTACCAGATTTAATTTAAAAATGAGATAATTAGTACATCTGCATAGTTTACGAAACTCTTCGTGAGGACCATTTGTCGTTTTAATCCTTCAGTAAGCGCCCCCATCATTAATTCTTCTTACTTAAGACTATTATATTATTAATCATCAATGACTTGTAAACTTCTTTATATATGGGAAGTAATTAAGGGACAAATAGAGAATATAACATTATATAGAGTAGCCTGTAACTTCATAGAAAATCTTTGTTTACGTCGTTCCTGAGTGACGCCACCTCTATATAATAGTCCAAAACGACTACTAGTGGTTTAATAAGCCAAATTTTATTAATATCGGAATTTTAAGTGGTTTATTTTGAATGTGATTCTCCTACACATTCCACGGCCGCCTCCATTTCGTTTGATGCCAGAGGCCTCAGAAAATTAATTAACTATCTGGCTCTTTAGCCAATTATCGTTTCCTCTCAGCTTGCCAATTCTAAAGTAGCCCAGTTATCTTTTATACTAAATTCTGTTGGATTCCATTATTTTTTTTTTAAAGAGCCCATTAGAGGTGCTTTAATATAATGGTTGCTGATTACTTGTTGGGTTCAGTGCTACCACATTTGTAGTCATTAGTAACAATACAAGCAGTCGTCTGCTCATTGACTATGGATTCTTCTGGAAAACAGACACCTTGTGGAATGACTATTAAGCAGTTGAGACGTCGGATCTGCATTACTGCTGGAGGTTTTGCCAAACTACTTGGAAGCCTGCAGTCATCTGAATAAGAATGCCTTGAGTAGATTCTTCCAACATGGCCTGCATTCACTACAAGTGGATAATAAGAGATCACTGGCCTCTATCTGTACTCCTTCAAAGCGGCGTTCTTTAGCTGCCTGTCTGATTTATTGCTACTTCTTAGGAAATGGTTTAGTTATTTTTCCTTGAGTTAAATGAGGTTGGTTCAAATTTGTGTGAATCTCCCCCCCCCCCCCCCGTGTTTGTGTTTCTCATTTAAACCTGAAGGTCCTTGACGTCTTTATTTGGTGCGAATCAGGATGGTTTCGGCCTTTCTAGAAGTCAATATATATATATATATATATATATATATATATATATATATATATATATATATAAATCTGTATAAATAAAACTGGATGATTTTCTATTTTTGTTCTATGGGATCAATTTTATCCACGTTTTACACCACACTAAAAACAATGGTATCAAAATTGAAATTTTGTCTCTCCGCCCACTTGTTAATCACTCAAAAATGCCTCGGAAGATTTCTATGTGCTTTTAAATAGTGAATATAATATCCCAAAAATACAAATTTTTAACTTGGGTGGGGGCTTACTTGACAATATCATTCAATTTCTTCAATTTGAATAGTTAATATATTCGTTATTATGCGTCAGATCGGAAAATTGTATAGAAACAGTCTTATTGCAAATGCAAAGTTCCATAAATGTTGTTAAGTATGTTTTTAAATTATTTTGATTATTTACCGAGATATTTGCATTTTTTAATTTTCGGCTATCAGTAAGCCTCCTCTTCTATTCATATTAACAATAAGCTCTTATATTATAAAGCACTTTATTTAAAGCCTAAATACCAAAAATTGTTATCATTAAACGTTTGCGTTTTGGAATAAATGCAAATACGTCACGCACGTGGGGAATCTGCTTAGTTAACACAGCACCTGCGTGACGGACTTTTTTTTACAAAGAAATAGTGAATATTTGGTCAAATGAGATCACCAGTGTGTCCTGCGTGTCGGACGTTTTATCAAAGTAAAGTTTAGGCTGAATCAGTCGAGAAAAAATTAAATACATTTTCTTTTTAAGAACTTTTTTTTTGACTATATTTATACACAGCATTGCTAATCTATATTTATAACATTATTGTTTAGTTAGTAGCTGGTTCACCCTTAATGACGGGTGGTGAGTGACAGTGAGGTCTGTCTGCTCTACAGTCCTGACATTCATATCTAGGCGAAGGTCATGCACTCAGATCTGCTGTTACTATCCTGCCTGTCTTGCCTTAATTACATGCTCCGCCCATCTTTATTATTGTACCTTATTTCAGCAGGTTCCCCTTTAAAAATACACACACACACACACATCAGTTGTGATGGTTAATTTACTATTTTGTTGTCTATCTTTCTGTTATTATTACTTATTTATTTATATATTTTTCGGAGCATAGCAGATAAAGAAAGCTGCATTAAATCGTTTTTTTGGGGGGGGTCCACTAAATACATATAAGAAATACCCAAGTATACAGCTCTTCATCCCAATTTAATTAACTACATCATTAACAATTATGACATGAGTCAAATAGTATGGTTTTTATGAGTAATATTAGTGTGGTTGACAAAGAGCTGATCATGCTCCTCAAAAAGAAGAAAACTATTTTAGGACTATAATATAAGGTAAAATTATGTAAGACAATTGTGTTAAGTAAATGTTATATGTTACAATTTTCATAGATTGTTTAATAAAATCCTTGATCCCACCTTGGCTAGAAAAGGGTAACCTGTAGGTAACTCGTCCCAGTTAGCCTTAATTAAATAATTCAATTTAATTTTATGATGACAATGAGTACTTTTTTTTATGGACAGTAATTTTGTGGATGGGACTCACAAATCACTTCCTCATGCAAAATGGGAATTGTGTGCATAAAATAGGAACTTACTAATTATAACTTTCTTCGTTTTACTGAAATGTATGGAATAAACAGCACTAGTAATTGTTACTATTAGCAGATTTCCCTTAAAGGAAATTAGCTATTGAGGTTGTACTCATGACGGAATTTTCGAATTTTTTCTTCAAATGTTCATCGTTCCTACCTAGTAGATGACAAAAATGAGGTACGTTCAAAACTGTATATATCTATCTATCTATCTATGTATATATATATATATATATATATATATATATATATATATATATATATATATATTTGTCTGTTACCGCTCTAGCGGTCGCAATGTTTGTTTGATCCTTACCAAACTTCATATTTAAGCGTTTTATGTAAAGAGAAAGATCAAGTTCGTTAACAGCTGAAATCGGACCAGTGGGAGGGGGGGGGGGTTTAGAGGGGAGAATTTTCGAAAATTCGAAATATCTCCGTTACTATTCGTCGGATCGAAACATTGTACAGAATCAATCTTATTACAAATTAAATTTACTATAAATATTGTTATATACATTTATTCTCTATCTTGAATATTAACCGAGATATTTGCATTTTTATTAAATCTGGCCGGCTAACGGACGAAGTGGCTTTCCCGCCAAAAGCTAGTTATTTCATTCACTGCTCAGCTCTCGTGAAATTTCTCTATTGTAAAACTTCACGTGGGAAATCTGCTTAGTTTACGCAGCACCTGCGTGGCGGACTTTATTTTTTATTGTACATACCTATAAGGAAATAATTTATCTAATCTTCGTGGTTTGGCGAACGAAAGAAGGCTTCGTCTAATTCACTGTTTCCCAACTCTGCTGTGACTAGTAGAGTACTAGCCTATATAATACTAGCCCAGGAGGTCTTGGTTAGAACCAGAAACTTTCCATAAATATTGCTCTCAAAAAAATATTTATTGACGTCCACGATTTGCAATTAAGGCTAATTGGAACTGGTCATCTACAGGTTGCCACGCTTTTCTAGCCACGATGGGAGTGAGGATTTTATTTAATGAATTCCGTCACTATATAAATTCCTTTGCCCAGGCGGGAATCGAACTCTTTACTCTAGGTTTACCATATTTCTCTCATGTAAAATATTTATTATAAATTGCTATTGGTTCAAAACAATAGCCTTCCTTAAACACTGAAAACATTAATTTGAGTCCTAGACCAAATATAAAGTGCAGAAGATACGTTTCGAACGTAATAAGTTTCTCAAATTCTGAGAATCTAGTTATTAGTTAGACGAAGAAGAAAGCTGGTTTTAATAATGTCATGAACTGGGTGCTCCTTCAATGATTTTGACACCTACAACAGGTGGAGAGCTGTAATGCAATGCGGGATTGCCGTCATTATGGGCGAATGGTTCCATTTGGAATTTCTAAAGGTTAACTATAAATTTAAGCATATCTGTGCTCCCTTCTAAAGTATTATATTTTTTACCGTTCCAATTTGTTGTGGTTCTTTTTCCTATATTTCAACTTAATGTGTTAGGGTGGCACAGGTTAGCCATGTGAGTTAAAACGTTGGCTGTAATAAAACCTGGTAAACCTTGGCGTGTTTGATTCCCGCCTTGGAAAAAAGGAATTTATTTACTGACGAACTCATTAATTAAAATCCTTTAGTTCCATCATGGCTAGAAAAGGGTGGTTATCTGTAGGTTATCCCTACCAATTTGCCATAGTGGCATATAGTGGACGTTAATAAATAAATAATACTTTAGGATACTTCTTCCAACGAATTCCAATGTACAGTAGTTGCTATGATTTTTTAATTTTTTTTATTTTTTACAAGTTGTTCGATGGCAGAGGACAAAAAGACAAGTCACTTTAGAACTAATACTTTTATTGTCTCTTGTACTTTCTATAGCTAATTTATCTCTATAAGGATCCGTGCATCCGCCACACAAAATCTGCATTTACTAACGGCTGATCTGCATTTACTAACAGCTGATCTGCATTTACTAACAGCTGATCTGTATTTACTAACAGCTGATCTACATTTAATAACAGATGATATTTAAAAAAAATCTATAAATAACGTTTTACATTATGTAGATAGATAGATAGATAGATTTTATTGGCTAATATGTACATATTTTAGCTTGAGTCTGGCCTATTTAGTGTCAGTAATCTTACAAGTAATTTACAAAAATGAATCTATATATATATATATATATATATATATATATATATATATATATATATATACTGAATATATATACTGGGTGAAGTATATATATATATATATATATATATATATATATATATATATATACTTCACCCAGGAATGGAAGAGACCTGCTGGCTCCCCCCTCCAAGCCGCCAGTCTCCGTGAAAAGACTACTGTACTACCTGGATCACAAACGTCGTCACTTCATCTTAGCCGCCTACCGTACAATGTATTAGTGAGTTGACCTTAGCTTTTCTTGCCCGGCGACATATATTCCTCATGAATTACTACAGTAAATAATAAAATTCAACCTGAATCATCTTATTGGCAATTATTATTAATATTGTGCTAATTTTTAACCCACAAAAAGTGTGGCAATCAAAAAAATCTATATACTTTTTATTACTTTACAAAGCCGAATTAATAAAAAATACGGTTTTGTAAATCTAACGATATTCTTCACATTTCACTATTATTGTAATTCATATTTATTTTATAGTTTTACAATTTTTTATACAAGACATTTATCATTCACAATAACTCATTAAAGAATTTAAATAAATAACGTTAAAGAATTACAGATGAAATGATTGTAATTAAATAAGGTAACGTTAAATAATGATACCACCGTATAAAAACTAAATAAAAACAATGATTTATTAATATTAAAATTAAATTTGTTTTGTGCTTATAATATTATTTTATACAGTTTTTTCCAAGAGCAACATCGCCACAGCTGCGAAGCTCCAAATAAATAAATAATATTATTCTGATTCACTACTGCTAAGCTGCAAATCATCTTCCGACTCGCTCCCATCAATGGCGATTATCATGCTGTCCACAAAATTTTCCATTTGTCCATCTTTTAGCCAATATTCCTCTTCTAAATTGTGGACGTGCCGACAATAACCAGCCCAGTCATCAGCTGTTATTGATCGTAATCCTAAAGGATATGAATAATTAACGGACTTTAACGCCGATATGTCGTAAAATAGTAAAATGTGTTATTGTGTAAAATTTATTTCTTACCTTCATTTATTAATGATTCCAGATTAGTCATTGAGAGGTCACCGCTTACATTTCTTTCACGCACAAATCTCTTCAGCTTAGCCCAAGCCAGTTCTATCGGATTTAAATTACACATGTAAGGTGGTAATCTTAGAACGTTATGTTCATATGCCTCTAGGATTTGGTCAATTTTAAAAACTCTTTTTCTAGGTGCTATATTTTTGACCATGTCTAGAAGCATATACCGCCTCATGCTCATATCCGCAACTGCACCATTCTTATTAAGCCAGTCTACCATTTCTGTCTTGTTTGAAGAGCTGGTTGGTGGCTTATTTAATTGCAAATTATGATATGGGGCATTATCCATTATTATAACAGAAGAGGCTGGCAACTTTGGAAGCACTTTTTTCCCTAATCCATTTGGTAAAATTTCCACCATTCATTTGCCCGTGGTAATCTCCTGTTGAGGTGCCAGCTCTAAATACAAGTTGGCAATCAGGTAAAAATCCATTGTTAGACCCAATACCAACAACAATAAAGCGTCTGGTACCTGCTAAAGAGGATGTAACCCCCGTAATACCTGGGCATTGCCAACACTTTCCCATGGTTAAATCAGTGTCCAACCACGTCTCATCTATGAAGAAGATTGGACGTCCACATTCCCGATATCTTCTTATTGCGTGAAGATATCTTCCTCGCCAGTCAACTATGTGAGGCCTTTCTTCTATTAAAATTTTTCGTCCACTTTGGGATTTCCTCCAACTAAATCCCATATCTTTTAGCAATTTCCGCAATGATTCGCGGCCGAGTTTAAAATTTATACTTTTCCTCAATGAAGTGAGAAGTTTAGGTACAGAAGGCACAATTTTTTGTCTCACATAAAAATCCTCTATTGTCCGTCTAATAACATTTCTATCAAAATTATCTACCGTAATAGGACGACGGCCTAGGGGCTTCATTGGCGATTGTAAATTTCCTTCTGGAGACTTCTTTTTCTCTGATGCTATTCGTTTCACTGTCGCCGGAGAACATTTTGTATATAAGTTCGTCCTCTTTTGAGGGCTAGTGAACGGAGCCAATAAATCATTTTTTCTTTTTTCTTCGATGCAAGCCTCCAAAACATTTCCAATAACTCTCCTCTCTTTACTATGAATAATGTGTCGCTTCTCAGCCCTTTGAGTGGATGGACCGGGTCGAGACATATTCACAACAAAACAATTTAGAAGAAACTACTTGCACAATACCGGGCAGGTTAATGAGTTCCGGGCATGAATGTTTTCAGGTCTGGATTATACGCCCCCTTCCCTTGCTCCTTCGGCCACGCCCCTTCTCCCACCCTCCGGCCACAAGGCTCTTCAATTATTGGGCGTACTATATATATATATATATATATATATATATATATATATATATATATATATATATATATATAAATAAATAAAAGAACTAATGACATAATATTAACCTACTACAATAAAATAATACATTTTACATTTTTTTTTTTTTTTTATTAAATGTTTTCAGGTACTTAAACTTCTAAAATTCTTTACAATTTAATCTGATTAGTACTATTCAACATTTGTTTCCTGTGACGCTTTAATTGACTCCGTTGGACATTTCAAAATTATAGGGTTTAATTTTCAAGATAATGGTATAAACTATGTCGTTGCCTAGTTGCATACTGCTGACAGGAATGAGTAAATCATGTTCAATTTATAAATGTCCTCAATGTGAAGGATATTTTCCAGTGACATTAAGTCATCACTTGTGGCTATAAACTTCTTCAAATATTGCTCTCTGTAATAGCTGTATTCCGAGCATTGCAATAATAAATGTTTTAATCTGTTCGTTATAAATTCCTGACAGCATTCACAAATTTCTCCGGATTTAATTACTTTCATTTTTTTATTGTGATACAGCTTCAAGTAATGGTTATTTGAAATTCTAAGTTTACTTACTAATCTTACTTTCTCATATTCACTTTGAATTCAAGATAATCTTCGGGTTGGGGGCTGGTATAATGACAGACACTTCTATAAAAGGGATTGTATGATGTACTATATACTCTATTGATGTCGGTGGATAATATGTGACTTGTTGCTTCTTCCAAAATTTTGTTTTTATTTGCTAGGAAATTTTTTCCACACGAGATATCGGTGAAATAAATACTCTTGTACATTATTTAAATTTGCTATTGCTTTTACTTGTGAGACCCAATTATAGTTTGTATCATGATTACTGGCATCCAGTGCTATTAATCTACTGAAACACTTCCTTGCTATTCTATTTTCGGAGATTGACAATATTTTTATACAGAAATTAAGGATTTTTTCAACACCTGTACTGTTATGTGGCTCCGTCCAGTTTCCAGTCTAACCATATAGTTTGGTGTGCATTTCGGCCAAAAATACAAAGATTTGAAAAATGCAAGGTTGGCCGATTCCAGTTGGTCCAAGTAATTTATGCTCCAGATTTCAGAGGCATACAGAAGAGTTGATGACATGATTGCTTCAAAAAGTGTAATCTTGGTTTCCCATGTGTCGCTCTTCCCTTTTCGAAGTACGTTTTACATTATGTACAACACCTCAAAAAGCATTCCGACTACTATGCTATGCTGATGCAAGGTTCGAAAGTCGTTTAGAACTATGCAAATTTTCATTTAACTTAAGTTTTTACCTCTAGTTGAATTATTTGCGGATGTTAGTTATAAAAGTGTCAACGTTCATGAATGATTTGTCCGTTACGTTTATGAAAATGATTAATGATGGGATTTCAAAATAGTTTTCCTAGTTACTTTCTCTTCCCCAGAAATATACCTAATTTTTTTTTCTATTATTATGCTTATAAATTAGGTTATTTAATTCATACCGCGTCAAATAACAAGTGCTTCATCCACTGCCTTTTAAAAAATCTTTTTCATGATCTCATAGCAATATTTTGGAAAATGTTTTAAATAATGTATTTTGTATGTTTGTTACAGACTTCCTCAAAACCATCTCGATGATTCAAAATTGGGCGCCATTCTGTCTCCAAGTAAGTATTCATTACTTCATTTTACTTTAAATCTCATTTAAATTCTTAATATATTGATATTAGAAATTTTTCTACATCAATTATAAGTGTATTATTTTGTTAATTGATACTGTTTATGCGATACAATTATGGAAATGAACATTAGACTGAAAAAGTATTTCTATGGCAGTGATTCTTTAATGTGATATTAGACAATCGCAAAATTAGTCCATTCGTCAAGTGTATGGCAACAGTCCATTGGCAGAAGTGTTTTAGAAACCTTTATAACAGTATTTATAGTTGAAGAGAATTATATTTCTTCCTACACCCTCGAGTAATTTATGGCATTTAATTTGTGAGGTTAGACAATTTTGCAATAAAGTAAACAATTACATTCCGGATTGTCCGTGCATTCCCGGATTTTTATTTTTTTTTTAATTGTAAAACCATATGGTATTTACAACTCCAAACTGCTTGCTGTGAGATTTGTTCTAGACATTTCACACCCCCCCCCCCACTTTGTTTCTGTTTGTTGTTCACTGTGCAGGTTATAAACAAGGAAGGTAATTATTATTATATTTAAATTTTAAAATATATTGATTATTTCCTCCAATAATTAATTCACGTTTCAATTTATTTTGTTAAAATAAATTCTTACAATGTTATGAAACATTTAAAAGCATTTAATTTCCAACTTCAAATTATTTTTTAATTCATACTTATTACTAATTAAGAAGGCAATTCACTTTCTTCACTCTATTGCAAAATGTTTCACTTTCTTCACTCATTTCAGTTTAGTAATGTTACCATTATTCAACGATTATAGAAAAAAACAATTCTCTATGCATTTCTTTTTGCCTTTGTATAATTTGTTGTGTTTGTTTTGTGCTCGAATTAAATTCCTAACGTACTAATTATTTAGGCATTTAAGAATATATATAAATTCAGGAGGCCGATATGATATGATTTTTTTTTGTTTGCCGTTTGTTCCTCGAATTCTATCAGATTCAGAACTCTTTGGATATTACACTTGATTTCCACAAAAAACCGTTTTATGAAAAATTGATAATTATCAGGAATTTTACTGAGTTTACTTTCCTATATGGTTATTCTGTTTCCCAAAAATATTTTCCTAATATAAAACGTAATCATGTATGGAATGTGTCGAGCAAACTAGGTGACTAACGAGTCCTGACCGTCCTCGAGATTCTAAATCTACCTGAAGCAGCTGTGACGAGCAGGTACGGGACAAACCATTCGCCAATTTGGCCCAAACATATGGCTCGTTTTGCCAGGCGGGACTATCGCGTTTCTCTCTGGCTCATTTGCCCCCATTGTTTTCATATCAGCCATGAGTTGTCTCTAATAGATTTATGAGAACTGTTCGAGGAATCTCATTCCTCAGGAAATGGAACCTCTGTGCCAGGACTATGGCATATTATACTTTTATCACGATGGGAACATAGCGTATTCCCTCGCTACTAAAGGTTTGCAGCACGTAAATAGCTCTTCTCAGTTGATTAAAGGTTCTTAATGTCTTCTGTAGACTACAACAATTGATAAGCCTGCTACCAAAAATTGTAGCTCCATTTTGCATTCTTATGCTAATTCAATCGGCGTGATTAATCTAACATCTGGCTTGGGGGGGGGGGGGTTCGTTGTTTATCGTCTTTAGTTTAATTATTTTTGTATGTTATTAGCCTTTAGGGAAATCAGCTATTAGGTCGTACTCATGACAAGATTTTCGAAAAAGTCTCTTTAAATGTCCCCAGGAGATGACGAAAAAATCTGCTAAAAATGAGGTCCGTTCAAAAATATATAAATATTTGTCTGTTAACGGTCTAGCGTTAGTAATTTTTGTTTGATCGTTACGCAACTTGGCATTTAAAAGTTTTGCACAAAAATAAAGACTAAGTTGTTAATTGCTAAATTCGGATGGGGGGATTTCGAAAATTACTAATATCTCCGTTATTTTGAGCCGGTTCGAAAAATTGTATAGAACTAATTTTATTGAAAATGTAATGTTCTATATTATTATTATTATTATTATTTATTAACGTCCACTTTTTGCAACTTAGGCTAATCGGGACGGGTTATCTACAGGTTACCACCCTTTTCTAGCCAGGGTGGGATTTTAGGACGTTATTTAATGAATTTCGTCACTAAATAATTTCCTTTGCCCAGGCAAGAATCGAACTCGCCACTCTAGGTTTACCATGTGAGATAAAGGTCAACGCTTTAACTCGCATGGCTAGTAATGTTCTATAAATGTTGTTATGTACGTATCTTTTAACCGAGATATTTGCATTTTGTTTTGTTTTCAGCCTTCAATAAACCCCCACTCCTACTAATGTCATATTAGCAATAATCTGTTACATTATGAAGCATTATTTGAAGCATAAATACCAAATATTGTTCTCATTGAATTTTTATGTTTTGAGGAAAATGCAAATTGTGAAATGATGCACGTGGGAAATCTTTTTAGTTAACGTGCGTGACGGACGTTTTTTTATATTTAAAATGTATTCATTCTGAAACCTGTAATATGATTACTCCGTGCATAAAGCTGATTACCCAAATTTCCAGTAGATATTCGACTCAATAAATCATTTAATATACTATATTATACGCTTATTCTTGAGAAATATGTTAAACCTCTCAGGTCTGACTAAAGTTATCTAGAGTTGTTAACATAGTGTACTTGGAATGAGAAAATAAGAGATTACAATGTATAGATGGCGACGTCTGGAACACACAGTCACGCCATCATGAGTCATTCGTGCAAGTAGGAAATCTGATTAGATTACGCAGCCCCCTGCGTGACGCACTTTTTTTTCAGTAGCAGACATCTATATAGATAAAACTCTTAAGGTTTGTCTGATTTTCTATTTTAATTCGGCTGAGATTTTTTTTTCCCTCACGTTTCAGAACATTCTAAGATCAGTGGCGTCAAAAATGGAGATCTTCTCCGTCTGTCTTATGGAAAAAAAAAAAACGTAAAGAACGGATTGTGTTTAGAAATACCAATTTTTTCCTAATTCGTTATTTATATTTATGAATTTGGAGACTTTCACTTTTATTTTTGGTGTACCGATGAATTCGAATGCTTGGACGATGCAACTGATTTTCGAGTGGAAACTAAATTTTTGTGACTTCATGTACAGTTATAAGTTCGTTTATATTCGTCCAATAGTCATTGCATGCCTCACGCCCTAAACAACAATTTCACATAAATAAAGTTATTAGTCAGAGCTAAGTAAACAAGTATTTATATTTCGATGGAAAACCATTATCCGTCAATAAAACTGAATGACTGTACTGCTCCTCTGTGTGTTATATGACTATGGCGGGATGATTTTGTACATCCAATCTTTATACTTAAACGGAGGGAGGGATTTCAGTAACACGGGTACGAATTAATAAAATTAATTATCCAAATACTGTGAGTTACCTCTTCTTTTAAATTTCTTGTTTTTTTTTTTTTTTGTTTTTTTTATTTTATGAAATTAAATTTGTTCGATCACCAGCCAATGAAGGGCGGGATGAGGCCTGAAGTAGGACGTTGGTTTCTTACTGGTTTCCGGGATGATATATTATGGTGACTGTGCTTTTATTCTCTCGAAAGGCTCTTCAGTCATCCCTGTTTCCAGATCTACCTCTGTATGAGTACTCCAAATAAGAATGGTACTATACAATTTTTTTTTTCAATCGTGTCTTAGGCTCCTAAGATGTCAATAAGTGTTTTGTAAAAATAGTTAATGTTATGTGGAGGCCATTTATTTCTGTTTTGGGCTATTTCACATGGATCACATCGCGGTAGCTTGCTACTTGATGATCTATTCTCATTGGGAAATATGGTTTTATTATCTTAGGGTTTTGTCCATTTGATTGATCCGAAAAAAGTATATCTATAATAACAGAACAGAACGAATGTCGGTCCTTTCTGAAATTCGGCAGGATCCTTTTTTTTCCCCCCTGAACTATTCTGCATACATGTTGTTCTGTTGGTGTTCATTATTCCATTAACAGGTTCTTGTTCCATTAATTTCTTGGAATAAAATCTAATATTGTTTTGTACCCGTTAGTCCATGGATTCAGCTGATTGAGGTGTAAGCCGTGTGGAGAGGGAGTTATCCTTGCCAGTCACCGAAGCACACCTTCCATATATAGACGTAAAGTAGGGTTCAGCATTTCCAGGTGCTGGTGGGGAACCTTACAAGGACGTCTTCACAATAGTAGTATGACGTCCGCTCCAGCTGGTGTGCCGTATTTATCACATTAAGAACCTTACGAAACTATTGGGTGGCATCTTCTTTGACTTAGCATTGGTAACTTATACAATTTCATTTACATTCTCGCAATAATTTATTTATTTTTAAGAAGCGGTATTAAAGAAAAAGGTTTCCAGCTTTGAGAAGCTGTCTGTCTGACCTAGCTTAATGGTTTGTGTCTGTTTAATAGTATTTAAAAGAACTTGTGTCTGTGAGTATATTTATTTATCCACACACGAATATTACTGATGTCAGTTGATGAACGTCAATGCTAATGTTTTCAGTCGTAATTTTGGTTAGGTTGACAGTGGTTCGTCAAATGTTATGGTTTTCTGGTAGCCAAACCATTGTTAGGTGAGTTTGTAGCTTTAAGCAATGCTCAAAAAAATATTGGTTACAATTGGTTGAGTGATGCAGATGTTTTTCAAGGAGAGTAAAGAACTTAAAAGCTCATTAGAAAAGGATAACCTGTAAATTTTGAATATTTTTTAAATTTCGAAAGGGATAAGTACCCACATACAATTCTGCCGAGTAAATACTTGTTCTCTTGCTTAATTTTTGAGTGTGTACTTTATGATTAATAAGTGTAGTAGCTGGAGTTCCAAAGTCTTGGATCGGTCCGTGAATTTCTAAAGTGCGTTCGGGCCATTTGAGGAAAATTTTTCAAAAATCGCGTGATGAGTACGACCTCAATAGCTGACTTCCCTTAAGGGATATCTGCTAGAAGTAATGCGACCTTATGCTTGGGATACATAACAGTTGAAAAAAGGAAGCAAAATGCGAACAGTTTGTAGCCATACCTCAGAATGGCAGATATATATGGGAGGGATCTACTGGGATAAGTATAATCCCTGGCTGTCGCTAATCCTAAACCTAATGGTTCTGGATGAATGGGGGTAATTACTCAGCTGTAATAATACAGGTATTAATTTAAGAAGTCCGCCTCGCAGGGGATGAGTAAACTAAGCAGATTTCCCACATGTTGGCTCACTATTGATTTCTTCTCCCCATGTACTTTCTATTTCTATGTTTTGTTATTTGTTTGCGTTTTTAGTTTGTATTGTTTAATTTTTTTCTTGTTACTATTTTCAGTTTTACAATTTGTTTATATACATTGTTATTTTTGTTTGTTCTTTTTTGACGAGCAATATCGCCTCGCTACGGACGCTCCAAAATAAATAAATAAATGGATAAAAATACTACGAGTAGAAAGAAGTGGGTGCTTACTGATGGCTGAAAACAAGAATGTACGAATACCCACCGACCTTAATATTTGTGGTATAAAAACATGTATAGAACAGCAATGTAGAATTAGTTTAAAAAGATTGATTCTATAACACTTGTCGATTCATAATGAACTCGAAGACTCATAACTACTCATAAGACTCGGAGACGATAAGACAAGATTTGCAACCGCCAGAACGGTAACAGATATATATATATATATATATATATATCAGATAAGAAAAAACGCCTCGTTCCTTCACTATTCTTTATTCGTTGTGACAGAGCGCTTTCAGAGTATACGCTCCATCATCAGTGCCCTGCTCTTCACAATGATGTGACAGGAACCAAGGATTCCCTGTGACAGTCACATCATTGTGAAGAACAGGGCACTGATGATGGAGCGTATGCTCTGAAAGCCCTCTGTCACAACGAATAAAGAATAGTGAAGGAACGAGGCGTTTTTTCTTACCTGAGATAATAATTCCTTCACCATCCAGCACCTCAAAAATGGATATATATATATATATATATATATATATATATATATATATATATATATATATATATATATATAGTTTTGGACGGACCTCATTTTCGTTATCTTTTGGGTAGGATAGATGGACATTTGAAGAAATATTTCAAAAATCCCTTCATGAGTACAACCTCAATTGCGAATTTCCCTGAGGTAAATTGCTAAAAGTGGCTTTGCCCCCAACAGTGTATACATTATAGACGAATAATTATTTAAATCAATCCATTTATTACGTGCTATTGTGGTTAATAGCTCATGTACCATTGAGCATATAATTTTTTTTCCTTCATACCAATTACATTTCTACAATTCTAATCAAGCGTTTACCCATATCGTAGGCTTTACGAAGACCTTAGCTTATCCATATTGGCTTGAGAGGTTTCTATATTCATAAGGAAGCCCCACAAGAAAACCAACAAACCTTTACAAATGGCATTAGGTAATACACTACTGCATAATGTACTTTTCACTCGCTCCATTACCTTTTGAGGCTTGGGTTTATCAAAAGTTCACCGAGCCTATTATTTTAATCAATTTGTGAATCTCAGATTAATTTCTCTTAATGTACTAGGTAAACTTGGATTCGTGGGCTCAATTCCCGTGAGGGTAAAAGGAACTTACCCTCACGGGACGAACTCATTTAATAAAATCTGTTATTGCACCATAAATAAGAAAGAGGTTACTTGTAGATAACCAATTGTCCATAATACAATACATAAACAATTTAAAAATATATATATGTAAAAATGACGAGTTAAGATGAAAGAGAAGATAAATTTAATTCTAGAATTATTTATTAACATACTAATTACAGAGGGATCTTCGCAGCCATCCTATTGTTGGTTGCTCGCTTTGATGTTAAACAGTCTGGTAGATCTAACATTTAAAATGAAATAATAGTGAAATTAGAAACTAATATTATATTTCACGTAAGTTTGATTGCCTTTCGCGTATTCGTATCATTGAATGACGACACATAACTTAGAGAAAGTCTATGCTTTGGAACTAGTTGCGTATTTTAGCAGATTTCCTTCAGGTTGTTTTCTTGACCCGATTTACTTTCTCTCAATGGCAAACAGGACACACCGACTTGTAGACACTGCGACGAAACATTGGCTGTACATCACATATTGACTGTCTGTCAACGAAGAGACAATTCAGACATTCCACATGACTTACAGGATTTTTTGTCCGATAACAGTAATTACGTAGGCACTATCATTACACTTCTAAAACATCATTATATGGAACATACAATTCTCTACAATTCTACACGCTATTCTCCATTTTTCTACTAAATTAATAGGGCGTGTCCACTTTTTTTTTAAATTTATTCTTTTTTCTCTCTTCTATACTTATATTTTCATCTTAATTCCTTTCATTACACTGATGTTTTCATTCGCTATATCTCTTCATACACAATATATTTTCCTACATATTTAAATGCCAATGAACTGTTTCAGGAATTACCGTATTCCGTTGTACATTTCTTTTCTCCTTTTTTTAGGTTTCTTTTTTCTGTTTGCCTTTTTGAGTATACCTTATTAAATTAAAGAGTGAATCGCCGGCATTGCGGAACTAAATTAAATAAATAAATAATAAATATAGTACGATCTTTGTCCTCATTTTTCTTATAAATAGTATATGTTGTAGTAGATTATTTATAGGATCAAAGGAAGTTTCTTGACGTTTATAATACATCTCACTCATATTCCAATGTAAGAATAATAGTGATCCATGCTGGTCAAATTAATAATACGTTTTATAAATATATAGTGTTCTAGTGAATAACGAAATTAATATTATAGATTAGATCTGCTTTAAATCAAGTAACTTAAAATAATTAAACGGCTCCACCACGGAATATTAATAATTGTTATTACTGGAAATATTTTACAAGCGTTTCTCATGAGATAAATTGTATAGTTACCTAGCGTTTATATTTTTGAAGGATTAATCGGAAGGGAACAGATTGTTTCATTATTTTTTAAAGAACTCAATGTTTTTTTATAAAAATAAATAAATAATCCCTGTTCATATATATTTCTGTTTTACTAAATTATTACTATTATTGTTGGTTCCAAAATATCAAATTTCCCTTAACGTCACTGTTTCTTCTTAGGTCGTTATCTATTTTTTCCTCCCAAACAAAGGACATCGTTGATTTATAGTGAGTTGATAACGCCCAACGAACTGGCGAGGCCCCAAGAATGTTGCTAGCAAATCATATGATTCCAGGGAAACCCAAGAAGCTGCGTCAGCTGTCAACGGAAGTCTCTTTTCAGTCCTGCTAAATCTAGCTCGTCTTCGTAATAGTCTTTGCCTAGTATTGGTTACATAAATTTCACTAAATGTATTAACTTATTTTTTATGAAGGGCCATCGTGTGCCGGAAATAATGTCTGTTTCGTACATATAGCTTGCTTTCAATTGATCTGTAACTGTAATATGTTACTATATTATTTTTTTAACTGCCCGCAATGTAATAGTGGCTGAATATTTACACCCACTAGTTAATGCATAGTAGTGATTTTTTTGTGACTGTGAAACAAGAAAAAAATATTTTTCCGTATTATCTAATTAGTCTTATTAATTTAATTGAGTCTTCCAAATGCAAAATTGCTTCTATAAATATTCTGTTCAGCAAGTACACAAGGTGCTTGCATATGTCAATACATTAAGAAAGAAAAATAGCATTCCCAAATGAAACTGCGACATCATTTGAGATTCATTTAGTTATTTTAGCCTGTGTTTATTTTAGATTTGTTAACGTTTGCTCTTGCTTGTTTCTCTTTTAGGGCTTACGTTTTTGCCATAAATTTCCAAACCCATTCCCACGAATAACCCGCCGAACTCGCTGTAGTCCTGGCTGCAGTCAGGCTTGCTCTTACGTCACGATTTGTATTTGTTAGTGCTAAATTTAGCTCTAGTAGGTGTAAGCTGCAATGCATCTTGTGAGTACATATATCGGTTATTGATCTTTCTCATTCATTTATTTCAAAATGACTAATTGGCTTTAATGCCAGGCACTTATTTATTTTATTTTTTTTATTTCTTGGATACATACACGAATGGCTACAGGATGAGCCATGGTTCTACTATGAATGAACGAGATGTGGCTATATATGTCTTTGTTTATGAATATTTATGGTTTTTTCAAAAGGATTTTTACTATTTTCCTTTAAATGTATGCTTTAGCAGATTATTATTCATTGTTCCTTACTAGTGATTTTTTTTCCCGCGTTGCCATAATATTTTCTGACTATTCTCTTTTTATTTGTTATTTTCTTTATGCAAGTGACAGTAAACTCTCAACAATTAATACCAGAGAGCCCTTCTGGTGTGGAAGAGACTAGCCCCGAGACAGATAGTTGGAACTGTGAGTTAAAAGTACAGATGATAAAGAGAAGGAAGGCCTAGCTAATGGATTTATGTTGTCAGCTTGATATAATCTGAGGTGTTATGTACGTCAGCGTAAAAGTAATACAATCCCATTGACTTCCCATAAAATTGTTATATGGTATACCGGATCTGACAAGAAGTACAGTGTGGCCCAGGCTGAGGTGGCGCTGTGACCTGAGGAAGGTCGTATTGGGGCCTGGAGTTCGCAGTTGAATCACCTGCTGACTGGATCCATGCCTGAATTTGTATGAATTATTACTAGATGGATATGTTGTACTCGATTTACTTTAATATTCATAGATACGTGTATAGAATGTATGGGGGGGGGAGGTCAAATTAGCCATGTGTAACGCCCACTGAAATAAAATACGTAGTCCAATCCTGGCTAGGAAAGGATAACTTATACGCAACCCCTTCCGATTTACGCTAGCAGCATAAAATGAACGTTAATGAAGCAACATTTTTAAAGAAACGTAATTGGATTGAGTGCACAGCTTGATCAATTGTGTGATATATTACATTATCTGCAATTATAATACTGTGCTATAATAATTGACTTTAAAGGTTCGTCTATGAAGAGTCTAGTTTTAGATTCTTCAATAGTCCTTTTGGTCAGACAGTAATTTTTATAGTTCACTAGCTTTCGACTTTGACAAACTGAGGTCTAAATTCTTACTTAAGGTTAATTTTAAAAACAGAAGTTTGAAAGCTGTTAAGTCTAATCGCTGAATAGAGTAATCTGTTATTCTGTCATTAGCTTAATAACTTGGAATCTATAAATACTAATCATCCTTAAATATAATCGTATAGGTAAATTAAATACAACTAACGGAGGAGGGAAGCGGGTAGGAGGTCGCATCTAATAAGGAGTTTCATCTGAGAGGAGAGAAGGTGGCGAAGGGAAGTAAAGCTCATTCGCGAGATGGTATGAGATTGCGGGTAATATCGGTGGAGAAACAGAGGTGATGGTTCACATGGACACCTAGGTAGGCAATGGTATTTGCTACGGTGATCGTTGTGCTGTCGAGGACGAAGGTTGTATGGAGGCAGCCGCAGCGTCCGTTATTTGAAAAGAAAATATCAAACCGTGTTAGACATGAATTGGTTTACAAGGATGTTAATGACACAGAGGTAGTTTGATATTTCCTGGAGGGCCCTCGTGCGGTCATAGAAGTTTTCTGAATGGCCAGATCATCTGCCTAGACGGCGATTGGAGATGATACTTATGACTCACGATCTTGGCAGAGTAAATAGTAAAAAGGAAATAAACGTGTACAGAGCCCTGAGGGACTCTGCAGAGTAGAGGCAAGATGGGATTAGGATGTAGGTGCAGCTGCTCAGGGCAGTTGTACTAGGGGAGATTGGATAGTAGGATGCCGTGGTCAACTTCAACAGAAGGCACTCGTGCAGTCTATTGGAAGGAGGGTGATAGCATGGTTTCAGCTGACGGTGGTTATGGCGTGGAACTGAAGACTGGTCAGGGAGTGAATGGTGCTGAGGGTGTGTGCTGGGAGTGATGCCCTTCTCACAGAACCTGTAAGGCATTAGAAACTCTCCTTCAACAGGGCCTTAGAGATATGAGAGAGCAGAGATGGGACAGTAGTATTCTGGGATGCAGCCGTTTTTTGAGGGTTTGAGGAGGGGGACTATCGCATGCTTCCATTGGGACAGGAAATAGCGGAGGTGGATATCGCATTTGAGGAAGGGGGTGATATAAGCCAAGGACTTACTTGGTCAGGAGTGCAGTAGTACACACTCTACTCTGTCCAGACCAAGGGCTTTACCATTCTCGTCGTAGGATGGCAGCGAGCTTCTTCGGTGAGACATACATGAAATTTCTTTGCGGGCCATCGGAGGAGCCTCTTGTGGCCCGTGACCAAGAGTCTGCCGCCATATAGGTATCCAACTGCTGGCCTGGTCGTGAGGATCCTTTAAATTTCAAATATCTATCTATCCTACCTAGCAGATGAGAATGAAATCCGTTCAAAATATATCACACGCGAACACGCACGCTCGTTTATAATGGTTACCAAACTCGGTATTTAAGCGTTGCATGTAAACCTAATGATGAAGTTCGCCAACGGCTGAAATAGGAAGGGGGGGGGTTGAGAAGAATTGAAAAAATGTATTAGCTCCGTTAATATAAGTTGAATCTAATAATGATGCACAACCAGTCTTATTACAAATTGAATTATAAATTTTGTTTATGCGTTTTTTTCTGTGTTTCGAAAATTAAGAGATACATTTTTTACTATGTAACTGATAAATCGCCCTTATCAAATTTTTTTTTCAACGAACCTTTGCTTTGTGTATTAATGCTTATATGTCTTGAAAAAAGATTTTAAGCTCCTGACTCGAAGATGTTTATTCGGTTAATGACATAAAGTCGTTGTCTTACCTTTTCTGCCAATATAAAAGATCATATTCGTTATTAGCTGAAATTGGATCAGGAAGAGGAGGGGGAGGAAGGGTATTCGAACATTTTAAATAACATATTCCGAGTCAAATAATGTTAAAAGTGCTGTACAATTGTTGTTCTATGGACATTTTCGTAACGTCATGTTTGGGTTATTTTCTATTAGGATTATTAAGCCAATGAGTCCCCATTTTTCAATTTAATGCATTTAACCTAGTTACATAATCCAAAAAATATTAATTTAAACTCTTGATTGTGCTGCGAAACAAAACAAAACTGGTGATCGTTTGTATCGACCAATTGACATTTGGAATTGAGGAGGACGAGCCGAGCTAGAGCTGCTTCTAAATGGGTTCAATTGTTTCAATTCATGCCAGCTGTTGTTGAAGGGGGCGGGCTATAGTGGTTGAATAGGGAATATCCGGGAGCTGAGGCCCGTCAGTAGTGAGGGTCGTGCGATCACTGCAGCATCTCTGGATTAGACATGACAGTAGGGGATGATATATACCTCTACGCTCCACCTTCACCAGCACGCTTCTTCCACTATGGTAAGGCCAGCGTATCATACTCTGTTGGCAGTTCACTATTCTACGTCCTGTGTCTTATATCACAATTAATACAGTAATGCGCAGCTTGTTAGTGCTTAGCCTGCTATTTTCGCTCTTGCATTGCATATGCATATTCTACAGTATTACACCTCTGTCCCGCTCGCATCTTCTATTTGGATGAGAATGCACATTGATGCTGTTCACTATTCCCGTCGTCTATCTTATACCACAATTCTTACAGTTCGGCGCAGCTTTTTAGTACTTCCACTATGGTAACGATGCACCGTCAAACTCTGTACATCACTGTTCCCATCGTCTAGCTTACACCATATTACTCTGTAATTCGCAGCTCTACCTTCATACTCAGTAGTTCACTATCCTCGCCGTCTCTCTAAACACAATGTTTACTGTAATTCGCAGCTTGTTAGTACTTAGCCTGGTGTTTTCGCACTTGCATTGCATACGGATATTCTACAGTAGGAGTTACACTTCTGTCCCGCACGCATCTTCTATTTGGATGAGAATGCACATTGATACTCTGTTTGTATCTCACTATATCGTTTAAACCAAAATTCTGACTACAATGCGCAGTATGTTAGTACTCAGCTTGATACTTTAGCACTTGCATTGTCCACACATATTCTATAGTTGTAGTTGCACCTCTCTCCCTCAATCATCTTCTACTTGGATAGAGACCTATCTTCATACTCTTTTTGAAGATCACTTTTCACGCCCTCTATCTTATTCCACAGTTCTTACAATAATGCGCAGCTTGTTAGCACTCACCAAATTGCTTTAGCATTTGCATGGCTTTCACACATATTTTACAGCAGTAGTTGTCCCTCTCTCCCTCTCACTAATCTTCTACTTGGATAAAGACCTCCTTTCATGCTCTTTTTGTTGATCACTATTCCCGCCTACTATCTTATTCCGCAGTTCTTACAATAATGCACAGCTTGTTAGTACTCAGCTTGATACTTTAGCTCATGCATTGCACACTCATATTCTACAGTAGGAGTTACACCTCTCTCCTGCACGCATCTTCTACTTCGATGAGAATGCACATTGATACTCTGTTTGTAGTTCAGTATTCTCGTTGTCTAATATCACAATTCTTATAGTACTGCGCAGCTTGTTAGTACTCAGCTACTAATTTAGCACTCTCATTGTAATTACATATTCTACAGTTGCAGCTACCACGTCTCTTACGCACGCACCTTCCATTATGGTAGCGATGCACCGTAATACTCTGGACATGACTGTTCCCGTTGTCTATCTTATGCCACAGTACATTGAAATGCTCATCTTGTTAGTACTCATCCTTCTACTTTAGTACATGCATTGCATATTCATATTCTACAATTGTAGCTACGCCTCTTGTCTGCACGCTTATTCCGCTATGGTAAGGATGTACCATCATACTCAATACATGACTGGTCCCGTCGTTTGTATTATACCACAATACTCTGTACTAGTCATCTTGTTAGTACTCTGCCTGCTACTTCTGCACTCGCATTGCATACTCATATTCTGCAATAGTAGTTACACTTCTCTCCCGCACCCACCTTCTACTTGGATAAGGTTCCACCTTCATTTCTCTGTTTATAGTTCACTGTTTCCGTCGTCTGTCTTATACCACAATTCTTACAGCAATGCGCCGCTTGTTAGCACTTGCCTGTAGCACTTGCATTGCATAAACTTATTCTACAATTGTATTTACACCTCTTTCTAACGCATGCATCCTGTACTAGGATAACGTACCACTTTCAATCTCTGTACTTCACTGTTTCTGCCGTTTGTCTTATACCACAGTACTCTGTAATAGCCATCTTGTTAGTGCTCAACCTTTACTTTGCTTGGCTTTAGGACTTCAGTACCCCTGCAGTATAGGATTTTTTTTACCATCCTCCATTATTAATGAATGTAATGTTTTTTTTCTAAAATGGTATCAAATGAAATTACAATTTTTATATTTAAAAATGAATATATTATAAAAAGGTGAATGACTTTAACAGTTATGTAACTATAATTAATAATAAAATTGATATTTAGATGAAGTTTAAAGGCAACAGTTCAGCTCAACTCTAACGGTTTTACGAAGGTCACAAAGTCATAGTTTTAGGTGACAATTATCAAAGGTATAAATATCAACATCAAGTATACCTTATTGTGTATCCATTTCTCCATTGAATTATAGAGCTCATATTTAATTCAAACAGCTTTTGAAATACATAATTTCCTTGTGTTAGGTCAGAGACTGCGATATATGGCAGCCAGATGTTTGAGGCACGTGCTCCAGGTGGTAGTCCTATACACCCCTCGCAGGTTTCCCCTTTCATTCAGCTCCAGTCCCGGAAGCCGCCAGTCCCCCTACATGTCAGATTCATCATTGATAGTTTTCATCTGTGCCGACTACGCTTTATAATTTTATGAATAGTTTTATTTGAAAATTATGTTTTGGGTTAATATTCTAATTGCAGTAAATTGATTTTTTTTCTATAACATTCTGGAGAACTACTTCTAAATTGGCTTTTTATTATATTTATTTACCAACCAATTGTGCCTATGCTTTTCGGATTCGAATACAACTATCAATTTGTAATTTGGAGGACCTTCAGTACCGGTATACATGTTGAACAAGATTTTTATATTATATTTGAAATATGTTCTTTTATACTTCCTTCTTAGTAATTTAAATAAAATTAAATAATTTCTATCTTCAAAATTCGTTTATTGCGTTCTATTTTTTCGTGAACTTCGGCAAGTATTAAGGTATTATTATTATTTATTATTTATTTATTTTTTCTTTACTTTATTCGGCCTCAGGTACTAAGGAACACCTCCCTTTACTAGTTTTAGTAGCATTACGTGAACGACCGTTCAAGTTAATAAATATTTCACGCATGATGAGGTCTGTAATAATATTAATAAATGCAACCCCCCCCCTTCATTGATATGTTCTAATCTTTGCTTATAAATATATTCTAGATTTAAATAGATCGTCTATTTATAGAAATGGTTGGGTTGAGAAAGATAACATATTATTATAATCTGGACATAAAATGGATAACTTTATTACCACTCACCAATGTGTTTTGCCTCGTATTACTGGCGTTACTGATCCAGTTCTTTATTTGATCAATTTATTTGTTAACAGTATCTATTAACATTATAGATTGAGAGTAATAATTACTTGCCTATGCTGTTGAAATGCACAGATTGATCAATTGTGTGATATATTACATTATCTGCAATTATAATACTGTGCTATAATAATTGACTTTGAAGGTTTTTACTATGAAGGATCTAGTTTTAGATTCTTCAATAGTCCTTTTCGTCAGACAGTTGTTAATAGAATTGTAGAGCACGCAGAATTGTAAATAATACTTTTAGCTTGAAGCACGAACAAAGTTCGCTTAGAGTTACTGTGCTATAATTGTAATTATTCTTGCTATAGTAGGCCGTGTAACAATTCTGTTCAGCCTATCTCTTGTGTACCTGCTTTACTTAGGAAGGTTAGGCATGCTTTTTCGTACAGGAGTCTGTTGCTATAAACCAGTTTGGTCCTGGATTATTTTGTAACATGTACATTTTTTTGCTTCTATTTTGTTGCCATTTTTTTAAAATAGAAATCTCTATTCCAAAAAACAATAAGGATTACTGACTATAGTATGAATGATACTTAGCATTGCTGTGGGTATTCACTCATTTTGCATGCATATATTTCTCTACAGCCATTTTTAGCGTTGTAGGGTCATTTTCGATAAGGACTCTTTGAATCTCGCCATTGCATACGTTCATTTGTTAGTATTTCTATAACTTTTTGAGAAATATATAATGAATTCTGAGATAAAATCTAACCTTTTATCTGTTTTTTAATTATTCACATACGCAAAATTGGTCTTCACCTCATGTGTCGTTCATTACTGGTGAGTGGGCGATAATGTGCTAAAATTATTTGATTCCTTTAAGGGATTTGTTCTCTGAAAGCCAAATTTTTATATGCATATGAATTCAAAGAGATTTTAGTTTTTTAACAGTTTTCCAGCTCCTAAATTTCAATTATCTCCCTCTAGTTAATGATAATGGTGGACGGATTGGAGCCTGTTATCACAATCCTCGTTTCGACCTTACCATATAATAATGGACACATCTAAATTGCAGAATCCCACCCACCCTAGAAGGTTCCTTGCAATTACCTGATGATGAGGTTAAAATCTAGGACAATAGAGGTGTCAAGGGCAGAGGTCTCCGGCCTTCCTTGTCATCCTGCCTCCGCCTCACAAAGTGGTCTCGTCTCTAGACTTCCGTTATTTCCAACTTCCGCTACCAGGCATTTCTCCTAATTTATTTAACATTAATTTGTGTGTTTTCCAATGAAAGTATTTCAGGAACCATTTATTGTTTTTTAAATTGTGCTTTATGAACCTGTGATGGATTAACTATTTGGCATTAACTGTTCACTTGTGTTACTATCAATTCATGGTGTAATTCCCTGTAATGAGGGAGGGGAAGAAAAGAAATTCCTTTTACTATTCAAGAGCATTTGTTCTATAAGCATTTTCATATATGTCTATTATTATTATTATTTATTAACATCCATTTTATGCACCTAAGTCTATTTGGGACGAGTTATCTACAGGTTACCATCCTTTTCTAGCCAGGGTGGGACTTAGGATATCATTTAATGAATTTCGTCACTAAATAATTTCATTTGCCGAGACAAGAATCGAACTCGCCACTCTAGGTTTACCATGTGAAATAAAGGTCAACGGTTTACTCACATGGCTAACCTAAACCCCCATATATGTCCATTAAATATCTTCGTGTGCTTCCTCCTGCAAATGTTTCATATGAATGGAAAGTGAAATTTTTGTTTAATTATTCCAGTTGGTATTAATGTTTGTTAAGTTAATATTTCTGTATTCTGTACTACTTGACGGTAGCCCTCAACTGTTTTCAATATTGTTATTTGTATCACCCTTATAATATTGATTAACTGTTGTTAAATACAAATAAAATTATTTTACCAAATCCATTAGCTACTATAACAGATCCAGGGGTGGGATGACACCATGTTCAAAATTAAAATTATATCAGAAAAATATTGGAACAATATCAGAAGTTTCCCTTTTAAATATATTTGTTTATACTATATAATTGATAGTCATTATTAAATATTATTATAAAGGGGTGGTTAATAAAAAATAATATTATTACTATTTTTAACCGCTAATTGGGGCCGGCTATCGACAGGTCACCACCCTTTTCTCGCCAGGGCGGGACTAAGGATTTTATTTAATGAGTTAGTCACTAAATAAATTCCTGTTGCCTTCTAAGTTTTACAATGTGAGTTCAAGTCCATCGCTTTAAGTCACATGGCTAACCTGAGGTCCAAATATTTTTACATAGGTGATGTAATTATTTTTTTTAGCTACGGGGACCCCACGAGAAATCCTCCCTCATAACTAGTCAATTGGTCTAAATCTTCTTACATATTTTATTTTAAGAATTGGATACATTTATTTTTATTTTTTTTTTTAATTCCAATAAATCATAAGGTATAAAAATTCTAAAAAGCTGCAACAAAACGAGGAATTTTAGACCTGGTGATATCCACTTCCTAATCTTAGAAAAACGAACAGGATAATCTAATTTCCTGAAAAGGATATTTGAATAAAGGAGGTATAACATTTTAAAGGAAATTTATTAACTTTATTTGATCATTGATTGTATTTACAAGTTTTACTACGTCTATATAGTGTTGATTCCGCCCGACATTTTTTAGGATTAGTTTTTTTTTTTTTTTTTTCTGTTATATGGATTTTCATTTAAAATATTATTTTAGAATCACTTGTTTCCCCCACATTTCACTGTTAGCACAAACAATACTGGCTGCAAGAATTGGTTTTACAATAAATTGAAGCAATTTCAAGCATTTCAAATGATGCAATTTAAACTATCGTTCAAGTTTATTTGACTTTTTGCTTAATCAAAACAACTCTGAAATCAAACATCCTCCTGAAAAGTTCCTATGAATAACTAGTATTATTTTCAGACAACTTTCTTGCGACAGTTTTTTATACTCTAGGCTAATGGTTGGTAAAGAGAGAGCTATGAACAACTTTAAATCTACCCGTCTTGTTCTAAGTCTGGACGCCTCCTTCCTTACTAACTCATTTACAAACTCAAGTGTATTTTTAGGCGCCCTTTAAGTTTACCAGCTCTGCTCTTTGTCTACCACTTGGAAATTAACTCTTTGTATTACAATAATAGGCAGAGGATAGGACGGTGTTTAAAAAAAAAAGTAATTAAACCAGTGACAAATCATTTGATGTTACCTTTCACTTACTTTTTTTTTGTCTATCCCTTTCTTCTCTCTCCGTAAGCTGTCAGTCTCTTGACAACTTCGGTTATCTTCAATGATGTCGTTTCTGTCAACTTCAAAAAGTCAGTGAAGAACGATTTTATATTCCAAGAATATGTCACCTTTCCATAGGCGCATTAATGTAGTTCTTAACGACTTATAACCTCTTTGAATACAAATAACCTGACGTTGACCTGATAATTGGTGTCTAGGAAATGGAGAAAGCCTTAGAACTGAAGTTTGACGTCATTACTAAGAGACTTTGGATGTCATCAGAGATTGAGACGAGCTATCTTAATAATGGCGACAAACTCCAATCAGGAGATGTTGAAATAACAGTTATTTATTTACAAGAAATCACTGTACCTTTTTTCTAAACACTAGAGTAGTTTTAGAAAATTATAGTTAGAAAAATAAATGCACATACGATTGTAGTGACTCATGACTCGATTTTCGAAAAATTTCCACAAATGTCCATCTCTCCTTACCAGGAGATGACGAAAATGAGGTCTGTTCAAAACTGTAAATATATACATAGCAGCGAGAGGAAGGGGGTGTTTAACGGTTTAATTTCGGAAATTCACAATATCTCCGTTATTCTGAGTCGGATCAAAACTTTGTATAGAACCAATCTTATTGAAAATGTAATGATCTGTAAATGTTGTTATGTACGTTTTTTCATTAACATGATTGTTAACCGAGATATTTGTATTTTTTAATTTTCGGCATTCGGTAAACCCCCACTCTTACTCATGCCATATTAACAATGGGCTGTTGTATTATGAAGCTGTTTACTTGAAGTCTAAATACCAAATATTGAGCTTTTACGTTTTGAGATAAATGAGAATACGTGAATTGCGTGGGAAATCTGCTTAGTTATCGCAGCCCCTGCGTGACGGGCTTATCATTTAATAAGTTCTTCACCACTTATAGTTGACTAGACCTGATTCGTCATTCGTGATCAAAACTTTCTTATTAAAACAAATAGCGGAAAACCCATGTTTTTAATTCAATCGGATTACCAGCCAAGAACCAACCTAAAATTAAATTTATCAATATTGTGCATGAGATTAGCTGAAACCCATAGTGATTAAGTGGCAAAAAATCCGGTTATCCGGTTAAAATGAAATAATTAAACCTCGATTTATTCTGGAGACATTAGCTTTTAGGTATCAACCTAAAGCACTGTGTTGCAACCGGCTATAGTTAAATATTATTGATTTCATTACATTTTAAAGTGAATGCATGGTGAATGCTATTCACAACATAATAAAGCATTTTATTCCGTATCACAACTATTTGTGAATGGCTGAACTTTGCCTATCATTGCAATGTGTACGGAATGAATCACAAAATCTTTTTAAAAATGTGACTTATCGACTTCCACTTTTTGCTTTTAGGGCTAATCGGGACGGGTCACCACCCTTTTCTAGTCAGGGTGTGAGTGAGGGTTTTATTTAATCAAAGATTTCGTCACTCTTAATTCCTGTTGCCAAGTTGGGGAATCGAATTCACGACTTGGTATGCTAAATGAGATTAGGACCACCGCCTTCAAACTCACATGGCTAACCTGATCCGCCCCTCTCCCCCAAGTAAACTTTGTTAAATATTTTGCTGAATTTTTTTATGGATCATTTCTTCTGATATGTATATTTGACAGTTTGTTGAAACCTTTAGATATTACTTTGAAAATTGTGCGTATTTTAATTGTTTTAGTACACCATGCATCTTCATCGTACATTATGTTCTCTATTGAATTAACCAATTACGTTTCTAATATCATTACTTTCTATGAATGTTTCTCCATTTTACAAATTATAAATAAATAAATGAGCACCTATAGTATTTGCCATTTTTAGCAGATTTCCCTCAAGGGATATCAGCTATTGAGTTCGTACTCATGACGCGATTTTCAAAAACTTTCTTCAAATGTCCATCGATCCTACCCAGGAGATAATGAAAATGAGATCCGTTCAATATATATATATATGTCTGTTAACGCTCTAGCGGTCGCAATTTTTGTTTGATCGTTACCAAACTCGGAATTTAATCGTTTTATGTAAAAAGGAAGATCAAGTCCGTCAATGGCTGAAATCGGATCAGTGGGAGGGGGGTGTATTGCAAATTCGAAATATCTCCGTTACTATGCGTCGGATCGAAAAATTGTATAGAATCAATCTTAATGCAAATTAAATTTACAATAAATATTGTTCTATACATTTATTCTGTATCTTGAATATTAACCAAGATATTTGCATTTGTATTGTGTGGGGTCGGCTATGCTCGGGACTTTCCGCCGAGAGCTTGTGTGGGCATTCCCGTAACTGTTCGTCCATCGTAAATAGGTTTTAAAGATTCTTTACTACTACTGCTATTATTAGGCATATTTCTCTATTGGAAAAACTTCACGTTGGAAATCTGCTTAGTTTACACTGCCCCTGCATGACGGACTTTTTTTATTTTTTATAAATATGTGTACATTTATAGATATAGTTGCACTTCAAATTTTAACAGATTATTCTCTTTTGTTTCTCAAGCTTTAGAATAATATTGTTGGGAGTGCAGCATTTAAATATGTTAATATTGCTCGTATAATGGTGGTGAAACGTGGAGAACTTCAAGACTGTATTTTAACCAGATGCGTGAACTTTACACTAAACGAATTTGAATGTTACAAGGCGAAGGGCAGGTGACTTGTACAAACTGTTCTGGGTGGATAAATATAAGTTGAGGATAGCCCCCAGGCTGGAGTATTATTAGTAAAGGAGTGGCTCCCCCTAGCGGCGTCTCCCGACACACATCATTAGACGATGGTCCTCGCCCTAGACATCAAAAAGGCCCTCAGGTCGGATATAGAAGGGTATAACTCATTCCAAGTCCAGGAGGTGGGCATTATCCAAACTGTTTTTACTCCAGTCATTTTAGGTACTTATGACTTCCTTTTTCCTCAGGCCACATCCTCTCCAATATAGGCCTTAATTTATGAATGCCCCATGTTTACCTGGATATCAATAACGGCTATTCCGAACTGTAAACGTTTGGGCGGCGACCAACTTGGTAGCCTGTGAGGTTTTTGATTCCCGGGAATTGAACAAAATTATTTCAGATAAGCGTGAGATCGCCAAGCTTGGAGTTTAGACTTCTGTCTGTTTCCCCGGTCCCTATTAACCATTGTGTGTTATCTGAGGATATAAGAAGTAACACCTGCAAACAAATTAAGAACTATAGGTATCTAATGTCAAATACACGAAAATGATTACCAACTATAACAGCTTACACGTCACCAAAGTAGCCTCAGTGCAGGTGAAGGCTAATATTTCCATTTTTAACAGATGCCTCTCTGATAAATTTCTAGTAATATTTGTTCGATCATCACTAAACTCGATATATAACTTTTAAGTACTTTTAATCGTGGAAAGTTTTGGTTTTCAACGGAGTTGTTAGTTTTAACTTTCCCCGGACCCGTTTTAACTAGTTTTGGTGTGACGTCTGTACGCACATTACTCAATGAACCTTAGAATGTTGAAATTTCATATTTGGGATTGTTTTAATGTCTAGGACCTAATCCTTTGATCGACCAAAAAGGGAGGGCGGTTCAAAAATATAAAATTGCAAAGTCTCCGCACCTATTAGAGATCCAAATAATCGTTTACGGGGTTTTTTTGTTTGAAATGAAAAGATCTGTAAATTACTACCCGACAGGCGTTGCCCTGCATGATATTTCAAGCGATTGGGATATTAAATTTAATAATACTATGTTTAAAACAAAAGCTACCTTTAATAACACAAAAAAAAACTTTTGTTATGTGCACGTTCGTCTAAAAACAAACAGAAAATGAAATATTGCGAATTTTTTATTCAGGCCTCCCTTATAACCTCCACTCCCGTTCGAACCTCAAAAATTGAATACAGGTTATAATCATGGAAGAATTATTGCTAATTTACATATAGAGTTTTGTTAAGTTCAGTTCAATCGTTAGTGCCCAATAAAATTGTTGGCTCCCACATTAATTTTTTAGTGTATATCTCGTTTATACATTGTTATACGACAAAAGTGTATATAACAAAAGTTACTCTAAATAACAAAATAAACAATTTTTACCCTGTGCATATTTGCCGAAAACCCAATATAAAACGAAATATCGCTATTTTTAATAATAGGCCTCCCTTACAACCCCCACTCCTGCTCCATCTGCCGGGCTGATTTGTGAATCTAAACCATCCAGGGCGTCATTCAAACGCGTACAAAAAATTCATTCAAATCCGTTCAGCCGTTTTGGAGGAGTTCTGTGATATATACAAGCACAGTAGAATTATATATATAAAGATAATTTATCCGATGCATCAGAACGGAGATATCGTTTACTAAATCGGTGTACAAGGGAGTCATGTGGTGGCCCACATGATTCTTTTCTTTCTTTCGTACTAATAACGATCACGTTCCTTAATGGCTGAAATGGGGTCGGGAGTGGTTAATGAAAAAATTGATGCTTCTTTATTATGAATTGGGTCTTAAAGTGTTTTATAGTTTATCATTTATGTTATACAGTTGTTGTTCAAGTTAAACAAGTTATTCGATATTTTTCTACTCATCTCACTTTAACAAGAAGCCAATTTACCATTAAACGTCTTATTCTAACCTTAAACACGATGTGTTTTATTCGTTTTTTATTAGATTTCTAAGAAATATCCAATTTGACCTTTCATGAACCTGTTTTGAATAGTTTCGACGTAACGTCCGTACGTATTTATGTCTGTACAGGCGGTACGTATTATAACTAGCCTTAGAATGTCGAAATTTCATAATTAGGGATGTTGTACCGTCTAGTTGTGCATCTCAAATCGACTAAGGGAAAGAGGCGAACATTTAAAAATTACGAATTTCTCCTTATCTCTTACAGATTCAAAATTTTGTATAAACCCATTTTTTTTTATCCTACAAATTATGTTCTTTGACATTTTTTGATCATGTGCATTGAAACGGAAATATTGTATATAACTTTCAAATAAAATCATGTTAAAGTAATTGCATCAAATCATTTTCTTTATTCAGTTTAACAGGAGTTGAAGGAGGTCATTGGTGTCCACATAAGAATTCTTAAATTTGAGGACCCAGCATAATCATGGAGGCCAATACAAATATCTTTATGGTCAATTTAATACCTAATGTTATTAATTAAGCTACTTTTGTTCATAGATATTTATGAAACAGTATCGTGTTGACTATAACTATAAGTTTCTATATGACCTTGAATAATCCATTTGGAAACAGAATTAGCACTAAAGAAAACTTAGGTAAATATGCTAAAAAGAAATTAATAAAGGTGACAAACTGTGAAATGTGATATATATGGATTTCTAAATGCTTTATTACTTATTAACATATCAAATGTGATGAACATCTTAATACGTTCTTGAAACACTTATAGGTCGTGGTTTAGCTATTACATTTATTTACTAATTATAATTGCTAATCCAACTATTCGTTAATATAGTTTATTGCATTGGATTAAAATATGTCTTGAGGTGATGCCAGCTGATTATGGTGCCTTTTTGGTTGCATTGGTTAAAGCACTGGTTGCTGTGAGCCTGAAATAATTAAAATTTATGAAAATAGTTGTGTTTATAATATAATAATATCCTGTAATATTTACTACTACACATACACTCACTATATTACGCCATAAGTAACCAATTATTCTTCTCAAAAATAAAGATAACGTTATTTTGTGTTGGATTGGAAAATTGTATAGAATCAATCGTATTCCACATGTAATGCTCTATAAATGTTGTTATGTACCTTTTTCAATATCTTTATTACTAACCGAGATATTTGCATTTTTCAGTTTTTGGTCTTCAGTAAACCCTCACCCCTACTCATGTCATATTAACACTAATATGTTATACTATGATACACCTTATTTGAAGCCTAAATGCCAAATATAATTGTCATTGAACTTTTATGTTTTGAGATAAATGCGAATACATGGCGCTCGTGGGGAATCTGCGTGACGGACGTTTTTTCATATAGACGAATTCCTCATGTTTAGCCTTCCTTGGGACTGTCAGTGAACGTGGTACCACTAGGAATGCCTGGATGGGTACTGTTAACCCCGGCTAGGGCATATCTGTCTTAAGTTCCGTCTCCATGGACATTTCTGCTGCACACGTGAATAATTATTATTTTTTAACATAATGATATTGTTCACCACAAAGAATAAAAAAGCGTTCTTTGACCATTGTTCCTAGATAGCCATAGATATTTATTCATGTTGCGCCTACTTTTTTTTTTAGCAGATTTCCCTCAAGGGAAATCAGCTATTGAGTTCGTACTCATGACGCGAGTTTCGAAAAATTTCGTCAAATGTCCATCGATCCTACCCAGGAGATGACGAAAATGAGGTCCGTTCAAAATTATATATATATATATATATATATGTATATATGTATATATATGTATATATATATATATATATTTGTCTGTTAACGCTCTAGCGGTCGCAATTTTTGTTTAACCGTTATCAAACTCAGAATTTAATCTTTTTATGTATAAAGGAAGATTAAGTTCGTTAATGGCTGAAATCGGACCAGTGGGAGGGGGGGGGATTTTTGATAATTCACAATATCTCCGTTCAATCGTCACAATCGAAGAATTGTATAGAATCAATCTCATTGCAAATTAAATTTACTATAAATATTGCTCTATACATTTATTCTGTATCTTGAATATTAACCCAGATATTTGCATTTGTATTCTGTGTGTCGTCGGCAGGAATCGGCTATGTTCGGGAATTTCCGCCGAGAGCTCTGGCGGCCGTTTCCATAACTATTCGTCCCTCTTGAATAGGTTTAGAGATACCTTACTGCTACAGGTGTTATTGGGCAGATTTATCTACTGGAAAACGTCACGTGGGAAATCTGCTTTTTTTATATTCCAAGACCTTCGGAATGTATTGTTATTTTTGTGGAATTCACAATGGAAAAATATTTTGTTAAGATTATGTGGTGAGAGGTATTTGCGCCCAACTCGGATAAGGGCTACCCGCATCCTTTTGATGTAGCTTCCTCAATAGATCTCTTGAAGGAGGATATTCCGCCCTACTCTGGATTCGCCATGTCTATTCATTTATTAGCCTGTGTAATGCTTTTCTTAAAATTTATTTACCTTCTGGTTATTGTATGGTTTTGTAACCTCATTTTCTATCTCTATGTAGTAGTTAGTTTACCTTTATGTAGCATTTGAATTTTGCATTTGGAATGTTGCAATTGAGGGTAAAACTAACAAGCTGTGTCCAGAAGTCTACCCTGATATTCTTCTTGCAAAACAAATTAGCCAAAGAGATTCGAGTCTAATAGTAATTATCTTAACAATACCTGAAGGATTCAAATATATTACATTAGTGCTGTTTTGTCTCTTTTATTGTAATACTGAAAAAATATTCAGTTCTCTTTAATCAAATTCCTTGATGATGTAGAAGACGGAGGAATATTGTTCATTTGCTTTCGGTCCATGGCATTAATTAGTAAAAATGGTTCATATGTCTCTGTTCTATGGCACTAAATGACAAATATGGCTCTTAGGCCTCTATTCCATGTTACTAAATTCTCTGCTTCTAGTATCTTCTTTTATGATTATGTTCTATACCATTTTTGTAAAAGAATTTCTTGTGTTGTTTCACGAACTGTTAGTTCTGTTTGGGGCCTTATATAGCGTGGCAAAATATTCTCTCGACTTTCTAATGAATATTAACTTTTTCTGATATGAATTACTCATCTCTTCTGCAATTTATATTTCAAAAACATTTTTTTTTTTTTTTTTTACATCAATGCATAACTGGTAAAATGTCTCGATTATTCATAGATGGCACGCTCGAAGATTATGAGCAATGTTTGCTGAAATATAGAAACTTTGTCTTTGACACGTTTATAGCTAGCTTATTAGTCATTATCCACTCAGATAATTCTTTAATTGTAACAGAAACATCCTCTATCAGTTGGTCTAGGTCTGTATCTTTTATAATTAACCTGGTTTAATCGGCATACAGAGCAGAATTTGTGTCCAGCTTATGTCGTCAATGGGAATTCAAATTATAGGCGCAAAATCTGTTTAAGTTCAAATCATACGGCACATGATAAGGAATCTATTTGACTGCCTCTTACACAAAATTATCCTAAAATTATGAAAAATTTAAAAAAGAATGTAATTAGCATAAATAACGATTGGGTATAAATATATCGATTTTATTGTTATCGCTGGCTACTCTTTTACAGAGAGATGGCGATCGTTGATGGTAAATAATTTTGTTGGGCAAATATTCGAAAGTAGGGCAAATTAAGCTCATTAACAACATCTGTAGCAGATAACATTCCTCTTTGAGTTTTTATACTGAATGCTCTATGCTCTGAATTCCTTGTTTTACTTTCCAGGCATATTTTGTTATGTTGGTGGATGATTTTATTTTACTTTTGGAGGGAACTTTTTCAGCTGTATCTTAAGTGTCTCTATAGAAAATTCGATATGTCTTTAAATAAGTGTAAAAATTATTCTGGAAAGAGTGTGATCTGGTTTTAATTTAATGCAAATCTTAAAGCTTATTACAGGAGATTCTTAATCCCAAAGTAAACCATTCTTTCTTATCCTTGACACACTTTATCTGTGACATTTTTAAAGGTACTACATAATTTATATACTGTGTTTATTGTGATAATGTTTGTACTTACAGTTTCTATTTATTGATCCATTAATGAAATATAGTCTTTTATCATATTTTAGAGCATTGCTTAGCTCCTTTAAATTAGTCTGGATTATGTCTCGAAAGCAATGTTCAATGTTTCCTGTCGGGGAATGTATTTTTAGCGGAAACTTAAATCCTATCCCTTTATGAACTGAGGTGCCGGAATGTATGATATTGGTCTTTTTATGAGCAATGATATTTGAAACTATATAGTCAGTTCGAGACTTACTATTCTTATAAATGCTTGTAAAACCCGTTTTTTTTTCTAAGATTCAATTGTAAGAACCTAGAGTAAAATTAGTATTGATATATTACTTACGGTTCACTTAGCGCTCTAAAGTAGCTGCAGCAACTTCTTCCAAAATTACAGCAGTAGAAACCTACTGGACAACAGGTGGCCAGGTAACGTGAGCAACATGTGTAACCAGTTGGACAGTAGGTTGTGTACGTTAAATCGCAATATTGAACTGAAACACAAATCATGCTTTGTACACGTCCTGTATATGATTCGCGATAAACTATAAAATAGACTCAAAAAAATATTCAATATTAACAAAGAAAAAAGTCATGATTTAAACGCATCTTTTTGAGTCACGTAATTTTTTTGATTTTGATGAAAAAGAATTTTTTAATCATGACAACTCATGAAAAAATCACTTTCTTTTAAATAATAGTTATTTATTATACAAGTGACGAAAGTAGATCATTTTACAACTCGAGTGAAACGTTTACCCACACGAGCGAAGCGAGTATGGTAATTTTACGAGAGTTGTAAATTCTACTTTCGTCACGAGTGTAATATTAATTTTTTTCTGTAATCGTGTAATACATGATCAGATCTAACCAGAATATGAACAAAATTAGGATGTTGTGAAGATTATGGTATGTTGTTGGTAGGTTATAAGCATGGTTGTGAAAGGTTATAAGCATAGTTATAAAACAACTAGTGATGATTGTGAAGTAGTGCAGTTATAAACAAGTGCAGGTTATGAACAAGGAAGGTAATTATTATTATATTTAAATTTTAAAATATATTGATATTTCCACCAATAATTCATTCACATTTCAATTTATTTTGTTAAAAAAATTCTTACAATGTTAAGAAACATTTAAAAGCATTTAATTTCCAACTTCAAATTATTTTTTAATTTATACCTTTTACTAATTAAGAAGGCAATTCACTTTCTTCACTCTATTGCAAAATGTTTCACTTTCTTCACTCATTTCAGTTTAGTAATGTTACCATTATTCAACGATTACAGAAAAATTATTTTATCCCAACTACTACACTGTTATAAAATAACTGTTAAAAGGTGAAAGTTTCAAATTTGCACATTGCAGCGAATCCAATTTTTTGCTGAATCAGATGAGATTCCGCTCGAAACGAAAATATGTCTCAATGCATTCGAAACTGAAGTAGTTCAAATGATTACTCATTATGACTACTTTAGGAAGAATAAAACTGTATTTAATTCGGCAAATTAAAATCTTTTATTTTCTGTTTCAATGATGCTAAACTCAACTGCCAGTTCAACGCATTAATGCATTTGAAAATTATTAATGTGTTTAGACATTAACAACATGCTACTTCAGGGCGTTGTAGGCACATCTTTAAATTGATTGAGTTTGAATTCTGTAATCGGCTGGAATCCTAACTGTCGATTTCAGACTACAGGACCAAATCGAGTTCTGGGCAAATCAAAGGTTTCTTACAGTTATTTATGCTGGAGAAAACGGCAATAATCCTATGATCCCTTACTCAAATTAAAGATATGCTACGGGTTACAAATCAGGGCATTTTTGTTTAATTTAGAAATGTTTAGAGTCTTATAAAATTCGTCAAAATTTTGTAATTTTAGTTTTGTTCATATGAATAGTTATTAACGTAGGTTTAGTTACCACTAATCAGTTATTTGCAAAGATAAATGAAAATACAGTGATTTTTGAAATGACCATAATTAAACACTGCAGAAACCGAGAACGGTAGTTGATTTTTTTAATGTAATAAAAAAATAGTATATAATAAATAGTAATATAGAAATAAATTACTTCCTGCAGCCAGTGAAGCGCAGAGAATAAGAATGAAGGCGACTCTGGTGGGAGACATTTTCTCATAATGCACAGAAAATTTATGTTTCACACACTCCTCCTGTTCGTATATATATGCTTTACAACTCAGCGTATCTGGGTTTAGTAGCAACCTTATCAGCTGTTATGATACTTTATGGGGGAGTATAAAATTACTTGAGTAAACATTGAATCTACTAGGAAGAACTCATTTCACCCTTTCGGATTAGCGAGTCATTATAATGTACTTACGACGTCAATTATATTATTCGGAAGTTAGTCATAAAACACCATGAATTTTTGGAGGAATGAAATCAGATTTATCAGCTGTTATTTATTTTTCGTCTCTTTTACTGAACTCGTTATATGTTCTGTCTGCTATAGAATGAAATTCTCAAATAATTTCTGAATTTTACTTCCCCTCTCCTCTTCCGTCCTTTCTTTCGAGACGTCAAAATGCAAGAAATGATTCACGAAAAGTATTGTACTAATATATTTTCCATTCCTTTACTATGGGGTTACCTAATTTGCATACGATTTCTCACAAATATACTCTGCTGATATTCATAAACTCCCTGATTTTGATTAAATACTTTCATTATTATAGTTTACAGATTAGCTATATATTTTATTTATAGTGCACATGAAAACAATAATAACATAAATGAGTAATGTCAATTTTCATTCATTTCCACTTGGAATGTTGTAAGCAAAATGTATTTGATGAACACTTTGCTGAAGTTGGTGTTAGCAGATTTCCCTTAAGGGAAATCAGCTATTGAGGTTGTACTCATGACGGAATTTTTGAAATTTTTCTTCAAATGTCCATCGATCCTACCTAGTAGATGACGAAAATGAGGTCCGTTCAAAACTGTATATATATATATATATATATATATATATATATATATATATATATATATATATATATGTCTGTTACCGCTCTAGCGGTCGCAATTTTGGTCTGATCGTTACCAAACTCGATATTTAGTTTTATGTAAAAAGAAAGATCAAGTTCGTTAACGGCTGAAATCGGACCAGGTTTAGAGGGGAATCGGTTTAGAGGGGAGGTTTTCAAAAATTCGAAATATCTTCGTTACCATACGTCGGAACTAAAAATTGTATAGGACCAATCTTATTGCAAATTAAATTTACTATAAATATTGTTATATACATTTATTCCCTATCTTGAATATTAACCGAGATATTTGCATTTGTATTCTGCGTGTGGTCGGCTATGTTCGGACTTTCCGCCGAGAGCTCTGGCGGCCGTTTCCATAACTATTCGTCCCTCGTGAATAGGTTTAGGTTACTACAGTTGTTATTAGGCAGATTTCTCTATTGTAAAACTTCACGTGGGAAATCTGCTTAGTTTACGCAGCCCCTGCGTGACGGACTTTTTCATATTATGATTGACCTACATTGTTAAGGTATAGCTAATACAGTGGCATAACAAGAAATTAATTGCGAGAGGGGGGGGCATCATTTCGTTTAGTATTATAATTCCTTTTTGAACCTTCCTGTGCTCTAGCTTAACACTACCTCTCGAGCTTTCTTATTTTTCATAAAACGCTGATTGATTTCAATTCGGTAATATTGCCTTCCTGTGTGGTAAAGGGTCCAATCTATCTGGATGTATAAACAAAACAAAATAACATATTTATTTTATTTCCTACCTTGTGCAACTATGGCTAATCGGGACGGGAATGTACAGGCCAACACCATTTTCTAGCTACGATGGATCTAAGGATTTTATTCAATGCGTTCGTCGCTCAATAAATTTAGTTTTCCAGGCGAGGAATAGGGTAGGGGAGAGAATTCGGTAATTCATAATATTTCCACTATTATGAGTCTGATCGAAAATTGCTTTGGGACAATTCTTATTGGATATGTTTTTTCGTAGGTCAAATATTAGCAAGTTTTTCGTACCTTCTCTCTAGTCTCCAGAGATAGTCCCCGCTTCTATTCATGGGAGTTTTATTTCGAAATAGGGAATATATGATGAGATGGGATGAGTAGTGTGGCGTACTGGCACTTAAGAAATCTGCTTAATTTCTGCATTTCCTACGTGATGGACTTTTTTTGGTATTACATGAAATGTTTAAATTGCAAGTTCTTAATTGCAAACAGGCATTTATACACATATTTACTTGAACGTAATCCTCCCATTGGCCATCTAGGATTGGTGTCTATATGACGAAATGTTCCGAATATCGTGCCTTAATAACAGCTGATTCTCCTTAAAGTAATCTGCTAAGACATTCATATCTTTAAAACTTTTGTTTACTAACTAAATCCAAATTTAGAAGTGTGTCAAACTACTTAAATCGCCAAGCTTTTACTAAATTAATATGATTTAATGAAAGAGAGCGAGCTGTGGTAGAGTGAGTAGGCGTTGTGGGCCGTTGCGAAAGGGCATCAACTGTAGAATTGTCTATTAGCGCCAATAGCTTCCAGTGGTGTGTAGGTGGGGTTCATCATACTTTTATCTTACCACTTGCATTCTTCCTTCGGACAGTCTTCATTCGTACTCAGAATTTGTCATTAAAATACAATTAAAAGATCAAGTCCGTTAATGGCTGAAATCCGTCCAGTTGGAAAGGAGGGGGGAATTTCTAAAATTCAAAATACTTCCGTCATTATGTCTTAGATCGAAAAGTTTCTCTATATTCTGAATTAACCACGATATTTCCATATTTTAGTTTTCGACCATCAGTAAACCCCCACCCCACTCATGTCATATTAACAATAAGCTGTTATACTATGAACCACTTTATTCCAAGATTAAATACCAAATATGGCTTTCATAGAACTTTTACTTAGTGAGATGCAAAGAAAAATATGTTAAGTGAAGAAGTCATCAATTATGATTTGTCGTTCTTTAATCAAAAATCTTTATTTGATCTATACTCGATATTTAACTGTTTTAGTCAAGGCTTCATATTTGTTATTTGTAGAAGTCGGACCTGGAATGGTGTGGGTTTATAGGGAGGGTATTTGAAAATTCAAAATATATGTGATGAAATCACATGTATGTGTTAAACTAGAACATCGGAAAACTGCTTACTTTACGCAGCATGGTGGACTTTTGACTAATTTTGCGTAACGTCTGTACGCATGTTACTCATTTCGCATAACTCAGAAACGACAAGCTTTAGAATGTTGAAATTTCATGTTTAATTGCTTGTACAGTCTTGTGCATCAGCCCTTTTCAAAAGCCTATTTAGGGTGGGGAGGTCGGTAATTAAAAAACGCAAACGTCTTCGTACCTATTCAAGTTACTAAACATTTTCACTGAACCATTTCCGTTTATACAAATTTTGTATCCATCTATTAATCTTGTTCTATGACATTACTTCTTCCGATGTATTGGAACAGAAATATCTCAGACCATTTTAAATAAAGTGGAGTAGAAAGAATAGGTGTCCATGTACTTTTCTGTTTTCTATCTAAATCACGCCACTGTTTTTATAGTCTTGAAAGGGAATGTTATTCTAAACAAAGTTATTAATCATATCCCATATCTATTATGAACATTGATTAAGCTCCTTGCTATAATAATTGATATTATTAGATTTTACTATCTTGTAATGCATTTCCAACAATTTATAATCTTACTTAATAATTTTGTTTGGCAGGCCTCATTATTTCAGAGTTAATTGTAAGAGATGTAAGCCATGTAAAATAACTTTGTAAGCCATTCTCCGACTGGTACAGCTAGTGGAAGGCCATAGAGAAACATGTAGCCGTTAGTTTAGTTCCTTTGCGTTGTAATTCTCCTGATGAGGCGTCAGATGAACGGGAAACTAGTTGGGAAATAAAAATGATTTGTATAAGCATTTGAAATTTTCATTTTTTGTTCACCTTCCGCTATAGATTAGTTAAGTATAGTTAAATAGGTCATATTTTCACAAAACATAATTAAATTAACTGGTAGTCATTTAGACGTTTTTTGTGTACTTTTTTTTTTTTAGATTATTTATATTTATAATATATAGGACCTTATATTTATGTGGGCTTTGATCCGTTTTATGGTACTGAGGCTATAAAAATCGCCGAATTTCGTAATTTTACGTTCATACAACTTTATTATAGATAGAATGATCCGCACAATCTTTTTTATGCGATTAATATGAACCCTAACTTAAAAGTTATGGATTTGAGCTGAATTGAAGTTTCCATACTTCATCTAATTACCCGTTTTATTATTAGTATTTCATTATTAACATTTATTTTCACAAATTATTGATTATTTATTTATTATTTATCTGTTATACCACTTTTATTTTTTTTCTCCATTTAAAAATCTTTGCACTTTACATTACGACCTTAGAATCTGATTTCCGTCGTGAAATTTTGGTAAAAGGATTTTAGGAAAAGCATTAACGATCTAAAGCTCACCAAAAGTGTAAGACCGTGTAAGGTTAATTCATAGGAGTGAAATGTCCTTGATTTGGTTAGATTACGTTCTAAAGAAAAATGATTCCATAATAAAAGCGAGAGTTCAAATTTGTTTGTTTGGACGATGTTTATAATCGTCGTGGTTATTTAACAGATTAACAAAGAAATTACTTCTGCGTCATGAGCATTTTTGGATCATTTCACTTTGAAGAGCTTGTTGATGTTAAATTATGTTAATTTTAAGACTATTAACACTATTGTCTTCATTTACCTTAAAATGAAATGAATTTTCACCTGGATGAACAAATACTCCCACTTAAGAAAAATCAGCTCTTGAGGTCGTACTCATGACGCGATTTTTGAAAAATTCCTTCAAATGTCCATCGATCCTACCCAGGAGTTGACGAAAATGAGGTCCGTTCAAAATTATATACATACACACATATGTATATATATATATATATCTGTCTGTTGACGCTCTAGCGGTCACAATTTTTGTTTGATCGGTACCAAACTTAATATTTAATCGTTTTATGTAAAAAGAAAGGTCAAGTTCGTTAATGGCTGAAATTGGACCAGTGGGAGAGGGGAATTTTGAAAATTCGAAATAGCTCCGTTATTATGCGTCGGATCAGAAACGTGTACAGAATCAATCTTATTTCAAATTAAATTTACTATAAATATTGTTCTATACATTTATTCGCTATCTTGAATATTAACCGAGATATTTGCATTTGTGATCTGAGTGTGGTCGGTAAAAGTCGGCTATGTTCGAGACTTTCCGCCGAAAGCTAGTTCGGCCTTTCCGTAACGTTTCGTCCCTCGTGAATTGGTTTAGAGACTCGTTACTACTACTGTTATTAGTATGCAGATTTCTCTATTGTAAAACTTCATGTGGGAAATCGGCTTAGTTGACGCAGCTCCTGCGTGACGGACTTTTATTTTTGTTGTTGTTACGGAATGCGATATTTAAGCGTTTTTTGTAAAACGAAATAAATTGCAGAAATTTTAACTAGGGCGAAACAGAGAATGAGTAAAATACATTTTAAATATCTACGTTATTATGAATACAATGAAAACATGTTATATAACGCTTCTTTCAATTATTATTATTATTTATTGACGTTCACTCGGGAATCGTGCTCGCTATCTAGGTTTACCGTGTTAGATTATGGCCAACGCATTGAACTTAACACCCAATTTGTATCTTTCAGAATTGTTGTCCATACATTGTTTTCTCAAAAATTAAATATTATTTGTTTGTTTTTTTTGTTTTTTAAAGTTTTGATCATTTTGACCGCGCTTCTACTCAAAATCTTAAAACAACATTATCAATTAACGTCTTGAAAATCAAATCAAGTGTGCGTAGGCTTCTTATTACGGTAAAAGTATTGAATAAATGCGTAACGAGTCAATTAGCGTGGCATTGTACCTAGTGAGAAATCTGCTTAGTTTAAGCTGCTGCCGGCCATGCAGAATTTTGGAATGGAGAGCATTTACATGGGATTTATGATTTTCGTATGTAATGTTCCTGATGTTTCTGAGCATTATCTACTAAGAAGATGTCTTTCCTCCACTCCCCTAACTCCCGTCTGAATCAAGATGTTTTAGTTTAGTTGAATAAGATGATAAAGCAACTTTAATAAGACAAGTCACTGTGACAAGGTAATTTTGATTCTCTCCATTTATTTTTCTGAATTCTGAAAGAAAAATATAGTCAATGTTAGTTGAGCTCTTTGTCTATATTTTTCTGATTTTAGTTTAATCAGCAATTGAAGTTGCACTCATGACGCGATATTCGGAAAATTTCTTCAGATTCCATCGATCCTACAACTGAGATGTCAAAATCCGAAAATGAAATTGAAAATGAGTCCGTTTTATATTATATATTTATAAGTTGTAAATAAAATAATTCTATGATGTTTTGAAAAATACATGTGCAGGAGTCGGGTAGTATAAAAATATTCTAGATAGTGTAGAATTACATAACAAATACTTCTATTATTAAGATACCCCGAGCATATATATATATATATATATATATATATATATATAAGTGTATAATTTCGAAAATTTGAAATATCTCCGTTATTATAAGTCGGATGGAAAAATTGTTTAGAACCAATCTTGTTGGAACTTTAGTTACGTATAACAGTGTCATATTAACAATAAATGGTCATAATATAATGAGCCACTTTATTCTAAGCGTAAATACCTTATACTGATTTAGTTCATCAAATTCAAAATATCTCATTATGTTTCGGGACCTAAAATGTTATACCAATTATGTTAAACTATGCATTTTTTCGTAACTGAAATTTAAAGTTCGTACATTCTTGTTTTCAGTTTTTGTTAAACCTCCTTTCCTATTCAGTGGGAGATTTTCGTAGACATAGATGTGTTGAGAGATCAGATCATCATCAAATGTGTTATACATGCTCGTGGGAAATCTGCTTAGTTTCCGCACCCCCTGCGTGTTGGACATTGTTTGGTTCATGATACCAGAGCAGCATTATCGCCTATAGTCCAGAACTGTTGAGAGCAAGCATCGCGTGTACTCCATATATCCTGTGGTTCTGTCTGATACACATGACGTAGATACTCGCCATTTGGATGTGTTGGAGTGTATTTCCAGATCTTGGGCCTTCTCCAATGGATAACAGCCCTTCAACCTGCCGGATACTCTCCTTCCGCCATTATCCATTCATCAGCAACCTATTTCTTTCTAGAAAGAAAATAAGATAAATATGAGATACCTTAGCTTTTCCTTGTTGTAATTTGGTAGATGCCCCAGATGTGTTCCTGTAAGCACTTTTATGTTATGCTAGATCTGTTTAGATTGCGATAGATACGTTCCTATTGAAATAGCATATTGATTCTATCGGTCTGTATGAAGTGGGTCAACAAGGGAGGATGAGAAAAAGTCCGTCACGCAGGGACTGCGTTAACTAAGCATATTTCCCTCATGTGCCACGTATTTGCATTTATCTCAAAAAGTAAACGTTCAATTAGTACCTTGGAATGAAGTGGTTCATGATATTACAGGTTATTATTAATATGACATGAGTAAGAGTGGGCGGGAGTTTACTTTAGTCCGAAAATTAAAAATTAAAATATCTCGGTTAATAATCTTTTTTATTAGCCGGAATTTGGCTAGAAACCTCTTAACAGACAATGCGGAATGAGCCGGCGCATTGTCTTGGTGGAGAACCTATGACTTATCCTTCCACAATTCAGGCCTTTTTTTTCCTTATTCTTTCGCGGAGTTCAGCAAGAACGTGAAGGTAGTAATGTTGATTAATCGTTTGACCTTCAGGAACCCAGTGAAGGTTCACAATCCCATGAATATCGAAAAAAAAACAATCAACATTGCTTTGAATTTTGATTTGCTCATTCGAGCTTTTTTGGCTCTCGGTGAAGATGGGCTCTTCCAGTGCATGGATTGGCGCTTTGTTTCAGGATCATACATAAAAAACCATGATTCGTCACATGTTATTATCCTTTCCAGTAAGTTTAGGTCATTTTCAATGGCATTCAAAGTGTCAGTACAAACATTTTTGCGAGCTTCCAGTTGTTCAAATGTGAGAATTTTAGGCACCATTTTGGCACACACTTTTTGCATGTTAAAATTGTTATGTAATATTTGCCGTACGGATTCTTTATCAATTCGTACAGTTTCAGCAATCGCACGAATACTTAACCGACGGTCAGATCGAATCAGATTACCGACTTTTTCGATATTGTCATCCGTTTTCGACGTGGAAGGGCGACCCAGGCGTGAATCATCTTGAACGTCTTCTCGGCCATCTTGAAAACGCTTAAACCTCTCAAAAACACGCGATAAACATTCATTGCCATACACTTCTTTCAATAATAAGTTTCAGTAGCGGTTTTTCCAAGTTTCACATGAAATTTCACAACAATTCGTTTCTCTACTGTTACTCTTAACATTTTTCCGGCGAAACAAAAAAACAACTCTAATGCGAACGAAGGTTACGGCTTACTGTACTGATTTGTTTACAGTAGCGAGAGGCACTACGAGTATATTCGAAAGAGGAAGCTTCACGATAACAGCTGTTAGTTGCTGGCGTTTGACGCATGCGCACTTCTTCTGTAGCAGCGTCAGTCTCGTTATTTAATAGCCACACCCCGTAGTATGGTTAGCTATTGAGGTGGTACTCATGATGCGCTTTCGAAAAATTTACTCAATGTGCATCAATCCTACCTAGGAGGTGACGAATATGAGGTCAGATCGAAGATTTACACACACACACACACACACACACACACACACACACACACACACACACACACACATATATATATATATATATATATATATATATATATATATATATATATATAGTCGTAATTTTTGATTGCTCGTTACCATACTCGATATTTAATCGTTTTATGCAAAAAAAATAAATAAATAAAAATAATCATGTTCTTTAATGGCAAAAATTTAATCAGGAGGGGAGGGGAGGGAGGGTTGATAGGAGAATTTTGAAAATTTGAAATATCACCGTTATTATAAGTCTTTACGAAAAATAGTTAATAACCAATCCTATTACGGATTAAAAGATCTTATAAATGTTATATTCATATTACATACCCTCTATTGTGAATATTAACCGAGATGTTTGCATTTTTTCGTTGTGGGTCTTAACTCCTACTCTTATCATATTAACAACAGGGTGTTATATCATGAGCCACTTTATTCTAATCTTAAATACAAATATTGTTTTCATGAGACCTTTATTATGTGAGATACATGCAAATTCGTTGTGTGATAACATCATAAATTACGATTTTACGTCTTAACTAGAATATGTTTATTTTATCTATGCCATACTCGATACTCAACCTTTTCTGTCAATATTAAAGATCATTGTTATTATTGGATGAAATCAGAAATGGAATAGTAGGGTTCAAATGGTGGGGGAGGGGGTATTTGAAAATTCAAAATATATCCTCCGTTATTAAGAGTCTGATCGTAAAATGTTATAGAATCAATTTTGTTAAACTCTTGGTGGTTGACTAAATTTGTTGCTCTATGATTTTTTCCGCAAGTCAAATACTAATTTAGTTATTCCTACTTCCTTCTTTTCAGTCCTCAGTAACCCCCACCTCTCCCCTACCGCTAAGCCTCTTCTACTCTTCGGTTTTTACATAGAAAGCTGTGGTGATATGAGGTCACAAGAATATGCTATTCCAGTACGTGCGAAATCTGGTTAGTTGACGCACCGCCTGAGTGACGGACTTTGTGTTGTGGGGTTATTTGTATTTTTTCGTTTTCAGCCCCCATTGATACTCATCCGGTTTTCGTGTTAAGCTCTTAAACCACAAACATCTCATAAGTTTTGTTTTCAATGGGCTCTAACTGAATAAGAAATAGAGAATGAAATATGTAAGTGGCAAAGCTGCACAAACTGAACATTTTTCAGGAGCCAGAATGACACACGGAATAAGCTGCTGTAGTAAATATTAATCTGTCGTTCTCTCTTGGAAAGTCTTTCTGTCTCCTAGAGTATTAGTTAAGCTTAGTAGAATGATTGGAATTGCTAGTAGAGGATTAGTATTTAAGAGTCGGCTGACTAGGATTGGGAAGGCTCTAAAACTGTGCTGAGATACATTCCGGGCTGGTGAGTGATCAGCTGGTCATCTGCCAGGACATTCTGCTGCGGCGGGGGTCGATGTCTTGTCGTAAGGCGCTAGCTGCACTACTGTTCAGCACTGCAGTTACTCCAGTATCATTTGGCAAATCAATCCAGTAATGACCAAGGCACAATACTCTTCACACATCCACCACTCCTTCCGTTGGAACGCCGCCAAATATCATATTAGCAGATTTACCTTAAGGGAAATCAGCTATTGAAGTTGTACTCATGACGGAATTTTCGACATTTTTCTTCAAATGTCCATCGATCCTACCTAGTAGATGACGAAAATGAGGTCCGTTCAAAACTGTATATATATATATATAAAATATATATATATATATATTTGTTTGTTTCCACTTTAGCGGCCACAATTTTTGTTTGATCGTTGCCAAACTTGATATTTAGTCGTTTTATGTAAAAAGAAAGATCAAGTTCGTTAACTGCTGAAATCGGACCAGTGGGAGGGGGGGTTTAGAGGGGAGGATTTTTGAACATTCGAAATATCTCCGTTATTATGCGTCGGATCGAAACATTGTATAGAATCAATCTTATTGCAAATTAAATTTACTATAAATGTTGTTCTATACATTTATTCTCTATGTTGAATATTAACCGAGATATATGCATTTGTATTCTGCGTGTGGTCGGCTATGTTCGGACTTTCCGCCGAGAGCTCTGGCGGCCGTTTCCGTAACTATTCATCCCTCGTGAATAGGTTTAGAGGTTTCTTACTACTTCAGTTGTTATTAGGCAGATTTCTCTATTGTAAAACTTCACGTGGGAAATCTGCTTAGTTTACGCAGTCCCTGCGGGACGGACTTTTTTTATCTCTACCTTAATCCCTTCGAAGCTGTCGCTGGTTCCTATACTAATTATGACATTTATCCCTGTTTGTTATTACTATAAATGTAACTTTTCAGGCCTTTTAGCAGATTTCTCTTTAGGGAAATCAGCTATTGAGGTTGTACTCATGACGCGAGTTCCGAAAAATTTCTTCAAATGTCCATCGATCCTATCCAGTTGACGAAAATGAGGTCCGTTCAAAATTATATGTATATATATATATATATATATATATATATATATATTTGCCTGTTAACGCTCTAGTGGTCGCAATTTTTTTTTGGTCGTTACCAAAGTCGGAATTTAATCATTTTATGTAAAAAGGAAGATCAAGTTCGTTAATGGCTGAAATCGGACCAGTGGGAGGGGAGGATTTTTGAAAATTCAAAATATCTCCGTTATTATGTGTCGGATCGAAAGATTGTATAGAATCAATCTTATTCCAAATTAAATTTACTATACATATTGTTCTATACATTTATTCTGTATCTTGCATATTAACCGAGATATTTGTATTTGTATTGTGTGAGTGGTCGGCAGAAGTCGGCCATATTCGGAACTTTCCGCCGAAAGCTAGTACGGCCGTTTCCGTAACTGTTCGTCCCTCATGAATTGGTTCAGAAATTCGTAACTACTGGCTTTATTAGTAGGCAGATTTCTCTATAGTAAAACTTCACCTTTTATAAAGGTAATAAATTGCACCGAAGCGTCGGCAAGCTGAAGTAGTTTTACTTCAACCTTAGTGACCGACAATCATATCACATAATGATAAATCATATTTCAATATATAAATTGCAAAAGAGAGTAATAAGTTTGAGAGACTTCTGTCGTCCCCGTTTTAAGAAGTCAAAAATCATGACTTTTTCCTTAATTCAAATATTATTCAATCTATTCCTACTTTTGTAAGTCCCCGCATCTACTCAAGGGATTTTTATTTAGAAATAAAGGACAGATGGTGAGATAAGTCATGTCAGAACATGGAAAATCTGTTTACGCATCTCCTGCCTGAATGATATCTTCCTTTAACTTCTACTAGCCGACTACATTGGATAACTTTAATTTGTTAGACCCGATCATTAGAATAAGGCGTAGAGTAGAAAAAAATATGTTTGATTATCGAAGCCTATATCCTGATGGATGTGACACTCCCTTCCTATGTGACACGGAACGTTACTCCTTCATTGTCGGCCATGTTACGTCAGGCCGGATAGGAGTGTCATATGGACTCCTCTCTCTATCATCTACAACTTATATTATCTTCATCCCATTGTCATCATTAGCTCATTTCTTTCATTGGAAATATTATAATTCGCCAACGCATTATGTTCATATTTTTAGCCTCTTGCCAGCATTTCTTGTTGCTTAAATTCTCTCTCTCGCTGCTCCAAATATCTTTCTCAGCTCCCATGTTTGTTTTGGTGAGAGTCCATGATGTTTGTCTGCTAAACGCCTTATATATATTTGCAGTTTTCTCCTTCCAGCAGAAACCCTCAACAATTCCTCCACGGATATCCCACGTGCGGGTATAACACATTTGTGATCTGATATCATCACATATTCTCTATTTATATGCAAAAACCGATGAGTAGATGAGGTGGGGTACTGATCACAAAAACAGGAAAGTACGAATAACTCACTTAATACTTGACTAACGAAAAAATGCATAAAAAAACAATAGTAGAACATCAATAGTTTAACAAGATATGCTCTATATTTATTTTTCGATCCGACTTATAATACCGGATATATTTTTAATGTCCGGATCCCCTCTCTAAACCCTCCAACATTCCCTGGCAACCAATAACAAATATGACCTTTACCCTTTACTGAAACGGTTAAATATCGAGTATGGTAATAGATCAAAACAAAATTTTCGAGTAAAGATGTAAAATTCTTTATTGAGGACGTCATCAAATGACGTATTTGCTTGTATCTCACAAAGTAAAAGTTCAATGATAACAATATTTGGTATTTAACCCAGTTGTTGATTGCCCAAATCATATTAATCCTAATCCTAATATCCAATGTAGAGAAATAATACAACAGTTATATAACATTACATTTGCAGTAAGATTGATTCTATAACGTTTTTCGATCCGACGCATAATAATGGAGATATTTTGAGTTTTCGGTATTTTCCCCTCCCACTGGTCCGATTTCACCCATTAACGAACTTGATGTATAGTTTTGCTTAAAACGCATAAATATAGAGTTTGGTTACGTTTAAACAAAAATTTCGACCGCTAGAATGTTTATAGATCGTCATCCTCTCGATGGACATTTTTCGAAATTCGCGTCTTGAGTACAACTTCAAGAGCTGATTTCCCTTGAGGGAAATCTGCTATAAGCAGAGAGCTGTCAAATGATTATGTGTTGTTGTCCTGCCAATTTAGGCGGAACCACATTTCCTCGTTGGACTTTACTAACCACGAGTTATATGCAGACCAATCGCACGGTGGAAACCTATGCTACACTTCCCCATAAATCATATAGGGCATGCCCCATTCTCAACTTGCTTTCCGTGCTGAGAGTTGCCCTTCATTGGCCCTATGAGGGATGCCTATATCCGTGCCTATTGTTGTAGGATTGATCGCTATGCAGATACCGGGGCTCTGGGTGTCTGGCCCTTCTAAAGGCCAACAGTAAATGTCACGTGGTTTGAACAGACAGACCGCGTCTCTTGAACAGTCAGACACCGAGCAGCATATGCATGCCATATTTTAGCATGCATTCCACTCTCCGAAAGGGAAACCTCTTACATTATTAATTACCACAATTGCATATATGAATATATATATATATATATAATTGTAACCTCTGTCTGTACATAGATTTTTTCTCGACATTTCACGATAACTTTTCGTTTCACACGTCATAGACATCATAACTTCATTTTGATTCTTTCGTGTCTGTTTGTTTGTTTGATTATTTGTTTGTTTGTTACCTTTTCATGCAGAAACCGCTGAACCGAATTTTATGAAACTTGGTATGCATATTACTACTCACCCAACTTAGACTTTAGGCTATATTAATTTTCTCCGAGACGAACAAGAGTAGGGAGGCCTGAAATTAAAAATAGCGATATTTCGTTTTCTATTCGTTTTTCTGCAAATATGCACATGACAAAATTAGTTTATTTTTTTATTTGAAGTAACTTTTGTAATATTCACTTTTGTCTTATAATACAGTATACACGAGATATACACTATAAACTAAAGCGGGAGCCAACTATTTTATTGGGCACTAACGATTGAACCGAACTTAACAAAACTCGGTATGTCAATTAGCATTAATTCTTCCATGATTATAAGCTATATTAAAATTTTTAGGTAGGAACGGGAGGCCTGAAATAAAAAGTCGCGGCATTTCATTTTCTATTTGTTTTTCGACAAACGTGCACATAACAAAAGTTGTTTACTTTGTTGTTTAGAGTAACTTTTGTTTTATACATTTTTTCGGGAACAATGTATGAAGCAAGTAATTTCTGTAGAAATATTGATATGCTCAACAATTCTTTCCAATATGAACTACCAGGTACCTCACCTGGAAAAATTAATTCAAATCTATGTTAATATTTTGTCCTTAATAATTCAAATCTATGCATAAAGCACAGGAGACGGGAAATATGACAATATGGAGGACAGTGAATTCTTACATAAAAAATTAATTTTATTATTAACAAATCCACAGCAACGACGGGTATAAACCCTAAACACTGGGACGGGTAAATGTCAAAATATTGAGCAAAGTAAAGCCTTGCCAAAAAATACCATCACCATTCAGCCTCATATGAATTCCCGGGCGAAGCCGGGTATCTGAGCTAGTCGTTAATAATTTTATTATTCGGTTTGTATGCTATTGTATATATTATAGTCGATGCTCTACAGGTTTATTACTTATAAACCCATGTTGAAGAAAGAGCCCTTAATACTGTCCAAACCTTTAGTACAGTAAATAGGTCGGCTCGTCTTAGGATTGCGCTAAAAATAACCAATATAAACCGTTGTGAATTAAAGCCTGCATTCTTGGTTACCTTCCAAGTAGGAAGTGACGTCTAATGCTGTATTTTCCTTACATTTTCCCTTATAATTTCTCTTTCCTCCGTCCCATTGAGGTCTTGAAGAAGGCTCGAAATGATTTTAAACCCTGAGTGCTGTAGAAGCACACTCTAAACAAATTCTTTCTTTGGCCTGTGTCTGGATTCGGGGAAGGGGGCCGATCTTTTTAAATAGGCCGTGTAAACAGTTAACCACTTACTGTCTATTACCAGGCTGTAAAGTTCACTATGTTAAACATTCAAAGTGTGTTTTCCTCCATTAAAAATCAAATACAATTACTATACTCTTTGCGTCCTTTACTTCTTTTTAGTGCTATGTAGATTAACGTTTAGAGCTTTTTTATTTCTCCCCTTCCCAGAAAACAAGTACTTTACGTTTTATAAACGTATATTATATGTTTTACCCCGTTTATTATATTTATTTTCTTGAGCATTTGACTTCTTGAAGCCTACATTTAAACAAGGTTCACCAACGTTTCAAGCAGCGTTGGTTTGGATAGAATTAATCACTGATCCATCTAGAGATTCAATAAGTAATACTATATAATAATTAGTACAGGATCTTTATTACTCAACGTTGTGTCCATTATTTTAAAAGAAATATCTGTTTTTTATTAAAATAATTGGAGAAAATTTGCCTTTTTTTTTTTTGTAAATGAAGTAAAGGGTTGGAACCGCCAGTATAGATGATACTGTTGTCATATCTGACGGTGCATACTGTCGTCACTGGCTGATGGTAAGTACAGTAGGCATTGTGCTTTCGATGCGATGGCACCATCTTCAAGCCGTCTAGAGTTGTACTGCAACTTTTGACAGGCTTGAAGATCGTGCCTTTTTTTCTTAATAAAATCCAGGCAATTTGCCTAATCTGTGATAGAGCAATGAAGAAATATGTAATATGTTTTCATTATCAATATAATCTTTAATACACATGCAGTCAATGTTTTTAATGTTTATAGAAACTTTTCCATTCTTAAATAAAATTTAGTAGCTGTACTTTACACTATAAAATTGATCCTACGTCCACTTAATGCTACTATAACAATAGTACGATTATCTTTAGGGTTAGATTTTAACTGATTTCCCTTACGTGAATCAGCTATAGAGGTTGTACTCGTTACGCGATTTTCGAAAAATTTCTTCAATTGTCCATCGATCCTACCCAGAAGTTGACGAAAATTAGGTCCTTTCAAAATTATATACATTATATATATAATATTTGTCTGCTACCATATAATTTTAGTTTAATCGTTACCAAACTCGAACTTTACCAAACTTTTTGTAAAAAGGAAGATCAAGGCTAACGGCTGAAATTTGCCGGGGGGGGGGGGGTTAGAAGGGAGGAATTTCGAAAATTCAAAATGTCTTCGTTATTATACTCATCGTGTATCAGTGTGTATAGAATCAATGTTATTACAAATTTAATTGTCTAAAGATATTGCTATATACATATATTCTCTATCATGGATATTAACCGATATAATAGGATGTTTTAGTTTCCAGCCTTCAGTATACCCCCACTCCTACTCATGTCATATTAACAACATGAACTACTTTATCCGAAGCTTAAATACCAAATATTGTTTTTATGAGACCGTTGTTATTCGAAATACATGCAAATTCGTTACGAGAGGACGTCATCTTTTAAGATTTTACGTGCTTGGTTCGAATATTTACTTGAAATATACCATACTCGATATTTAACTGTTTCAGTCAACACTAAATGTATGATTTGTTATTGGCGGAAGTTGGACCTGGAATAGTGGGGGTTTAGAGGGGGAGGGATTCGAAAATCCAAAATATTGTCGTTATTATGAATGGGATTGTAAAATGTTGTTATAGGACCAATCTTGTGACTACAGCCTATTTATGGTCTACAATTGTTGTGACATTCATTTTAGCAGATTCCCCTTAGGGGAAATCAGCCATTGAGGTCGTACTCATGACACGATTTTCAAAAATTGTCTTCAAATGTCCATCGATCCTACCCAGGAGATGACGAAAATGCGGTCCGTTCAAAATTATATATATATATGTATATATATATATATATATATATATATATATATATATTTGTCTGTTATTATTATTATTTATTTATTAACGTCCACTTTTTGCAACTTAGGCTAATCGGGACGGGTTATCTACAGGTTACCGCCCTTTTCTAGCCAGGGTGGGACTTTAGGATGTTATTTAATGAATTTCGTCATTAAATAATTGCCTTTGCCCAGGCGAGAATCGAACTCGCCACTCAAAGTTTACCATCTGAGATAAAGGTTAATGCTCTAGCGGTCGCAATTTTTGCTTGATCGTTACCAAACTCGATATTTAAACGTTTTATGTAAAAATACAGATCAAGTTCGTAATGGCTGAAATCGGACCAATGGGAGGAGGGGTTTAGTGGGGGAGAATTTTGAAAATTCGAAATTCGGTTGTAGGCTTGAGTTTCCGGCTAGCTAGTTCGGCCGTTTCAGTAACTGTTCGGGTGTCCCTGCTCGATGGACTTTTTCGTAACTTCAACGAATTATTTACTGTTATTTTTCCAGCCTCAGTACCCCCTGCCCCCCGCTGCCTTCTACTCATCTTTTTTTTTTACATGGAAATAGGGAATATTTTGTGATATGAGGTCAAAAGTGTGATATTCCAGCACGTAGGAGATCTTAGTTTCCGCAGCCCCTTGGAGCTTAGCCCTTAGCTTCCTTAGCGTTTTCTTGGTGTCATTTGATTTTCCCTCAATATCCATTATTTGTGCTTTCTACTGCTGCAGCAAAGTTCTTAATACTCTTGTCAACCATTACAGCTATTTAGTGAGAATTACTTAGTAATTTCGCATCACGATCAATAGTCAAAAAGTATGCAATACATACGAATTGATCTCATCCTCTGCTAGATTCATCAAATGCACGGTTTAAAAACTAAGAATCTGTTACAATAAAATAGCGCGCTTGCTCATATGCTTAGTACTAAATAACAAATGTTATTTTTCTTCAGCAAAACAATTTTTTAGCCAGTTCGTTATGATTCATGCGTTTGATCATATTCCACATGCTTCTTTTTTACGTGTTTTAAATCAAGAGACAATTTATTTGGGTTCCTAGCAGTTGGAAAACCGAGGTAGGCTGGAACTGAGTTGCTCCACGACTATGTGACGATAAGATAGGAAATCATACTGATAAAATTCTCTTCTGTTGACACTAATTTTCTCAAGATAACAGCCTCCTCTATCTCCGGAAACCGAACGGCCATGGTTTATTCCGATGACGGTAACTATTCTTTTAAAAACTATTTCTCAGATGAACTTATTTTTTGGTTCTCGTAGTTTTCCTAATAATGGAGTCCATTAAATAAAATCCCACCTTGACAAGAAAAGGGTGCAAACCGGTAGTTAACCCGACCCAATTAGCCATAGCAGCAAGAAGTGGACGTTTATAAATAAAAATAAATTATAAATTATATTACTATAATTTTATTTTAAATATGATTATTTCAATTTTCCTTAACAGAAATTTTATTAAAGAGGAAAGTCTTCTCAGGGCATCGCCTCTTTCACGAATTTTAGCAGATTTCCATCAAGGGGAATCAGCTATTAAGGTCGTACTCATGACGCGATTTTCGAAAATTATTCAAATGTCCATCGACTCTACCTAAGAGAAGACGAAAATGAGGTCCTTTCAAAACTGTATATATCTATCTATCTATCATATATATATATATATATATATATATATATATATATATAATTGTAACCTCTGTCTGTACATTGATTTTTTTCACGAATTTTCACGATAACTTTTCGTTTCACATGTCATAGACACCATAACTGCATTTTGATTCTTTCGTGTGTGTTTGTTTGTTTGTTACCTTTTCACGCATAAACGGCTGAACCGAATTTTATGAAACTTGGTATGTATATTACTACTAACCCACCTTAGACTTTAGGCTATATTAATATCCTCTGAGACAAACAGGAGTGGGGGTTATAAGGGAAGCCTAAAATTAAAAATAGCGATATTTCGTTTCCTATTGGTTTTTTGGAAAATATGAACTTATCAAAAGTTGTTTATTTTGTTATTTAGAGTAACTTTTGTTATATACACTTTTTTCGTATATTGAATTATAAACGAGATATACGCTAAAACCTATAGCGGAAGTGAACAATTTTATTTGGGACAAAAGACCCAGCCGAAATAAATAAAACTCGGTATGTGTATTAGCACTAACGCTTTCATTATAATAAGCCATACCAACATTTCTAGGAACGAGGAGGAGTGGGGGTTGTAAGGGAGGACTGACTTTAAAAATAGCGATATTTCGTTTTCTATTCGTTTTTCGGGAAATATGAACCTAACGAAAGTTGTTTATTTTGTTATTTAGAGTAACTTTCGTGGTATTCATTTTTGTCTTTTAACAATGTATAAACGAGATATACACTATAAACTAAAGCGGGAGTCAACTATTTTATTGGGCGCTAACGATTGAACCGAACTTAACAAAACTCGGTATGTCAATTAGTATTAATTCTTCCATGATTATAAGCTATATTAAAATGTTTAGGTTAGAACGGGAGTGGGGGTTATAAGGGACGCCTGAAATAAAAATTCCCGATATTTCATTGTCTAATTGTTTTTCGACAAACATGCACATAACAAAAGTTGTTTACTTTGTTATTTAGATTAACTTTTTTTTTAATATACATTTCTCCAGGAACAATGTGTGGAGCAAGTAATTTGCGTAGAAATATTGATATGCTCAATAATTCATTCCTATTTGAACTATCAGGTACCTCAGCTGGAAAAATGAGTTCAAATCAATGTTAATATTTTGTCCTTAATAGCTGAAATCTATGCATAATGCACAGGAGACGGTAAATATGACAATTTGGACAGTGAAGACTTACATAAAAAATTAGTTTTATTATTAACAAATGCCAACAACGGGTATTAACCCTAAACACTGGGACGGGTAAATGTCAAAATATTGTGCACAGAATTTATAACGTGCAATTTTTATCTAGCCAAAAAAATACCATCACCAAGCAGCCTCAAATCAATTCCTGAGCGAAGCCGGGTATCTGAGCTAGTATATATATATATATATATATATATTTGTCTGTTACCGCTCTAGCGGTCGCAATTATTGTTTAATCGTTACCAAACTCGACATTTATTCGTTTTATGTAAAAAGAAAGATCAAGTTCGTTAACGGCTAAAATCTGACCAGGGGAGTGGGACTTTAGAAAATTCAAAATATCTCTGTTACTATACGTCGGATCGAAAAATTGTATAAAACCAATCTTATTGCAAATTAAATGATCTATAAATGTTGTTATTTCCATGTTTTCATTATCTTTAATATTTACCGAGATATTTGCGTTTCTCAGTTTTCAGCCTTCAGTAAACCCCCACTCCTGCTTGTCATATCAACAATATGCTGTTAATTTAATTTTATAGTTTGGGATAAGCGTGAGTTATTGAAAGAGCAAGAAATGTCTCCATTTTGAGTGATTTTCTGATATAATTCCGATCGGGTAACGAGTAGTGGGCCCCGGTGGGAGAGCTTCCTTTTAGCAGATTTCCCTTAGGGGAAATCAGCTATTGAGGTTGTATTCAGGGAGCGATTATCAAAAAAAAATCCTCAAATATCCATCGATCCTGCCCAGGAGATTACAAAAATGAGGTACGTCTGTCTGTTCCCGTTCTGGGGTCGCAATTTTTGTCGTATCGCTACCGAACTCGACATTTAAACGCATTTTGTAAAATTAATGATCAAGTTCTTTAATGGCTAAAATCCGTCCAGTGGGAGGGGGAATTTTGAAAATTCCTTATATCTCCGTTATTATGCGTCGAATCGAAAAATTGTATAGAACCAAACTTATTGGAAATGTAATGTTCCATAAATATTGTTAAGTACATTTCTTCACTATCTTGATTATTAACCGAGATATTTGCATTTTTTTAGTTTACGGCCTTTAGTTAACTGCCACTCCTACTCATGTCATATTTACAATAAGCTGTTATATTATGAACTACTTCATTCCATGGTTAAATACGAAATATTGTTCTCATTGAACTTTTACGATAAAACCTCTTGAAAATCTTAAATGTCTAGCCATTTGTTAAAGGAATTTTCGCACATGCTTTCTTGTATTGATTTTCCTGTGATTTTTTTTTTTTTAATTCCATCGCTTTTATTATTGCAATTATGCTGATTGAGTGAGTTTATCCTAGGTACTGAGGGTTTAATTGGTCTGTCAAATTTAACTAAGAGCTAATAAGACTAGCATCTTAAATTACATAGCTAAACTCATATACTTGTATTCCAATAATCAGGATTTTTGTTCCAATTTCTGAAAGAGCTTCATCATGAAAATTATAAGTTTTATTATACTTTCAATTCGGCAGCTAAGGTTTGAAATTTTCTCAATTTCTCGGAAATAGTTTTCTTAACATTTTCCTTTATTATTATTATTATTATTAATGTCCAATTTTGGTACTATGGTTAATTGGGAGTTGTTATCTACAGGCTGCCATCCTTTTCCAGCCAGGGAGGGAATATTTAATGAGCTTGTCACTGAATAAGTTTCTATTGCCCAGGTGGTATTGAACTCCTCACCTCTCTAGGATTGCCATATAATTTATTACGAAAACGCCTTTTTTTTTCCCAGACCAAATAGACCTATTTCTAATCACATACAACCTAGAGTGACGAGTTCAATTCTCGCCTGGGCAAACAAAATTATTTAGTGACAGAATTCATTAAATAAAATCCCACCGTTTAATGAAAAGGGTGGTAACCTGTAGATAACCCGTCCTAATTAGCCTTAGTTGCAAAAAGTAGACCTTAATAAATAATAATAATATTTAGTAGCACACATCACATATATCATTTAGTAGCAGGTGATTAATACTAAAGAGTTCCCAAAAATGTGCTCACTTGAATTTAAGCCAGTTATTGAAAAATAACAATTGTTACTGAAGATAAAATTAAGAAAAATCGCTATCCTAAATTAGCCTGTGCTACCCGTCACTACACAAGAGCAGTTCTAAAAAGAGTCAATATTCTCAGTGTTTACAAATTTTAAATGATATTCATTCCTATTTTGTTATAGATTGTCAAGCCGTTGATATAATTATTTACTCAGATCTGTTGGAGAAAGTGTACTGTTTTGTCCCAGCATTGTCCCGTGTCAATAACCAGAAATAAGGTTTTGTTTTGATAAGATAAGCCTAATCACATCCTTCTGGTTATACAAATCAAAGAAAATGCCAAAAGAAGAGGGGGGCAATTGAACTCCCGTAACTTTCCTAGATTCAGACTTTCACTATTTGTTAGTCTTCTTATACTGTCCATTGACGTATTCTTTTACATGGTCAAAATGATGGAAAAATAGAAGTATTTTCTTAGAATTAAATCACGTCATTTCTCTCTTTAGCTTTTAAAGTGTGGTATTGTGGGAGTTTTCAACAGCCCTATCTTGATCATGAAAAACCATGAAAAGAAAAACAAAATGTTTCAAATAGAAATAATTTATAAATTTACTAATAAATGTTCATTCCTTTAAACTCACTCCGTCCTCAAATATTACTTTGAATTTATTACTGTGCTAGAATATTGATTTGTTCTCTACACAACTTCAGTCTTAGACATCGGAATTAGTTTCTAAATAGCAAATAGCTCTTGTTAACAACCTGACTTATGTATTGATGCAAAATGTTTTTTATTTATTTATTAACGTCCACTTTAAGCTAATAAAGCTAATTTGGGTGTGTAATCTATACTTTACCACCTTTTTTTAGCCATAATGGGACTAAGGATTTTATTTAGTGAGTTTGTCACTAAATAAGTTCCTATTGCTCAGGTGAAAATCAAAGTCGCAACTCTAGGTATACCAAGTGAGATTAAGACCGAATCCTCAGCAGTAATTAATACTAAACCTAAATCATTGATAATGAATACTTAATAAATTCCAGGTTATTAGTCATGAAATTGTAAGGTGACATATTATTTGTGGAAAGCTGAGGAAATATTATGAAGGAAAGTGAATTATTTAGAATTTAGTTTTTTATTAACTATCTTTTGTAGTAATACAATTTTTTTTTCCAGACAGTGGAGGGACAAGCTCTCCTTGCACACGTGGAAAGACCATGCGGGAGTTTGAGGCAGAACTGGCCGATCTCAGGCAAGAGAACTTTGAGCTGAAAATGAAAATATATGTGTTGGAAGAACAGAAGGAAGCTCTAGAAGATGTCAGGGACTTCTCTGAGCTTTCTGTGAGTACTTAAGTTCTTATTTTAAATTGTAGAAAATAGTCCACCTCAGACATAACAATTTTAATGAAGCATTGTTTATTTTATCTTAAAACTTAACTACTATTACTGTAACACATTTTAATAATATTTAAATTGCTAAAATAATATGATATTTCCAGGGTTAAGAGATTTCAAACTCTAAAGTTTGGAGTTTTATGTTTATGAGTAGTCACCCACTCCACCTTCCTCTCTCTCACTTTCAACAATACTTTACCAATTATTCCTCACTCAATTGATTAAATTTAAAAAAAAAAATGAGATATTTTTGGTAATTGGATAGTATTGGTTGAACTTTAGGAATGTGAATGATGCAGCTTATGTTTTTGTTGGGAACGTGTGGGGATACTAAATTTGCCCCTTGGACAAACACTTTAACTATTGTAGACATAGATGTCTAGGAGTGATAATAGTGCTGCGGAAAAAAATTAAGGGCTTCTTTCAGTATTAACACTCTATTATATGCGTAATACATTAGTTAAAATTGAAGTTACTAATGCATCAAATGTATTGCATTATATTAAATATGAGAGACTTCTTAAAGTAAACATATTTCCCATATGCTGGAATGAAACAGATGTCTCAAAATTATCTATTTCTCAAAAAAACATGGGGTCTCAGGTTTGCCATATGAGTTAAAGCGTTGGCCTTAATCTCACATGGCAAACCTTAAGTGGTGAGTTCGATTCCCGCCTGGGCAGCAGGAATTTATTTATTGATATAATTCATTAAATAAAATCCTTAGTCCCATCCTGGATATAAAAGGGTGGTAACCTGTAGATAAACCGTTCCAATTAGCCTTAGTTACAAAACGTGGACGTTAATAAATAATTTAAATTTCATAAAACATAATAGCTGACATTTCAAATATAATATTATTATTTATTAACGTCCACTTTTTGCAACTTAGGCTAATTGGGATGGGTTAACAACAGGTTACCACCATTTTCTAGCCAGGGTGGGATTTTAGGATGTTATTTAATGAATTTTGTCAAAATACAATAGTCATAATAATAGCTTCATATAAAAATTGAAAGACTAGGAGTGATGATTTACTGATGGCTGAAAACGAAAAAAGTACAAATGACTCAGAGATTATTGGCTTACTTTTAATTTCAAGTAGTGTGTTGTTTTTGCAAGTGCAGGGATATATAATGGAATATTCAAATCTGTTAATGCTCTTTTGATTCAAGGACACCATTTTCAAGTCTGTCGACAACTCTTGACAGGCTAGGAAATGATGTCCTCACAATGAAAGTGCTTGCCAGCTGCATTAAGTGAGCAGCCAGTAATGATGGCAACTACTGGCGATTTGTCAATTATTAACATGTTTTGCAGGAAACATAAAAATCAAGTTTGGTTTTCATAAAATAAAAGTATGTACTGCTAGAGTTTTAGGCAGTTATTGTTAGATCAGTTTTGGGGTCACATGCTATTATTTATGATATTGAATGAAATTTTCTGCGAGCTAGCTATATCCATTTATCATAGCTGGAGTCGTTTTCATCTATTGTGAATAGTCAATTGGATAATAAGATTTAATGATTTCAATAGTTGTGACAATCCTTTGTGATAACTGCAGGAAGGATTAGTTTCTGCACAAAAGTAGCTATTCACTGCTCAATTATAGAAAGACATTTCTTTAAGTTTTAAATTGTAAAAAGTTTGCCTGCTTAATTGGCAAATGGAATGCACCTTAAGGATTATTCCTATAGAAGGGGACAAAAATTAGTTGGCTCTTGTCTTCTACATATATGGGACAACTAAGAAACATTGGTGGCTCAGGTTAGCCATGTGAGTTAAAGTGTTGACCTTAATCTCACAGGGTAAACCTAGAGTGGCGAGTTCGATTCTTGCCTGGGCAAAGGAAATTATTTAGTGACGAAATTCATTAAATAACGTTCTAAGTCCCACCCTGGCTAGAAAAGGGTGGTAACCTGTTGATAACCCAATTAGCCTGAGCTACAAAAAGTGAACATTATTATTATTATTTATTTATTAACGTCCACTTTTTGCAACTTAGGCTAATCGGGACGGGTTATCTACAGGTTACCACCCTTTTCTAGCCAGGGTGGGATTTTAGGACGTTATTTAATGAATTTCGTCACTAAATAATTTCCCTTGCCCAGGCGAGAATTGAACTCGCCACTCTAGGTTTACCATGTGAGATAAAGGTCAACGCTTTAACTCGCATGGCTAACCTGAGTCCCCAAGTGAACATTAATAAATAATAAAAATAATAAGAAACATTGAAGAGAGAAGTCAGCTCAGGCCAAAATTGTTAGGTAGTCATCTTTTAGTATATGAAGACTACTAGTCATCAGCATACTTGCTTATACGTCTGTGATCAAATTTTACTTAGCTCATTTAATAAAAATTTATCCTATAGAAATATTGTATAGAGGCCTTAATATACTATCATTTATATTTATAATATTAATATTGCCTCTGGATGCCATTGGGGAGGAGATTATTTGCACTTGTGTGCTATGAGGTGCCCCACTCCACTTTGATTTAATGAAAATATTGCCCTTTTCCTTCTTCAAAAAGCCTGGAAAGTCTTATTTATATTTTAATTGGAATGTGACATCATTGTTCCTTGATATAATTGCATATTCATTTGTTGTTAACAGTTTTTGTGTTTTTCTATATTCGTAGAAATTGAGCTGCTCTTAGGGACACTGAGCACATTATTAACTATAATAAGAATATAGGTGGGGTTGATATTCTTGAATGCCTTCATAAGGAACTGTAAGACTGTGTTGCGTGGAATGTTTTCCGCTTTTTCTTAAAAAATTAAAATCTTAAATTCATTTGGGACAAAGTGTAAACGGTTTTTGTAGTTTTATGACATTAAATTTAGCATTTTAAACATCAGATGTTATTGTTTCTGCCTCGCAGTATTACCACACCCTTCAATCATTTGAACACCAAGTGTCACCGATAAGCAAAAGGCCGCAGATATGTAGGTGCTAGCTATAAAAGAGGAATTATGAATTTTATTTTTAGTATTAAAGAAAATGCAATGAAAAAAATTTGGGGTGACAATAGGTTAAGTTATGGTAGTGGCTGGGCAACCAACATAATTGAAAAATTGAGTTTTGGAAAATAATAATACATTCTGTAAATAAGACTTTACAGTTAAGGATGTTCCTATTACTTATAGAATATTCAGTATAGTAGATTAACTTGTTAGAGGTTGGAAAATCCATCCCTCGGATCTAATATCAGACCATACTTCCCCCTCCCTCTCGTTTAATTCAGGTCCTGTTTTTTCTTAATTTACTTTTGATTCCATTAATGTTTTTTTTAATTGAATGGTATTTTTGTTTTCAGAAACAACTTGATAAAGTAAGGGCTGAACTTGAGGAGAAAGAGGATCTTATTTTGAAGGCTGGTGAAGCAATGACATTAATGAGCAAAAAACATGAAGAAGAGCTTTCGCATCTCAGATCCCAAGCAATGGAGGAAGTAGAGCGATATAAAACAACTATTTCAAGACTTGAACAGGTAAGTAATAAACCTTTTATTTATTAATATTATTTTTTAAGTTTTAAAATTTACTAAAAGTCTCGCTATAGAGTAATATTTATCAACTATTACATTGTAAACTTTGTAGTTAATCCAGGGTAAAGAGATATTCTGCCTTGCAGATAGGTCAGATATTTCTAACTTTTTGATACGCTGTAAATGGTCGATTCAGTAAAATCCATGTTTCTGCCCTCCCGTTCCTCATGTGAAAAAGTCTGTCACGCAGTGGCTGCGTAAACTAAGCAGATTTTCCACCTGAAGTTTTAAAATAGAGAAATAACAACAGTAGTATTAAGGAATCTCTAAACCAATTCACGAGGGACGAATAGTTACGGAAAAGGCCGCCCTAGCTCTCGGCGGACAGTCCCGAACATAGCTGACTCCTGCCGACCACACTCACAATACAAATGCAAATATCTCGGTTAATATTCAAGATAAAGAATAAATGTATATAACATTATTTACAGTGAATGTAATTTGCAATAAGATTGATTCTATACAATTTTTCGATCCGACACAAAATAACGAAGATATTTGGATTTTTAAAAATTCCCCCTCTTAACACCCCCTCCCTCCTGCTGGTCCGATTTCAGCCATTAACGAACTTGATCTTCCTTTTTACATAAAACGATTAAATTCCGGGTTTGGTAACGATCAAACAAAAATTGTGACTGCTAGAGCGTTAACAGACACAATATATATATATGTATATATATATATATATATATATATATATATATATATATATAAATTTCCCTTAAGGGAAATCTGCTAAAACCTAAATTTTTTAAAATATGGTATTGTTCATCTTGTCTATGGTTATCATTTGCCTATAGTTGTTCATCCTGCCTATAGCCTGCCCAAAACGTTTTGAATAAAGGATTAAATTTGACTACAACTTTGATGCGTAAAGTTAAATTCTATTCCATTGGTCCTATGGCTGTGTTCATTCATAGTTGAGCAATATTTTGATGAACAATATTTTTTATATTAACAACATAAGTAAATCCTTTGTATGTGTTAATCAGTAGTTTGTTGAGATACATTCACTTCATAAAATTTAACCAAGGTAAAATTAGGAGTACTTTTTCTGTCATGATGATTAGCAAAAGAAGCTACAGTGGTATTTAAGGAATATGGTAGTAAGAATGAAGCACAATTCGGAAAATTTTCAATTTTCCAATTAAAACTGTAGTTTTCTTATGAAATATCGGTTAATTGAAAAAAATAAACTTGTAAGTTTAGTTTAAAATTCATTCTCGATCCTCCTTTCACACTCCTAGCACACACAAAGTTGTGTTTTTTCCCCCCAAGTTTTATTTTGAAAGCATCGTGGTTTTAGAAATTTACAAATAACAGATATGTACATCGATCCTACCCAGTAGGTGACAAAAATGAGGTCTGTCCAAAACTGTGTATATGAGTGTGTGTGTGCATGCGTGCGTGCGCCCGCGCATGTGTGTGTGTGTGTGCACGCGTGCGTGTGCGGAATTTTGAAAATTTGAAATATCTCCGTTGTTATGCGTCATACATGTTTTTTCTAAATTGAATTTTAACCGAGATAATTCCATATTTTAGTTTTCGGCCATCAGTAAACCCTGACTCCTACTCATGTCATATTAACGAAAACCTGGTATGTTATGAAGCACTTTATTTGAAGCCTAAATTCCAAATATTCTTCTTATTGAACTTTACGTTCTGATATAAATGCAACTATGTGATGCATGTGGGAAATCTGCTTAGATAACACAGCCCTTTGACTTTTTTAAAAAAAAAAATAGAAATATTTGAAAGGTTGTCTATCAACAAAGTTCAAGACTCAAGATGGAGTAGTCCACAATCATAGACATGTTAAAGTAACAAATTTTAAGTAACTCTATCTTTCTGTTTCCTAGACTAAAATGCTATTAGGTTTTGAATGGCTGTCTTTAATAATCATAATTATTGAGATTAGAAATTTTTATTGAAAATTGACATTGATCTTGGTTTATATGGTATTTATTGTACTAGCTGCTTTTTAGATTATATAAATATATTATACACTATTGCATAATTGGTATTTGTCTCTTGTTGTATTATGCTTCTTTTTTTTTTCCTTTTTCCAGGAGATAATTGAACTTAAGGAAAAGTCTATTTTAGTCCCCAGGCCTTCTGTATTTGATGACTCATCTGCTATGTATGCTGTTGCATTCAATCTACCAGGGGCGAGACCAAAAACAGCCGTACTAAACTGTGATAGGACTTCTGAGCTTGAAGCCAAGGTTAGCATCTCTAATAGAAGTGTTTTTTATTTGATTTTTTAAAAGCAACAACATTCAGCTTTAGTAGTTTTAAAGTAATTATCATTTAGAGGAAATTTCTCAATCCAAGAATGATCGTTACTGCTTTAAATAAATTCATGACCTCATATACCACATAGCTTTTATATCACAATGTGAGTATAACTATTCTGTGTGTCTTTAAAATTCAAATACGCACCTATACAATTCAAATAGCTGCTCTAATATTTGGAGTAGAGAAGAACAAGTCAATCAACAATTGTTATACATTGTGTTGTTAATAATTTTAACTATATATCACATTTCAGCCTGAAGTTTAATAACATATATATTCATGATTATGTTTTATTTCTTCTCTAAACCTCCCATACTTCCTTTTCTGACGTTTGGTATTAATAATATTATGTTTTGGTTTTCATAAACTGGTTAAATATTGAGTATTATATCAGTTTGTATCAAATCATAAAGGCACGGTGAAAGCATTAAATAGTATCGGAGATTAGAATAGATTGATAACATATTTTGATGGCTAAGTTCAATTACAATAATCAGCTTCTTTTAAAGTCATATTTAGTCCTACATTTTCCACGCCCTTCAGTCAACCACAAAATAAGTTTTATATATCTAGTTAATAATAGTAAAATTATATAATTTTTTTGTCATAGTTATACTAACCATAAAATAAATATATTGCATGCCTAAAGGTTTTATACAGCTCAACGAGTTTTAAAGTGAAGGTACGATTTTGTTACAGCTTATTGTAGTAGAACCGGCAGAGTAGCTCTATTGATTAATCAATAGTGGAAGATACTATTAAGATGTTTTTATTAATTTTTTGTTTGCTTGTTAAAGAAATATGAAGAAGCACGTATAAGCAAAATACTGGTATCACTATTGTCTCACATGCATTTACAAAGACTTTTTATGTTTTTCCAGGGGTAAAAAAAATTAATAAATGTGCATTCATTGATGTGCCTTACCTGTTTGCTCATAAATAATCTCTGTTTTCAAATTCTAGATCCTTGTTATTTGAATTTGAAAAAGAAAGGATTTAAGCTTGTATGTTTAAGCAATATTAGTTATTTATAAGGATATATATTAGGTTAAATAGGTATTTATGGGGTGATTTATGATGAATTAGTTATTATTTAAAAAAGAGATGACATTAAATTTGGCCTTTAATGTAATTGAAGTTTAAATCTATAATAACAAAACAGCATTTTTATATAACCTGCTTCAAGATGTCTCGCTGAAATGCATAAATATATAAAAACTATTGGTATACCTATTATAACATATACTACGCTTATACATATACGTCATTTAAAAATGCATTCTATTTCAGATTCTTGAATTGGAAGAACTTTTGAGGACTAAGAATTCTGAAGTAATTGAATTGACTACTGAGTCAGCTACACTGAAACTTGAGGCAGACCGTCTGAAGAGTGTTGAAGCCGATTTGACCCTTCAGCTGGAGTACAGGGTGCAGAAACTTTCTGAAGCCTTGAGCGACCTTACTTCAGCAGAGAAAACTATACAGGAGTTGAGTAACAGGCTTACAGAAGCTGAAAAATCAAGAAAGGTAAAGTTATTTTTTGACAAATGAAAATATTGGGAAATCAAATGGTACATTCCAAAATTTTAAACTTTCTTACGTATGTTCAGGGATTGTAAAAAGCTTTTTTTTTTTTTTAATAAACAAAAACCATCTTTTGGAAGTGATTATTATTGTTTATATATTATTATTTATTTGTTAAACATTTAATCTCAATTATTATAAATTACCGTTTTTCTCGTGAAAGTTTAAGGCTTTTTATTTTACATTAAATGTATGCGAGTGTGTACATACATACAAAATCATGAATTAAGATACTTGAAATATAGAGGTAAGCATTTCAAAAACACTCCACTACACCAAGGTTGGCTAAAACAATGCTAACTGAGTAAATTGGTTAGAGCAATTATAATTATATATTCAAAGAACAAATAACTATCTCAAATTTCTTAAGTGGAGTTTTGCCCTTTGTATGACATGAATAAGTATACATATTTGTTTATGATTTTAGTGCCCAATAGGCCCATCGACATGTATACAATTCCCGTTTTTTGACTTTTTTGCCCAGTAGTGTTTACCTGCGTGATCTTCACAGTTGTCTGGTGGCTATAGGTTCTAATTATTTCTCACCCCAATCAGTAGCATAGGTATGTTTTTGTTCAAGTTTTACACTTAGAGCCAGTCTTCTTCAGGGACAATGTATACAGGACTCTTTTCTACCTTCTTGTTTCGAAAATTATCAATATTCATTTGACATTTTTTGAATTAGTGTCCTGTAAAATAGAGTTAAATTGAAAAATCATTCGAATAAAATATTATTATTTATTAACGTCCACTTTTTACAACTCAGGCTAATTGGGACGGGTTATCTACAGGTTACCACCCTTTTCTAGCCAGGGTGGGATTTTAGGACGTTATTTAATGAATTTCGTCACTAAATAATTTCCTTTGCCCAGGCGGGAATCGAACTCGCCACTCTAGGTTTGCCATGTGAGATAAAGGTCAACGCTTTAACTCGCATGGCTAACCTGAGTCCCCTCGAATAAAATATACAGGAGTGCAGAGAAGACACTTTATTTGTCTCTTGCAGTGAAATCTCATAATTCAGTAATCTTGTTTGGATTAAACAAAAGTATAATTATTTCACATGTTAGCTACAAAAGTTAACGAATAAACTAACTTATTATTTAATTAATATAGTTTTTTAAAACAATTGGTTACTAATAAAAGACGTGTAGATGATGGATGGGAAGTCATGGACCCAGAGAGATTGATGGACCCTTTGCGAGGCTAGCTGGCTCTAGGAATGTAGTCTCTAGCTCATTTCTGGGTATCTGCAGGGTTAAAACATCAAGTGGTTTAAGTTTAAACCTGTGAATCTCGCTTACAGGACAACCTAAACTCATAGGATTGGAGACAGGTTTTATCTCAAATACCCCACTCTGATTTTCTTACCTTCCAACTTCATTTTAATTTTTTATTAGCAGATTCACCTTAAGGGAAATCAGCTATATAGGTTGTACTCATGTCACAATTTTTGAAAAAATACCTCAATTGTCCATCAATCCTACTCAGGAGATGAAGAAAATGAGGTCCGTTCAAAATTATATATTTATGTTATACTCACATTTCCTCTATCATCAATATTAACCAAGATATCCTCACTTTGACTCATGCCATCATATTAACAATAAGCTGTTATATCATGAACCACTTTATTCTAAGCTTAAATATCAAATATTATTTTCAAGAGATCTTTATTATGCGAGATACATGCAATGATGCCATCAATTAAGATTTGACATTCTTCAAAGATGTTTACTTCATCTACACCATCCTCAATATTTAATTGTTTAGTCGACACTAAAGATCATATTTGTTATTGGCTGAAGTCGGATCTGGAATAGGAGGGGGAGAGTTTAGAGGGGAACTCAAAAATTAAAAATACTGTCGTTATTTTGAGTTGGATCTTAAAATGTTATAGGACCATATAGGTTAGTCTATTGATGCTCTACAATTATTGTGCTATTCATTTTTTTGTAACTCAAGTATTCAGTGAGTTATTCCTATTGTTTTGTTTTCAGCCTTCAGTAACCCCCCCCCCCGCCCCCTAATCATCTGTTTTTACATAAAAGTAGGGAATATGAGACCACAAGTGTTTTATACCTGCAGATGGGAAGTCTGTTTAGGTTACGCAGCCCCTGAGTGACAGTCTTTTCGTAATGATTTTATTTCAAGATAACCCATCCAATCTGATACCAGTATTAACAAGATCCTTCTGATGAGATTGAACATTTTTTAAATTTAAATTTCCCTCTTCTATTAACACATTATGTTTTGCAGGTTACTCCTACAAAATCTAATTCTGAGCTCCAGATTCTTCAAAAGCAATATAGTGCCTGTAAAATTGAAAATCAAAAGTTACAGGATCAGGTAAGGCTTACTTACTTACTATACTTGGATATTTAAGCATGTCTTGTAAAGCTACAGATCTAATTCATTAATGGGTGGGATCAAACTGGTGGGAGGAGGGATTAGAGAGGGGAAATTCAAAATATTTTTGTTATAATGTGTTGAATCAAAAAATGTTTTAGAACCAATCTTGTTAATTTATTTTTCTATAAATGTTGTTTCATACTTTTTTGTAGGTATAGTATTAAGCAAGTATTTGCATTTTCTGTTGTTTTAAGCCTCCAGTAAACTCTCATTTCTACTCATGTCATGTTAAAAATAAGCATATGTCATTACACCTCTTAATCTAAGCTTAAATACCAAATATTGGTTTCGAAAGATCTTTCTTAGATGAGATACATGTAAATATGTTTGTGCATTATCAGTTGTGGTTTTATGTTCTACTCAAATATGGTTTTTTGATTAATTTTAGACTCGATAATTCTATTTCTTGCAACTCTATAGATTATACTTGTTAATAGCTGAAAACAGACCTGGAAGAGGGATGGGGGGCTTCAGAAATTCAAAATACCCTTTAAAGTTCTACAATTTTGTTTTATACATTTTTTTATTAATAGAATATTAAGTGAGCGATTTATATTTTATTCTTTTTTTCTGACTTCAGTTAATCCCCCCCCCCTCTTCCTCTTCTTATAGAACTTTCACTTTGAGTAATTGAATCACTGGAGATCTCATGTCCAGCTTACATTTTAATTCCTGATAAATAGGCTTCTTACTACAAGACAAATAGAGAATAGATTGTGAGAAGTGATCGTCAATGTATCATTAAACACGTCAGAAATCTGTTTAGTTTATGCAGCTGCTGAACTTTTTCTCTTGGTGAGAGTCCATGACTCGGATATAACTGTTACTCTGATGACCGTTCTGTTTGTTTTTTTCTTTAGGCCCACCTCTTAAATTGATGGGTCTTGCGTAGAAGCATTAGGACCATTCTTCCTAACTGCTACTTTGTCCTCTAAAGGTGTATAACTATTCCACCCAGGTACTTAACATGATACGTGTGCACATGCAATGTTATGTGTTAATAACTTGCAAAAAGAGATTTTTTAGAATTGAAAAACATTCTTTCCTAGGCTATAACAGTCTATCTTGTCCTTCTGGCAATTGCTTGTACAATTGCTGGCAATTGGCTCTTTTTTAACCCAAGAATAACCAAGTCTTCCTAAGATGGAAGGTTAATAGATTTCTGACAGACATATATTTTTTTACTGCCATTAAAACTTCTGGAGTACTTTACATTATGCTTCTAACCATATATGACTTTCTTCTGTCGGTATATTTCATGGTGACTATGTAACCACAATTACTTAATGAAATTTGTTAGCCTCATAAGAAAGTTGTATATATTTTCAGGAGGCTCTTCTTTAAAATTAGCAAAAATTGGCTTGCTCCCCTTTTCCTTTCATCCGACAGTACTCTTATGTTATAGAATATATTAAACAAAAATGTTGAACATATTGGTCCAATCCAAGCTAATGAAGGCACCTCTTGCTAAAGCACATGAAAAATAAAGCAGTACTATATAAAACCAAGCTGTTACAAAAACTCAGGAATCTTCTATTAAAAAAATCTTCATATCTATCCAAGCAATCCAGTTAATGACCAAATTAAATGAATAGTAAATCTGAGTCTATGCATACCTAGTATGCTTTCATTTTAATGATAGTGTAAAGGCTGGCCAATGTCACTAACTTTCTTCTAGTGACATGTCACTTGTTGGCACCTATCCCAAACATCGCTATGTTGTGTAATAGCTGCTATATTTTACATTTTCAAATATTTATAAAAGTGTTTTAATTATTAATACAAGATTAAGGAATAAATTTATACAAATCAATTATTCAATGAAAAATGTTCTTAACTTTTTATAATCATTGAAAGTTCTTCAAATTTTAGTTTAGCTTTAACAGCATAATTTAGGAATGTAGGATAAATTAAATTTTCTACTATATATCCATTAATCGTTAAAATAATTTTATTCTTATTTCAGGTTCTTAAACTTCATCAGCGTATTACTGAGTTAGAGAAATACAATGCTGTGGATCTGCATAAGAAAATAGATTCATTAATGAAGGAGAATGGAGACCTTCGAGAGAAGGTTAGTTTTTCTTTCTTTTTTTCATTATTCATATTGATGTTTATAAGTTATTTCTATACCTAAATCCCATAAAACAAAACTTGGTTTAATTTTCATTGTACATTTCCTAAAGTGAGTGGCAAATGAGACTAAACCCAAAATAAGTATAGTTGAATTAAATATAAATAGTATCTCAGTGGCACAGCTAACACACTCAATAAATATACAAATTCTAGGTATAGCCATATAGTGTTTTATGTTGTTTTTTTTGGGGGGGGGAGGGGCAAATTAAATCTTTGGCAAACCATTTTTTAACATACAGTCTAGAATTAATAAAAGTTTGAAATTTAGAGATAAAATTTGTTTCCATCATATTACTAAATAATATAATTCTGTACATTTCTTATTATAAAAAATAAAACAACCTAAGGATTGGATAATCTTCATGTAAACAAATAACTTACTATTTTGTGTTATAGTATCATTTTCTTTCTGTTTGCATGCCCTTGTCCTTTAAATTTGATTATGTTTTATTATGAATCTATTGGACTATTCCTTGAAAATTACTCATGTCCAATTTTATACTGAGTGCTCTACTCACTTCAGTACTTAACAAGAAGCGCGATACATGTAAATGTGTAAAAATTATTGTTAAAACAAAATATTGTAATGTTTAGATAAATTTCTACAGATTTCAGGATTTGATGATGTTTGGAATATGTTTTGGTGTTGGTGTAGATCCTTCTGTTTGTGTATTGGTACCTAAAATAGCCTGGAGGTAGTGGGAGCCAAGCTCCAGGTCTAACTATAGCAAATCTCCTGGAGACAGCCTTTTTACTGTCAACTCCGACACAAGCCACTAGGAATTCCCTCATTCTGCTTCCTACTCTTCATTAGGCAACTCCACAATTTTATTTATTTTTTACGTTTGGAGTTAGTTATTTTTTTTTTTTTTTTATTATATATGAAGATATAATTTAGACAATAATTTACTGGCATCTGGCAGTTTGAAGAAGGAAATATAGTTCACTATGTCTGTGAGTATATTTGTTATAAAACTACAAACATTAAAGTTTTGGCTCATTCGTATTTTTATTTTGCTATTGATTGTTTCAAAATCCTAATCATTTTTGTTTGCTGATTTTTGAAATCTACGTGTGTCAATTATCATTTTTTAATTGAGGGAGGGATTAACTGAAGGATGTACACTATAGTGCTCATTTTATGTAAATAAATCAAACTCTAAAACCTCTGCCTAGACTGAATTTTTCATTTAAAATTTATGGGAGCATAAATTATACAAAAGTATTTAATTTATATTTTGTGAATTAAAGGGATATTTATTTATTTATATTGGGGGTTTGATGTGTTGGTCATCTCAGTGATAATTGAAATTTTTTTTTTCTTAATACATCAGTAATATGTTCATTCTAAATGTTCAAATCCTCTTAAATCATTGGAGTTGCATTGTCTTTGCGCCTCTTTTATAATTTCATTGAAAACTTAATAAAATATCTTTTTTATACTTAATCTTCAAGAAGAAGGTAGTGGATTCGTAGAATTTATTAACATGCAAGATTTATATGAAAAAACAAAAATAAGAAGAATATTTATATCTGTAAGGGACTAAGTTAGGATGGGAGCAGTGATGGTTGAGTGGCTTTGCATATTCGATTTACTAGTCCCCTGTGACAGTTTTATGAAAACAGTGTTTTATCCGAGTAACAAAATGAGGTATCCCTCTGAGGAACAAATAAACACAGTATTTTATAGACAACAGAATAAACCATCAGTGAAATAATTAATGATGTAATTATTTTCAATTGTAGAAAAAAAATCTCAAAATAAAAATTTTTAAATGAAACACACTCCTCACTCAGATGGAGGGAAATGCAATTTAAGAGAGCCCCCCTTTATTTTATTTATTTATAATCATTGCTGATGACATACAATCATGGGCGTATGGAACAGAGCTAGTTTTTGTTTTCGTTGTTTGGAGAAAATTGTTTTGGATAAATTAATGACTCAGAAATGAGATACCCTCGTGACATCTCATGGTGCATCGTGTGCAAACTTTCTTACGTGGCAGGCTATTTCCTTACATTTATTTGTACTTCAGAACTCTTTATAACTATGAGTATTCTAGTATATATGTTCATATGGCATAGCCTGACTTATTCTTTTATCTATTTATTTTGTTATAGATTCTTCAGATGAAACATGAGAAAAGTAAACGCTCATCTTGTTCAAGCAATACCACAGCTGAAGAAAAGACTGATAACAGAGTTAAAGATCTTGAAGCAGAAGTGATCCTATTAAAAAGTGAGCTGGATAATTTGCGAAGTGATAAGGCGAAGACATTAAAAGCAATGCAAGCATTTATGAAGCAAAACCGAGCGCTGACCAGAGATATAGAGAGGCTGGAAGGGGGCAAGCCATCAGAGCGGGGTGACCAGGGTGCCGAATCTAACAAGAGAGAGGTAAAAGCAATGCCCTTACACTGGGTCACTTCTCGTGATGATCGCCCTTCTGCAATGCCTCTTGATGCTATTTTATTTTCCTAGCAAGCCTCTAAATCAACTCACATATTTCACTAATGACTATTTTTGATAAAGTTTTTTCGCTCTTTTTTTTCTATATTACTGATTCTTCTTGTTAATTTAAATTCATTTATTTCCATATTTTATGTTAATATATTTTTGTTTGTTTTCTTTTCTGTAACAATATTTTTAAATTAATGATTGTATTGTTTTAATCCTTTAAAATGTTAGAGTGTAAAAGTTTTTCACATATCTATTAATTGAAAATTTTAAATTGTTTTCAGTGGTGGAATTCACTTTTTTCTTCGGTTCTAAACAGGCATGCTCATGTCAATTCTCCTGAACACTTGTGCCCAAAACCTACCTGCAACAAACATGGATAGCTTCTCATTCGTAATTATCCATTGAGCTCAGTTTCAGCTTATGATTATTCTCAGAATCATGAACCTCGATAAAAAATTAAAATCTAAAAAATAAAATTTCATTTAATTACGAGTTTTTCATTATTAGTTTAAGATTTCACTCTTAACATGTGAAAAACTTTTACTCTTAAGTCTACAAATAATGGACTGATAATTGTATTTTTTGGTTCATGCATTGTTGCTTATTAATATACTGATTTGGTTATGCATGTTTTTCATTATTTCTAGGCATTATTCCTATTTTTGTTATTTTTTCCTTTATAAGCTTATTATTACTTTTATTATTTCAATACTACTACTATTTATTTTGCTTGAAATTGTTTTGAAAAATGGCTGCCCTTTGGAATCTCTTGCTGCTGTTGTGCTTACTCTTTCATATATATTTACTATCGTGAAAAAATAACAATCAAATTCAATAAAACTTTTAAAATCCTCTCTTGGAGTTGTTCCTTGTGACTTAATAATAATATCGTAAAAAGTCACTGCCAGTTCTGCTAAGGTGAATTTAGTATTTGAAGGATGATGACTGCAAATACTACAAAAAACTCGTCATTGATAAAAAAAAAAAAATTATCCCTGTTATTGTACAATAAATTGTAATAAATGAATTAAAAGTACTTTTCAACCAAAACGATATCTTTTACTCCAATTTCATCTTCTCAGCTATCTGTATTACAAATCTATTGTTGGTATCTATAAATAAGCTGAATAAGAAATAAATGTTGGAGTTCTCTTCATTTTATATTTTAATAATTACCTTGTAGATTTATTTTATTTTTGGAGTTAATAGAGAAGAATTATAGGGGACACAGCATTGGAGTGATGAAATAATAAGATATCTGCCAATGACTTACTAGATATTCCTCAGTACATATAAATTAAGGTTATTGTCTTGTAATCAGCACTTAGGAGCAGGGCTGGACAAATATAGCGGTTCCTACAACAGGATTGCGCACGGAAATTAATACATATATATAATTTTATGTCTCACAGTCTGGATACAGCCTTGGCTCAGCCAATTATTTATCCAGATCTGTTCCAAGGCAATGTTATAAAAAATAAAATATGTAGTAGAGGCAGTCTTATTTCACTTTCCAATTTTTTTTTATTGTGTAGATTGTGAAAATAAAAATATACCGAGCATAACACACATTTTATTTTATTAATTTTAAAGAATTGAATAATGGCAATATTGCATTTTTGTTGTTAATATTCACAAAGAACCTATTTACAGTTTCATGTAATTTAAAAATCTTTTAAATCAAGAAAACCTGGCTGAATCTCCAGTCTCATTTGCTGGTATGTTTCAGTTGTTAAGGAAAGTAGATAATACTAATTATTTCACTCCATATATTTGTTTTTATATTTATGAAAAAAACATTTGCAAGTCGACTAAACATTGTTTAATAATATGCCCCTTTCAATATCTTGTCAAATTTCAAATTTATTTCTCAATCAACATTTCTACTTATTACTTGTTGCAATTGATTTATTTTTTTATTGTAAAACATATGATTTCTTAATTAGTTTTAGTTTATTTAGGTTTATGCATAGATAGAGGAATGGAAATTGAATGTTTTTTAGATAGATTAGTAACTAGTTCTGTTTATGGAGAAGGTTTTTGCGAAAGGCATTATGAATTGCTTAAGGTAAACTGTTTTGAAAAAATAACTTTTAAGTTTAGATTATAAAACAAAACAAAAATACATTTATTGTTTCAAGGTTCTCAAAAGATTTTTTTTCTTTCTTTTATAATGTGTAACTGGCATGAATCCACTCTAATAAACTGCCATAAATACGTCTTGTCATTCCTATCAGGAGCTGGAACTAATCCAAGGAAGTGAGGCAGATGAAAAAAGGAAAGAATCAGACTTTGATACTACTGATGATCCTGAGAAAGCTTACCTCTACTCAGCATTAGAAACAAAACGGCAGCAGGTATTTAGCTTAGTTTTCTGGTTTTACTTTATAAATTTTATTTTTTGTTTCCATTTATTTATTTTACCTTTCAGTTTTTTGCTGTTCACAAGTTTTCATTGTTAGTGGCATAATGAGTTTTACTAGTATATATAAACCTTGATTACATTTCTTTTCAAACTATTGTTCAAAGATGGTTAATCTGTATACTGGAGTAACTCAATGAATATTAGCAACTTAACATTTTCAGTGAAGTTTTTTATCTCTTTCTTATGATATTTCCTTGTTGTATAGGTGAAAATTAGTATACAACTCGTAGAAATAAACTTTATAAATAACTTTGCTTGTTGCTCTGGTTAGCTACACATTTTATAGGTTTTAATGTTATTGGCAAACTTAGAGTCAAACATGAGTTCGATTCCAATGCGGCTGGTAGTTTCATTTAGTGATGAATTAAATTGAAAAATATATAGTCCCACCCAGGCAAAACCTGTGATAATCCTCAAACCATTCGAATTAACTGTAGCAAGGTTATTTATAAAGTTTAAACTTCGTTGTTCTGGAATATATATTTTATTTAAAATTCACTTGCATTTTAGATAACATTCAATGCCTACTCTCTCTCTTCCTCTTGATCATTTAATTTTTTGAAAATATAAAAAATACAGCTTTGACAGAACTCAGTAGGAGTTTTAGTTGTACAAGTTTTTAAAATCATAACTGTTGGTTTATTAATTAGAATTTATTTTTTTGTGCCCGTTTATTTCCAGATTGGTGTTTAAAATAAATAAATATAAAATTAAATCTAAACAGAACCGTTTTAATACTAAGTTTCATACTTTCTTTTTTTATCTGATAGGTAGATCAATTGAATGAAAAACTCCGTAAAAGAACATATGACCTACAGGAGTTAGTAAACAAAGAACTATGGTCAAAGAATAAGGAGATTGAAAAACTCAATAGGGTTTGTGAAAAGCAAGTCAGAGATTGGACTGAACAGAGAACAAAACTTAAAATCCAGGAAGCAGAAATTAAAAATCTAAATGAAGAAATTGATCGACTTAGGAAACATCTCTCGGAATATGAATCTTCTAGTCAATCATCCCTACAAGAAAAGTATGTTTTCAAGTAAAATATTCTATACATTGATTTTTTTTTTTTTCTATAGCTAGAAAGAGCAGACTAGTGAAAGAGTTCTGGGTACATAAAAAAAGGGAGGGGTCCTTACATGGGTTATGGTATTGTTAATCATTATCAGCCTAAAATTTTTATTTGATGCCCATTGCCTTTGGTAATATTATATTATTCCAATAAGGTATGATATATATCATGGCCAATAAGGTTCATTGTTTGTATGTTCTCCAACTATATGAGCAATCCAATTCAATCCATCTGCATATATTGTGAGTTTACAGCAGTACATTTGTCCTTGTAAGACCCCATATTACACGATCTTATATTGCAAAAGAAGGTTATTGAGTGTTTAGGCCTGCAGTTTTATTTTTATTTCTATCGCAGCTAAATCAAAGTTCTTTAAACAGTATTTAAAATGCTTTTGTGTATTTTCAGGAACCAGCCAGCACAATGTGATCACACAAACGAATTCCAAAGACTTAAATCTGAATTAGAATTACAAATTGCACAAAATGCAGAGTTGAATTCACGCTGTGAACTGCTGAAGCAAGAAGCTGAAACTTCTGAGAAAGCGAGAAAGGACCTATTAAATGCTTGCTGCCTCCTTACAACTCGTTTAGAGGAGCTTACATCATTTCTTGAATCTCTTTTGCCTTCCCTGGCTGGTCGCAGGAGGAGGCTTGTTAAAGAAGCTATTGATATGTCAAGGGAGGTATCGAAATCTCTTTCTCTCTCCTGCCTTGAAGAATCCAGTATAATGTGCAAATCTATTGAACCAATTCTGCCAGATGTATCGCAAGTTGATTTTAATAGTGAGGAAGATTTGGATGACACTCTTTTGCCCTCATCCGAGGCAATTGAAGATCAGAATAATCAGGTCAGTTAGTCTTCTCTACTTATTCAGTCTAGAATGATTATTTTACCTTGTATAATATTATATCTTTAATAAATACTCTAATATATTAAGTATTCATCACAATAAATTTGTAAATAAATAAAAATAGAATTGTTTTTGATGATGGAGCCATGTTACTGCGATATAACATCGGAATTGTCTGGTTCACTTACTCATGGAAGAAAATGTACTATCATCTCAAAGAAATTAGAATCTCATTATTTGTGATGTGGAAAAAAAAGTTTTAAAAGATCACAAATTTTAGAATTCGGTTTTTTTTTTCTCCGAATAAAAATGTGAATGTGGGGTCTGTTTCCCAATACATGCTGATCATTGAGGCAAAATGCATCAAAATAAAAAGAGGTTCTTTATGTTAATTCATAATATTGCTGATATCTTGAAGTACTGTGTTGAATTAAGAAAGAAATTAATGGAAAAGTGGTGGTAGTCTGCTTGATGGCATCATAAGAAACAATAATATGAATTACTTGATCAGAACTCATCAAGAAATACTAGTATACACTTCACCATTCTGCTCCACCCATTCTTTTTATGTTTTCAAAAAATATTGTTGGGATGAAATAATTAATAAGAGCAGAGTTAGGGTTATCTTAATTTGCTTGCAGCTATAGACTTCAGCACAGATTTATACTAATGTCTGTTAGTGAAGAAATATGACAACTATAAAATATCATATTAACACTGTTATCTATTAGAGCCCAGAAAACCAATATTTGTTTTGAGAAGTTTAGTCTCTATGGTATTGGGGATTTTTTAATGAAATTATTATTTTTTTTTCTTTTTTATCTTTTTAGTTTATTTTTTTTTTAAATTATGTTAATACTCAATTTTCCATTTCAGTATTATATTCACATACTGCAACTCCTTCCTTCCGTTACGTGGAAAACAGTTTTATTATCTTCCTTGATATTTCTTTGTTCATATCATTTACAAACTCCCTTGGTTTCTTTTCCGTGCTTCCGGGCTTCCAGTTGAAAAAGAAGATGTGTTCTGCAGTTTTAAAACTTTGGGTTGGGCAGAAAACCCATTATTTATGGACAGTTATGCAATTGAGGTTAATAGATCGAAAGAGGCACTGACATCCTTTTTAAACACAATTCCTGGTACATATCAGGAAGCTAATAAATAGAAGAGAAGGCTTTCATCTGTAACATACTACCAAAGTATGTGACTGCTATTTGTGATATCTGTGATGTTAACATTGACTTGAACAATATAATCCTATCAGAATATTTCACTATCACTCTATTCTTATTGTAATGACAAGATAAATTATTATTTATAAAATTATGCATTCTTATGAATGAACATTCCCTTTAACTTTTTTCTCTCTCTCTCTCTTTTTTTTTTTTTTTTTTTTTTACGAAATTTTGTCCCACTCTATTTGGTGCATATTTAGTGAAAAAGTTCGAATTATCATACTTGTAAAAAAAAAAAATCTTCCTAAAACACAACTGCAAGAAAAAGTCCTGGTGAATTAAATGCAGTCAATCTAATAACATGTGTAAGTATTGACAAAAATAATTTTATTTCATTTGCTCCCTTCAGTTTTCGTCATCGGACTGAATTCCCTGAAGCAGTAAAATATCTTTTGATGATGATATTCTGGTAAGTAAAAGTGTATTATATAAGTCTTCACTTACTTATCTTAGACAATTTTTAAACTTAAAAGCATTTTTAATCTACTTCTTAAATTTAGTTTAGTTAAAATTGTATTGTTTTTCTAAGTTTTAGTAAAGTTACCTCAGTGTCTCTTTTGTATCAGAAAGCTTCAATTATTTTGCAACAAAACTGTCCATATTTTTTGTTGTACTCTAGTTTTATTTATTTTTAAATATTGTAATTATAATATGGTGAATTAAAAAAAAAAAAAAATGAAATAATAAATTGGTTTTTGAGTTTTATGTTGTTTATTGGAATATTTTTTTTTCATATTTTTCAAAACCAAAAAAAAATAAACTCAACCCCAAAATGATATGCAATCCTTGTTCCTGTTACTACCTACCTTATCTATTCCGTTTAATGAACTCAACTTTGCTTTGATTCATCATTCTTATTTTTCATGAAATATTTAATTATTAAAAATAAATATAGAATATTCATTTTTGGTGGTCTTTAGTATCATTTGAAATGGATATATTCTGCTATACAAGCTACCTGAAAAACGTATCAGGTGAAAAAACATTAAATTACACAAAATTTGAAATTAGAAAGTACCTGTCCTTGGAGGAGAAGCTATAACAATTTCTATTGTTTCATAGACAAATTCTTAATACAACATACACATATAGCCAACATTAAGAGCAATATAATTTTCATTATTCACTTATATTGAGCCTTTAAGAAAATGTTTTCCCATCTGGCTTTGAAGTAATATGCATTCGACATCCTATTTCTCACAAAATAGTAATATGGAGCCGATTAAGTTCATTAACTAACTATTTGGTACTACAGTTCTTGCAAGGACCTAGGCCTTTACCACAATCTTAAACTATTTCTGATGGTCTGCAGGATGGACCCCCCCCCCATCCTCTAACAAATTCTCAATAAGAATGTCATTGTCTCTTCTGCCGGGCTTGTCCTGATTTGCCATTTATATTGCACTCTCAAATCTCCAAACATCTTTCTTAGGGTTCTCTCCCACTAGTAAGTGTTCTTGGTGTGAGTTGATATTTTGCTGACTCTTATATAACTATTGATTTTATGTTGATGTTATGTACTTATAAACATTCACCTTCCTAGAGAAACTGATGAGCCTTTTTTTCCAAGGGCATGTAGGCAGCTAATCCCTTGACACTTCACTTTTACATTTTCTTTGATATAGTTCTGTCTATAAACTTTTCCTCTTAGTTACTTCAACAGATTATTTTGGCAGGGAAGAGTCTCATAGTAAACCAAGGGTAACTTATCCTTCATGTTTAGAAGAGATTAGATTTAGAATAGCTTATGATTTTCTGTGATATAGCATCCGACTCCTTTCAAAAAGCAATTTTTAACTAATTTACATCACCAGGATGAGTAAAATGTTGCCGAACAAAGTACCCTATTCTTTTTCTATAATTATAATTTTGGATTCATGTGTATTGTAGAAGTCAAGTTAAAAAAGTAATCTTCATATGTTTTTAATATCCCCACTGGCATTATGAAGAAGAATTCATACATCTAAACAAATTACTTCCTGAAAGACGCTTGGAAATCTCTCTCTTATATATATCAATGCATCTTTGAGCTGTCTTAGCTCTGCTATTAATTTCCATCAGCTCAGATCATTTTTCCACATATTACAACTTATTTTGTTTAGAATGGAAGTGTATGTTGAGGAGGAGTGCAGTGTTTCCCTTTATCTCCATTTTATTCTTGATATTTGAATATTACAAGTCTAGTTTCTAAATTTAACTGCTCCCTATCTGATCTAGATGTCAATATACACCAGAGTTTCTTATTAAAAAATATCACCATTAGTACATAGGTCTTTGTGGCAACAATCACTTCATTTGCTGGTCAATGATGGTTGTTCAACACATAATCTAATATAGAATTCAAGCTAATGTAATGGTTTTGAAAACCACTTCTCACCCAGTGTATTTCTGTTTCTTATCTCAAACAGTTTTCTGAGAATTTTGTAAAATTATTCAAGATTTTTTTTTCTAAGGCACTTCCAATTATTTTTTAAGTAACAAACATTTTGATCCTGCTGAGATTCGAAACTACCTCCCACCTCCCCGGACTATCTAAGCCAGTACACTGCCAGCCATGATACAGATCTAATGCAGATTAATTCAAATATTTGCTCTTAACAAATAGCCAAGTGGCCTAGGATTGAAGTCACAGTAAATTTTAGACTCTTTTGAAAATTGTAATATTTACTGACTAGATAAACTGTCCATTAAAAGTCAAGGAAATATCTTTGAGCTGATCTTTCTGCGATCAATCTAGAGTACAAACCATGTCCCCGTACCTTCCATGCTTGCATGTTGTTTCACTTTATTGAAAAACTTAACCGTAAAGGCAGTATTGTAACTGCAAAAAATCTGTATGTACAATACATATATCGCATCTACTGAAAAACTTCTTATAATGTTGAAATTCCATATTTTGACAACATCTTATTGTGGACATACTCGTTTGATCATAATCAACTTAGAGAGAGAGGGGAAATTTCAAGTTTCTCTGTAAATATTAGCATTACAGAATATTTGTATAGGGCCATTTGTGTTATCTTCACAAAAATTGTATGGGATTTTTTGTTCTTATGCATTGAAATGGAATAGACATGTCACTTCAAGTTTTTAGTGAAGGGTCGGCGACAAACTCATTTGAGGGTATAATTTTAACTTTAAATGGTTTATAAATGTACCAAGCGTTAACAGTCGTATTAATATTTTCAAATTATTAAAACTCTAATATGGCGGTCATTAGTTGTTTATTGTTAGATGTTTCATTTTGTTGCTGAACTTTGCTTAATAATGCCATCATTTACAAAATTGGAAGTTCTAAATAAAAATTATTACTAAAAATATGACCTTCTGAAGATAAAAGTATTGTAAAATTTACATATGATTTCCTCTGGTTTATATTTATTTATTTCTATTTCTTCTTTCATGTCTTATAATTTGATTCGCTTCATGAAGGTGGTTATGTATACAGATACCCAAGAATGTCGGCATTTATCTTTCATCTCAGTAACATTTCCACTGATCACTGTACAAACAAGTTATTCTCTTTTTTTTCTTTTAGAATTTTGGAAGTTATTTTTTGTAAATAAATGGTTTTATTTTTTTTCCTTCTGGGACAAATTTCTTTAAGTAAATTACACCTTTTTCAGTTTCCGCCTCAATGAACTATTTTTTAAAGAAAATTATTTATTTTTAGGTTCTAAATCTGAGGTATGAAATGGAGAATCTGGTGCAAAGACTGAAAGAATCGTCACCAGAAAAGAAGAGAACGTTGAAGAAGAACCCTCTAAGTCCTTGGTCTCTGTCTACCTCGCTTCAAGAGCAGAGGGAATTCAGCCCCCAGCAGCCATTCGATGAATCAATGTTTGGCGATTGCATTCCTGCCATTGCTTTGGAAGATATCACAGAAGGAACTGGAATAGAATCATTGGAGACTGATACTGACTGTAAGAACTTATGTCATATTTGAAAGAAATGAATTTATAGAATTCTAACAAAAATACTAAGTTTTAAAAGTTTCACATAGTGAATGAATTTAAAAAAAAAAAAAAAAATAGTGTGGTCGGCTATGTTCGGTACCTTCCACCGAGAGCTCTGGCGGCCATTTCCGTAACTGTTCGTCCCTCGTGAATACGTTTAGAGATCCTTACTACTACACTTGTTATTGAGCAGATTTCTCTACTGTAAAACTTTACGTGGGAAATCTGCTTAGTTTACGCAGCCCCTGCGTGACAGACTTTTTCTATATAAATATTGTTACGTTTATTACTAGAGTAATAAACGTTGTTTGTTTATTAGAGTCCTTTTGGATTGCCAAATTAAACTCACAAGCTTTATCACTGCACAATTTGTTTGACAATGCATAACACACTTGGTAAATAATTCTTAACTATTACTCATAGTATTCATTGATAACTTCACTGTTCTTCTTATTTGCACAGTTCAATAACTCACGATCACTGAAGTTCACAAAAATGTTACACTGCACCGATCATCACAAAGAACACGGCACCACCATTTTTTAATTGAACATGGCACTACACTGTTCTTTACATAAACACAGCACTATACTGTTCTTGACATAAAACACTGCACCGAAACTAAAAACACTGTTTACTGAACACACTGTTATTCACTTGAAGAAAACAAACTAAAACTAGAGCAAGCTGAGCCGGTTTATAGACGAGTGTCGAAAGTACTTTTGGTGACGAAAGAAGACTGTCTAGATAAGTCTAGATCCCAAACGGGTATCGCCGAGAACATTCTTTGGCACCAAAGGTCTTATCTTCAGGTGGTTCCTTTTATCTACTTTGTACTTCTTAAATGTGTTTAACTCTAATTAATTTTTTCATGTACGTAGTTTTCGCAACAATATTAAGATAGGCTATTTCTGCATGTGATAATAAATTGTGCCATTTTTATAATTTATGTTATGATTTTGGTAGTATATTATTGAAACATAGTATTTTGAGTTAAGAAATTCTTCAGAAAATCAGACAAATGGTCTACTTTAATTGCCAAAGCTCTATTTTTTTGAATTATTTTAATTACAGATATTCCAGCTGAATTAATTAACAAGGATGCTAAAAGAGGTTCATCTATTGGCTGTGCTCCGGGTTCAGAATCGGAAGGATGGTCTGAACCTGATAGAACAGTTTCTATGGCTAGAATAGGCCTCAAGGAAGAATCAGTCATCCGAGAAGTTGGAAGTGATTCTTCTGATTCCCCTGCCAAATCCAATAACTCGTCAGGTATTATTTTATTTTTTTGTCTTTTTAAATTTTATTTATTCTTCTCTTTGGAACACCCACTGGATTTTATTTATTGTTTGTGGATTAGTGCACTGGAGGCTTTTTCTTTTCATAACCATTACTTTTACCATTAATTCTAGCTTTTAGTTTGTATCTGGTATTTTGAAAATTAATTTCATAATAATATACATACATTGATGAGCCATTTCCAAAATTAATTTAAGAAAAAAAGTAGCTTTGTTAAATTGTAGTTTAACCTTCATAATTTTTTTCTTGCTTTAATTCTTTTATATTTTCTAATTTAAAATGAAAAATTGATCCCAGAAATTTTCCATCATTGTATAGATATTGCTGTACAGGGTTGCCAAATATTTTTATTTATCAGGGTTGGATTAATTATGGTGGCTTGTGATTCTACCCCCCCCCCCAGGATGTAACTGGCATACTTCAATATTGAGAGGGATAAATAACTAGAATTCACAAAATTTTAGTCAGTTGAAAACAGATTCCTGCCATTTACCAATATGGTCTATGGTCTTCACTGACCAAACTGATACGCTCTCCTACAGTAATCTTATAATTTAATTCTTTTATTTTATTTGACTTTTTACTTACAGACAATATCATTGGGTAAAATGGGAAGGGTGTTGCCAGAAAGTCATTTTTCTAATACTCGTATATTTATTATCACATGGATTTCAGTAATGATAAAGTAATATGAAACACTACAATGAAAACCAGGTTGCAAACTACAAAGCCAAGATCCTGTTGTTAATAGTTTTTATTTTAAATTTGTTAGTGTTTTTTTTTTTTAAAACAGCCAAATGTCCCTTGAGCACCACTCCTCCTGTTAATATGCACATTTTCTCATCTATCAATAAATCCTATATCATTTGCTTGATCCTGTTTTCCTATGTGTGTGCTCCTGTGCATTTCAATACTTTTTAAATAGATTTTCAGGCTTTCAGGACTTGTATTCCTCTGTAATCTTTCCTATGTGATATATCCTCCTTAATATCAATATCATTAAGAATCGTCAAATCTAAACTTGTGACATCCCACAAGTCCACACTTTGTAAAATATTAGGCCCTCCTATCCCTGATAACTATTTTATAATTTTTAAACAGGTAAAAGACGCCGAGAGAGTGAAATTAAGTCTCTTCATATGAAAATTAGAAGCTTGGAAATGACAATAGAAAATCTTGTTTCAGAGAAGTCTAAAGAGAATGACGTCAGTATGCACAATGTTAGTGTTGATTGCCAGGTATGATTTTTTAAATTATTAATTGCTGTTTATATTAATTTATCTTTAAGTATGAACATCCGTACTACTGATAAGGGTAATCTGAATTGATCATTCTTCAAATAGTATTTGTGACTTTCCAGTGTGGACTTTATTTGTTTATTTTTCCATCAAATAGACTTTCATGGTATATCTAAAATTGAGCCTAGTGCTCCTTAAGTTATTCATGAGTCTAAATACCATTGTACTAACAATGAACAGGAATACGGAACTAGAATTAATAAAGTTGTGAAACAAGATTTCCCTCTCATTTTATATACAATAAGTTGGTTCATCGCTTTAGATTTGCAAATGCTATTGCACTGATGGCAAAGTCCGAAGTAGAAAGTATTAGAATGCTACAAGTCCTAAAAGGTATCCTAGATCACGTTAAAATTGACACAAAAGATTTAATATTAGAGGAGAACAAAGAAAAAAAGAAAAAGACTATGTAATAATTAGTGTCGGCAATAGTTAGACAAATGATAATATAATCAATTAGCAGCAATGAAAATATGGATTTTGTACTGAAACACTAGAACAAGTTGGACTCAAATCAAACTTGGAAGTTCTAAAAAAGTTGAATGAATGTAACATCCTTAATCAAGACCATGGAGACAAGAAGGATGAATTTTATTTGGGCATACCTTAGAATGATTAGATTATAAATATGTTCAAACTTTAGTTTATCTGGCTTTGGAGAAGAGGGAATCCCAGAAAATCATTTTTCGAGGATATTCATCTGATACAATTTCAGTAGTTATTTTTATTATATATAAGGCACAGTATTCTAGGTCTTAATGATTATGATGATTCAAAATTACCATTCAAACATATCATTGATCATCAACTTATAGGAGTGGAACATTCAAATGCACATTCTCATGGGCCTATATATTTTTTAAGCTTTTTTAAAAATAAAACATAATTGCCCATATAATACTGTAAAGGTTTATAGGGATTGGCAATCTACAGTTTTCCCTCCTTATAAAACTAAGGCCATTACTTATTTTAAAATATGAAATGAAAACTGAATCATCCATATATTTATATTATTGGACGTAACGTTGTTGAACAATTTTCTATTGCAATTATTTATTCCATTGCAGCTGGGGGAAGGTAATTTAACTGAAAATTTGATGTCTGAAATTAAGAACCAAAGGGAGAAATTAATGTTATCTTTGAATCACAATGATTTTATTAGGCAAAGGCTTGAAGAGGTCTTGTCTAGTACACCTTCTTCACCAACCAAGGTATAGTAATAAATACATTTTTTTTTTTTTTTTTTTTTTACGAAACGTGAATTTTAATTTACTTATTTTTAAATATCTGATTAATAAGAATTGCACCATCTTAGCAGTTTTGAATATAACAAATTATTCTTTGTTTAATTAAATTTTCTGTTAGAAAGTAAGCCCACTTAACAATGGCATACTCTTGATGAATCGATACAATTTTGAGTTGGCTATTTATATCTACTTTTATAGATGAGGATATAATTACAATACAAATTTACAAAAATTGCAATATTGAGAATTTACATAAACACAGTTTACTCTCAAAATGCAAGTACTTACCCAAAATGAGAGCTATAGATGTTACCGGATGATGATAACCTAGTAGTTTTCCACCCTAAAACATTATGAAACAAACAACATATCTACTTTTATATGTGTCAATCACCAGAAAGAAACAGCTTAGCTACTAGATTTTTATAGATACCATAGTATATTATTTAGTCAATTTAATTTTTCAGAGTGATTCAGAGAAACAAAAATTGTATAACCAAAACCTTCTGCAAAAGGTACTTATGATGACTGATAAAATCGATGAGAGCTGCAGTACTTGCTTGGAGCTTAAATCAAAGTGTTTAGATATTGAGAAAGAAAAACTAAGCCTAATGGAAATGTTACATGCTTCTGAAGATAAAGCAAATGGTCTTTCAACAGAACTTAATGGTAAGCTGTAATGTGATAGGAAAATAATATTTATTCATAGTTTCTCTGTGAGATGTCCTGTCATTTTTCTTTTATTTTTTCTGCAGGTCTTAAGTGTTTATTAAAAGAAAAAGAGAATGACTTATTGGAAAAACAGTGTTCATTACTGGAACTGAAAAACAATGTCATAATTCTTGAAAGTAAAGTAAAAATTTCGCAGGAAGAGGCTCAGAACCAAGCAAGGCTCCTTGAAGCATTAACTCTTGAAAGTAATGCGAAGGCCAGGGAGCTTTCTGAGAAGTGGGAGAAGGAGCGTGCAGTGAGTAATTTTTGTTAATTCTATCAGAATTGAAGCTTACATGACTTTTGTTGTTTAAATGTGACTTTTGATTGTTATTTAAAGGCGACTTTTGGTGTTCCTAAAACTAATTTTGTTTTGTACATCCAGTTATTTATTAAAAGATCATTAAACCAAACAAATTTCTTGAGCAGAATATTAATCTGTCTTTGTATCTGCGTGTGTGCAAGAGCTATTCATGCTAATTTATAACCACAAATAAGATGTATTTATTTGAAGTTGAGGATGATATATAATTCTTTTTGCATTTGAATATTTATTTTTAGATTATTTCATTTTTACTGGGTAAAGCAAAGAGACTAATCATGTAGGCTTCAATTCTGGTCTATTTATAAAATACATCAATTGATCTGAATTGTATTTCTAATTTTATTAAAACAAATTTTAGAGTTTTTAATAAGAATAAAATGTTTTGTTGGAAAAATTAATATACAGACCAAAAAAAAAGTTACTTTAAAACATTATTATATGATGGCAGCCATAGAGGAATTTAATTATACCAAAATTTCAGTTATACATAAAATTAATCTTATGTTATTCATTTCATTCAATTATGTATCATAATTATTGCTAACAGTTCAACTGGGTAAGCTCTTTTGTTATTCTGGCATGTGTAATTCTGGCTTAGCTTTTTACTAGAAAAATATTCAAGTGTTTTCAACTTCGCAGTATCCATAATACACTTGATTAATATATTTTTAAAAAATTGCCTAACAGAGCACTAGGTAATTAATAACATTGCTTCTGTTGCTGGCCAAATGATATTAGCACACTAAATGCTCAAATCCCAAGAGCTGATGCCTTTCGATACAAATTATTCGTTTTAATTGTATCTAAAAAGAATTAAATGTAAATGTATTTTTATACATTTTTTCAATTGTAATTTTGATGCATTTTTTTTTTTAAACTGATTAATTTATTATTTTTTACTATATGTAGCAAACTAATATGCAAACTATAATACTAATGCTGTTATATTACACAGTATTTATTAATGACACTGGCAGCAGAATGTTTATCGTTCACCATTAATTAATTCTATTATCTAAGAATTAATATATAGTATAGTTTGATTTCCTTTATAATTTAAATAAGAATTTAATTCTAACTGGTTACGTATTTATAAGAATATTATAACTATATCAATAATATTACAACTGCACTTCCACGTGAAAAGAATTTTTTTTTAATTGAGTAACATTAATATAAATCAAATAATTCATCTATTTAAAAAAAAAATCTCGCTATGTGTAACTTGATCTGGGGTAAATATATGCTACTTCTCATATGCTATTTATTATTTATTTTTTTTTATTGAGGAAGTTTAAATAGAAATTGTTTTCAAATTATATTTATCACTTAATAGTCATTTATTTCTACATTTCTTCACTTTTCTTGATGCTTATGGCCGATCCTTCTGCTTTATTAGTGGTCATTTGGCTGCTTTTATTTTTTCAAAAGAACACTTGCCTTAATGGGTTAGGTTCTTACAAAGTTTTAGTATACTAGGTTTAGTCGTTTAATGAATTTGATATCACAGAATTTGAATATAACAATTTTGGCTTGTAAAAAAAACCAACATATTGGGCTCTATTTTGATAACATTGATCAATGACTATGGTCTGTTGATAGTTTAATTTTATTATTTATTTCTTAATGCCTCTAATTTATATCATACTGTACTTTAATTTTTTTTAAATCGGGTAGTTATATACTGATACAAACTACTGTGTATTTTTCAAATGGTTGAAAGTAAAATAATTTTCTAATCATCAACATATAGACAAATTATTCAATGTTTCTGTATCAATATAATTTGTATACTATGAGCCATTTTTACTTAATTATGTTTTCAGTTATGCCTACTAAGAAATCATTTTTTATTTGACAGGATCTAATCAGTCATTATGAAAATGAAATAGCTATTTTAAAAATGAAATTAAAGGAGTTAGAAGTTGATCTGCAATCGGCTTTGTCTAGTATCGAAAACGTGAGGAGTGAAAAAGATTTGATGGAAGGAGAATATAAAATACTTTTAGATAAAGTAGAGCGTGAGAAAAGAGAAGTAGTTGACAGAGAGTCACAGAAGAGACTGGAAGCTGAAGACAGGCTTGCTGATAGCCTTAGAGCCCAACGGGAACTTCGTAATCAGCTGGATACTGAGCTTAGCAAACTTGCTGAGATTGAGGCTAGTCAGAAGGTACTGCATTCTTCTTTATCACCTTCCATATTATAATTATATCCAAACAGAGGGATAATGATTCCCTTTTATAACAGCTTAAGTTAATTTAAAGCGCATGTTTCTCCCACCTAGAAATATTGCAGGCACCTTGAACCTTTTTGGAGTTATTTGTTTTAGATGTTAATTATTTGAATATTGATTAAGGCTAATGAAGAATTTTGTAAAAAAAAAATTGTATGAATTTAAAAAATGTATTCTCTTACACTAGACCTTTAGACCTTTTATGTTTAAGCGTGTTGTATAAGCTTAATGATTTGGTTCCCTCTTAACATAGTCCTAAGTAATTGATAATTCATTCTGAAGATTACAAAGTACTTTAAAGCATTTGAATGAAACATTGTCATCTCTTTATTATTATCACATCATTCTTGGATCTAGGATTGGAAGTCTCCTGTTTTATATGGATGAATTTCTCATATTCCATCTATGCACTAAATGACACATACTTGCTGTTACTTTTTAAACTATTATAGTAACTGAAAAAAAAAAAGAAGAAAAGAATTTTTGACCAAGATGCCGACAGCTTATTACCTCCTGCGTAGAGTATGAGCTCACCCCGCATATATTAGTTTCCAATAGCCTTTAAAAAATAGGATGTATCAAGGAAATTAGGTCACTTGATATTTTACCATTTAGGATTCCAGATGAGATACAAAAATTTATCATAATTATTAATATTATTTGCTTACAACTAAAATCTACTTCTTAAAATCTTATGGAGATCCCTCCACAACATATTTTTTCAGCTCATTGATTTTTATTTCCTCTTTCCAAGCCTGCATAACTTAATGCGCCCCAACCTACTGCTTAAGAAGTTTAGTAATGTGCCCTCTTTTCCACAATTTCCTTTGTCACTTTCCTTAGCATTCACATTACACTTTACTCAGATTAACTCCAGTACTTATAGAATAACTCTTCTTTCCACCTGAAATTATATTTAACTCCTCCCATCATTACTTTCATAAACCCAAGCTAATCATGAGTTTGGTAGTACCTCGATTTCCATTCTTCACAAATATTCCTTATCCTTAAATTTGAATATTAATAATATTCTTAACTTATGGTAAATTTTGATATCTAATCTGCATCATCTGATGTTACCTCCAACCTTCCCTTTTCTGAATGATTTTATTCAACTCTTCTAAGGAGTAATACGTTCTTTTACACGTAAACCTAAATATAGGGTGATTTTTTAATCCTTATTTTTCTCTATGGTCGAATATTATTCCCGGTCCTCTGCACACTCTTTGCATAATTCACAAGACTGAAATCCCTATCTCTTTGGTTATTATATCAATACAAGTATAGCATACCACCCCATCATAATGCCTATACATACTAATGCCTAATGATCTTCATATACATCAACAAGGAACAGCTGTCAGTTTCTTCACTATCCATGGCTCTTGTATGGAAAGTTATCGAACTATTGAGCTTATTTTATAGCCTTTGAAATAAATTATAACATTGTTATTAGCCATTCTTCAAGGAAGCTAATAACATTTTAACTTTTAAATTACTGAGCATTTTATAGTTTAGGCTCTTGAAGAACTATGAATTGTTTTCAATTTTGTGACTGGAGGTCAATAAAGTGGTTTCCAATTGGCTTTTGGGTATAATATGTAAATTGCAGGAATAAGAAAGGGGTTTTATTCTGAAAATATATTATTTTCCGTTTTTTCCTCTTTTTTAATAAGAAGGAACTGATGCTAAATTAATTCACAAATATCTCTTTGGTTATGGTCATTGGTATTGGTGCTTCATTGTAAACTATTTATTCCAAATTAAAAAATACTTGCAACTGGTTTATGGTAGCACAACTTTTTTCTTTAACTTTTACCAATGGCTTTTCACTCTGAAGTAGTTTATATAAGCACATACTTCTCTGCCTGCTGTTAACTGATTAAAATGTGTGAGTGAATGCATTTTGACTAGCTGTCGGAGCGTACTTGGAGGAGGAGGGTTGCGGTGCTTGAGACATCTGGGGCAGAGACGGAAGCGAGACTGAGAAGGAAGCTAGACCAGCTGACTCTCACCAACTCTGAAGCAGTTATTGAAAGAACTCGGCTTGCTAATGAGCGTCTAGTACTTCAGCGAGAACATGCTGTACATTCTAATTATCAGTACAAGTTGAGAGCATGCTGCACGAAATCGCTTTAGTTTCCTTTTCTCTCAAGCTTTTTATGTGAAAAATAAACTCTTCACTTTTTATATGTTCCTTTCTTTCTAATTAGTTTTGCTTTGCAATCTCTTTAACTTTTATTTTATTCATTTAACAATTTCTTTAATATTTTTTCATTCTTGTAGTAATATAATTCGTATTTATTCAGTTTTTATTTCCAAATTCCTCATTTCAAAATTTATTTTACTATGATTTTTTATGTAAATTTCATAAACTTTTAGTGGACTCTTCTTGGTTCGATATTATCTATTCCAAAATGAAGACAGATAATTGAAACAATTGGTTTTAGTTTCTTTAGGTTTTGTTAATAAAAAACATTTATTAATGAGAAATAGTACTTTGCAGAAGTTACTGGACTATTCCAAGGGTGGTAACCTGTAGATAACCCGTCCCGATTAGCCTAGTAGCATAAAGTGGACGTAAATAATAATAAACAATAATAATAATACTGGACTATTCCAACATTATTATTACAACATTTTTATTTATAGTGCATTAGCAATGCTTTATGTATCTATCACAAAAAAGAAAGAAAACTTCCTCCTAGTCAACGAAAATAATTAATTTCAATTTAAATGACTTTAGGTTTAAAAATTTAAATGACTACTGCTACTGCTACACACATTATCTTGAAAACTGTATTTCATATTAAAAAAATAAATGGTATTTTATATTAATAAATCTATATGATAGGGATTCATTATTTAGGGGTTAATAAAGAGAGTATCTATACCGATTTTAACAGCACATAGTAAACTCAGTACTGCAACTACAGCTTTTGTGCTATTGCCGAAACCACCTTTTATTTATTTTTATTTTTTTGGAGGCTAAGAAAAAGGATTGAACTGAGAAGGTTGTTTTAATTTGGAGATCTAACATAATTGAAAATATAGATTTTTTTAATGCTTAATTTTTTCTTCTGAATATGATTCTACTCTCTAAAATCCGAGCTTTCTTTCCTTATCACGTAGATTTTTGAAGTCCTTGATTATTCTTAAGTTACCTTTTGTGTCTTTTTCTTGTGTTTTTTTCTTTATTTGTTGTGAAAACCCTCTCCCATTGCATTTTTGTGATCATTTTGTTCTCTGGTTTATAATTGAGCCTGTCCGTTAAGAATTATAATTATGCATTTTTTAATATTGTTCTACTTTAAAAGCAATGAAAGTCTTAAAATATTTGCCTGTTTTTTCGCTTGATTTGTATTTTTATTTTATATATGTACTTTTGATTGTTTTAATGTAGTTTATACTTTTGTTATTAATACTCTACTCATTTATTTATTTTTTTAAGGATATGCTTTAGATTTTATAAATATAGGTGTATATTCTTGATGAGTATTTCATGCAGAATGCTTCTTAAAATTCATTTTTAATTTATTAACTTATTTATTTAACTTGTATATAGGATTTCACAAATGATATTTCTATTAAAGAGTATTCTAACAAATATTCACTAATTATTAACTTGAAGAAAAGCTCTTAACTCTTTTTTACAATAAAAAAGTTGTCTTTTTCTAAATAGTATGTTTGTGTCAATCTCATGATTAGAAATATTTATCTGAGTTTCCTGTATTTAGTATACTGAGCATTAAATATCATTGATTACCCTTTGATGAACAGATCTGTCTTCTATCATTTGAAGGATGAAAAGATTATTTGTCTGTACAATGTTAGTTTTTGGGAATCGCTGGTGTCCCATAAAGTAGTGTCTGCAATTTATTCAAGTTCTTAGGAATTTTCCTATCTTTTTCCAATTAATTTGACGGATATAATATTTAATAGCTACATGACATTTCTATGACTGTTTTTTGGGTTAATTTATGATCCCTGTTAAATGCTTTGTGTGTATATTCTGACACCAAAGTCTATTATGGCTGGACAGATGGATTTGGGGTACGTGGTGGTAATCATTTTAGCTACTACTACTTATTAGAGGGATAAGTTAATAAATAATAATTATAAACAATAAGTTATATAGCAAAAATTAATTTGGGCCAATTGGAATTTATTCATTGATGAACTCATTAAACAAAATCCTTAGTCCCACAAAATCCCTGGCTAGGTAAGGGTGGTATCTTATAGATAACTGTTCCCAATTAACCATAGTAGCAAAAAGTGGACGTGAAAAAATAGTTATACATGAACACCCAGAGACAAGTAACCTCTGCAATCCATAATCTATGCACAGGGCAAATCTCATACTTGCGTTGTAAAAATAAATGATTTCAATTTTACTCTACTAAATAAAGATAGTTGGTCTTTTCTAAAAATAGCATTGGCTCTAGGAAGTGGTAAAGATAATTAGTTTAATGAAATGTTATAAAACTTTTTTAAAACCATTTATTTGTCGTATAAAATAATGAACTGTTCAATACGTTGAATAGCTACAAAATGATATGAATAAGAAGTTACTTTACACAAGTACTTACAACCTAGTAAACTCACCCTATACTTCACTAATTAGCTGTTAACTGGAAATTATTAAATTTTATACCTACCAATTTGATATATCAATGATCTTACTCAGTGGATTAATTTGGAATTGGTGCTATTTTAGCATGTAAAAGGCGAACTTGAAAGGCGAATTCATGAACTTCAGCTTGCAAATCATGAATTAGAGTCTCGACTGTCTACAATTACAAAATCAGAGTCTGCACCAGCCAGTCCGCGAGGTGACTACAAGCGCCAAAGGAGCAACCCAACATCCGACTACACTTCTGATCATGAACATCATGTAAGATGAATTTACGAAAGCAATTTTATTTTACTGCATGTTTTTGTATAGTTTGTTCAATTTTATCTGGAAAATGACAGATGGAGAAAAATTTGAACCCCATTTCCTAACATAATTGTAATTCAATTGAAGCTAGACAAAGAAATTAATTTTGAGTAACTGTGTGCCTTTGGAGCATACTCTTTTGTTGCCTGATATACAATAAATTTAAGAGGAGAAATAATTGTCTCCTTGTAATTGTACCTTGTTTAGGAATTTAGTAAAATTATTGTCCCCCTTTTCGTGAAAAAGAACTAACATAATTAATTTTTTCATCACTTCTTGTAGTGTGTGTTTCTTATTTAATCATTAGAACCAGCAGTAATGCTCTTGCTTCAGTTAAACTAGCAACTGTTTTGCAATTCTGTTTCTTGAATGTAACAACATTTCCATTTTTTTTACTTGATATAATCTTTTATGGTACCATGGAATCTTTGTTAAAATCTATTACAAAGATTCCAATACTTAATTCAATTTAAAATAAAGGCACTACTAACTCGTCTCAATGACTTTTGTTTTCTTATGATTAACGGAGTTTCTTATAATTCTAACTGCTCTGTAATGTCATATCCTGAGGAGATAGTACTGTTTAAATTGTATTAACCCCTCCTTCAGTTTAAGCCTCGAGTTTCAGTTTTATTATTATTCTAAATTAATATTTATGGATTTGGGAAAGATGACATTTAATTAAAAAATAGCCTTAGTATCTCCCCCCTCTCCTTCAACATAAACGACAGGAACATAAATATTTATCATTTCATTAAACAGAAAATACAATATTTATTTGTGTATTTGTTGTATGTATTTGTCCTTGTGTAATTTACACTCAGTTATTGTTATATGTTGTCGTTTCATTATTCAATACTTATATTACTTTAATTTATTTTTTTATTATTTCTTAGAACAATTGGTTCCCAGTTTGTGTACGTACAAACAACAACAGCTCACCTGATCTCGGGATTGAAAGTGACAATAGGATGTCAAGTTTGGAACAACCACTTTCGTCTCCAAAGTCCAACGGTTAGTAGTTTTAATTTCTTTTTTCTCTTGTGCACATTCAAGGTTTCAAGATGTGGTCCAATAACTTTGTAATACTATAGTTTATTTATCTTTATTATTGCTATGAATCGTCTTTATTATTTGCTATGAATTTAGACCAATTTTAAGAGGAACCATTACAGCCTTTTTTTGGATGGTTTATATATATTTGGTATACTGGAGATATTTTACTGTCATTAAAAAATTTGGTTGTCAAGCTTATTCGTGTACGTCTAAAATGTGCGGGGAGCAGAAGTGCATTGGTTAAATTACAATTTTAAAACAGTAAATTGTATTTGGCCATACTCCCAATGCCCACCCGCCTCTTTGTAGTGAATGTGTTAAGCTGATCTACTTGACACATTCATCCAAAGCAGTTTGGCAGATTTTGGCCCATCCCGGTCTGTATAGTGAAACCATTTTTTTTAGTCTGGATTGTAAGTGTGCATTACATTTTTATTTCTTTAAATACGATAAATGTGCTAAGAAATTTACTGTAATGGGGATGTTTTTTTTGTTCATGTTTTGATTCCATTTCATAATTAAAAGGTTTCAAATTTATTTATTTATTTAGTAGAGTTCCGCAACTTGGCTCTTTTTAGAGATTGGAAAAAAAAGTAAACAAAATAACAAAAAATGGAACATACAAAATAATATGTATATAGAACAATATTAAGGCAACAGAACACAAAATACTAAAAGAACCAAGAGGCATTAATACAACTTAGAACTGAAAAAAGGGTGGTAAATAAATAAGTGAAAAGAAAATTTAATAACTTAGAAACAACAACTGTTTATAAAACCCAGGCATATGTCATTCACATTTACACACATCACACACATTAAGAATATGTAGTTAAATATTGTCAAACTGGCCAATCGTTTTTAAATGTATCAGAATAGTGACAATATGTGGGCTTCTATCAGTCATTAGTTCATTCAATTCTTGTGGAATGTTTAAGTAAGTTCGTAATCTGGATTCTGTTAGTAAGTGTTTTACAGTTAGTCCTGTGTTGCAATGAGTACAGATAGGCTTGTCTTTTTTGTTCATTGTGTAAGAATGTGTCAGGTATGTATGTCTAATACGTAGTCTTGTGGAGGACTACTTGGTCTCTTCTTGAATTTACGTATTCTTTCTTTGACCTTCCTGTAACATAGTGTTTATTTCCAATAGTTTGTTGTCAGTGTTTTTCCAAGTCTTTAAGTATATAATTTTTAGTAGTAGGAAGTTTATTAATATTTGCTATGTTTATTTATGGTTTATTGATAAGGCAGTTTCGTGGTTTTGCAGGTGAAGGGAGTACAAAACCTGAAAAGCTGGAGCTGGAAAATAGTGAGCTGAGGGCACAGCTGGCTCGGACGAGACAGGCGCTGGAGGAGACTCTAGCCCAGCTGAGCTCTGCGAACCAGAGGAAGAGGCAAGTAGAGAAGGCTATTTGTCGACAACTCCATAAGACTCACACCATACTCCAGAAGGCTAGGCTTAACCTCGAACCTTCTGACAAACAGAACCTTTAGTTTTCCTCTTTGTTCCTCATTTTAGCCAGTCATTCATTTGGAGAGTTGCTGGTGTTATTTTTATTTTTCCTTAAGTTACTCTTTTATATTGTTTTATGTTGATCTGTCCTCTTGTTTTCTTTACACTAAGTAATAAAATAAAAGTGCTTTCAAAAGTACCCATATTTTAAAGATAAGTGATGATTTAAGCTTTAATGAACGAGTGTTAGTATTTATTTTGAGAATGGATGATGTTTTGGTTTTGAACTAATATTAGTTGGCTGCTTTCTAGTCATTTTAGTTCTTTAGGGTTTACTCAAAATTATTTTCATTGATTTTATATAATTTTTTAATTGATTGTTATTTATTAGAATTGCATCTGCAATACGTAATACTAGCAATGCCTAGTCTACTGCGTTATACATAGAATTGTCTGCACATTTGAAGGCAAATCTTAATGTGCACTTTCAGTCTTCTATATTACAAAAAGACAATACTTAATTTAAATATGTAGATGATGTGTTATTTTAATTAAACTTAGGTTTAATGGTGTATGTATATTAGGCTTATTTATGGCCTTTGTGATATCTCATTTCTATTTTGAGATATAATCAGGGAACATTTGGTATTTTTATTGATCATTCTAGATATTCCAGTGAGCTTTAAAGATTAGTATTTTTACCAATGTGCTTTCTAAAATGGTTGAAACCTTCCGTATGTCTTTATGAAAAAGAATAGCTAATGACTAGTTTATTCTGTCTTGTAAAGCTGTACTAGATCTGTAAAATATGTACATGTCAATGTTTTTTTGTATTATTTGTTCTATTATTCATTTTAGTTGTTTAGCTGAGATTTGGTATGAATATTTTTCATTCTAACATTAGTTATAAAATTATAGCATACATTATGTTATTAAGTAAAATGTCTATTTGTTGTCTATATCTTGAAGTATTAATAAAACTTTATATGATGTATTATTTTTTATTACAGTTAATATCTGTGATTATGTATATATTTTTATATTGTAAATAACTTTGCCAGTGCCAAATACTCAAGCTCATAAACATTTTAAAAGTTATTCCAATACCGTGTTATCAGTGTACATAATAATATAATTATAAAAAATATTGTGTATATTTTGGTAATCTTGTAAATATGTTGTTTTAATACGTGTATATAAAATTTACTATAATTTTGTTTCAATACAGTTTTACATAATTTGTTACATTGACTATTTTCTAAGACCTCCAAAATCTTGCCCTTTTCTTAAACTTTCCAAAATCCCAACATTTGGTTCCAAATTTTGGCTGTGTATGGAAACTATTATCACTTATGTATTAGGAATCAAAACTTTATGGATTTTCAAAAAAAAAAACGACCACACTGTGAGGTGTGAAATTTATGACTCTTCATAAAATAAATGAGGTAAGTGAAAGTAAAGCATATATTAAGCATATGGAGAAAAGGAGGATGAAGTTTATTGAGTAGATTAAGGCACGATAATAACTTCAAAATTATTTGAAGGTAAGATTATAAAAGATAGGGGGAAAATAATGAAATGATGTATGTGGAAACTAGTGGACTGTTATTTTTTTAAACTGTATTCTATAAGGGTGCATACATGTTATATAGGAAAGCATATATGTGTGTGTAAATTAACAAAACTAACAATTTGTGGTTTAGTAAGTAAATGATAATGTGAAATACGGAAATTTATTTTTATTGTTATTAAGGTCCAGTTCTTTGCTACTATGGCTAAATGTGACAGATTATCTACAGGTGGACCCTTTGCTAACCTGGGTGGGATGAAGGATTTTATTTAATCAGCTCACCACTCAATAAATTCGTATTGCCCTGATCAGAATTAAGCGACTAGGTTTAACAAGTGAGGTATAACTACACATGACTTACTTGATCCACCCCCGTATGAAAATTTAATAAAATGAGTAATTAGGTGAGGTATGAATACTCACTGAGCGATTGCGTTTACTGTCCCATTGAGGCCAGTGATCCGTCCCGGCTTTTCTTATATCTGCACTCGGCCTAGCAGATGCAGATTTCTTTTTTCTTAGCTGCTCTTCTCTTTCCCCAGATGGTCGACCTTTTTTAGGTGTTTCCGATCGCCCTGTGTTACAAAGAACTTATGCAATCTCTTTCCTAAATTCCCGTTGGGTCATTTTTACTTCATTGCGTATTGCGTGTTTTAGGCGAAGGTACATTATCCAGCTGTTAACAATAGTCATGTCTAGTAGGTGGTGAAATATCCGCATGTACCATCGTCTTTTTACATTCATTCGAATGCTGTACCTTCTAATGTGGCTGTCCATCAAGTCTACCCCACCCATGTGCTTATTGTAGGCTTTTATGATTTGAGGGCATTATTCTACTTGCTTATATCACTTTTGTTTTCGGTCATATCGTCTAATATGGGTCATAGGGTCCGTTCCGTAAAGGGTCGACAATAAATGCACATATCTATTATCCTTACAGATTACAGATGATACTTTACATCCATCAACGATTGTACAAAATTCTTCAGTGTAGCCTTGTGGTTTTTTAAAATTTCTTTCTCTGATGAATTTTTGCAGTTGGGAGCTCTATTCCTTCTAACTGTTCCTAGAAAAAAAATGCCCCTCTTTTTCAAGAAAACTGCTAGAGGGACGGAAGTATAATAGTTGTCGGCATAAATTTTAAAATTTTTATTTATAGGAACTTCTCTCGTGAGTCGGACTACTATATTGCCTGAAGCCCCTAAGTCAGGCTCATCATTCAATAGAATATTTTCCTTTCCTGTATAAATTTCAAATTTATAGGCAAATCCAAATCTGTCACAAATGGCAAATAACTTATAACCCCATTTATTGGGTTTATTAGGCATGTATTGCCGTAAATGATGGCTAGTTTTGGAGGAACAAATCAATACTTAAAAATTCGTCCATAGGAAATTTTAAAAATTTTTCATTTAGGTAATGTATTACTGGTCTCAATTTATATAGAGCATTTTGGTTATTATTGAAATGTAAGAGGGACCGTATTTTTTCAAAGGTATTTACCCCCATCCTGTCTTTTACAATTGGAATTCCTAGAACACGATCCCACAAGTCTCTTATAGGGCATTCCATTATTGAAGAAAATATGCATATTCCTAAAATATTTTGTATAGTTGTTTTTGTTAAAATTAGGTTTATTATTACTTTTGAGCACTATAAATTTGAGTTTGATCAATTATATATTCAAACAGTTTGTTATAAAAGAAGTACGAAAACACTTGAAAAGGCGTATCTAACTCAAGAAAATCTTTTGGCAATACGCTGTCCCCCTTGAAACTAATCTCATCCTCTGTCAATTACAAGTGCTCCGTCTTCCGTCTTTAATAATAATTAGTTAGTTTTCTCTTACCCTTTGATGTATTTTGTGCTATCTCATAAGACTCAAGCTCACTCTCTGTTGTAAAAGGAGCTTCGTTTGTGACTGTTGGCGATTCTGTCACCTCACAGTAACTCCAAAGGTCATCAACTCGTTCCAGGAGGACATCATCGGGAAGAGGTACAAATTCGTCAATTTCTTCACTCTCAGGCGAAATCGTTCCCTCACGGCTGTTTGTTAAGTTTATCATACTTATAACTTCATTTGGAATAACTCTTGTTCTCCTACCATCTTTATCTAGAATAATAAATTCCTCAGACATCTAAAAATAAGAAAAAAAGAAAATAGTATCGATTCGCGTGATGTTGCATATGTGCTACATAAATATAATTTGAGCTAACACTAATAATATTTATTTTATAATTACTCTTATTGCTTTAATACATTGTACTTACTTCAATAATGATGAGAATATTTTTTTCAAACCGAAAAAATAACTCAAAATGAGGGAAAATACAAGTCGAATGTTGCACTAATAGCAGCTAGACCTGAAATGAGATTCTGAGACAAAAAGAGGCTTGCACTTACCTGTTAAGACCTGCAAGAGCTCTATATGGTCTTCAGTGCATGTTGTAGAAGGTCTACAACACAAGTTCACTCACTAATAATTCTAACAGAAAGCACTAGCATGAATTTTAAGAATATGTTGCAGATATGCAACACTATGCACTAGAGCAGAGGTCTCCAAACTTTCCAGACTTAGGGCCATACTGATTACTCCAGTAAGTTCCGAGGGCCAAAACCATATTATCATTGTTGCCGGTGGTAAAAAGTGAAATAGTCCACTGATGAAAAAAAAAAGTCCGAAAAAGTACGCAACGTTTAAAAAAGGCTGCAAATCGGACTAAAGTCCGCAAAACGGCAACACTGGAATGGAAATGGAAATGATTGATCTACAGTGCAGTGATATAATTAAGAACAAATATCAAAACTCATCTTTGTTGGAATTTTATAAGAGTCCTCCACTGACACAATTTGATAATTTGCATAAATTTGCTCGTGGGCTGTTTTCTGTTTTTGGTACTACTTATTTGTGTGAGAAGACCTTCTCCAAACTGAAGTACACAAAAAATGTTTACAGATCTAAATTAACTGATGAGCATCTTAAATCTCTTTTAATAATTGGTACAAGTAAAATTAGTCCACAACTACAAACTATTGTCAGTGGAAAATCTCAATTACATAAATCTCATTAGTATTTCATATGTCATTATGCTTGTTATAAGTTATGTTTTTATTTAAAAGTTGGATTCATTTCAATAATTTGTTAGTTGTTATATACTGAAGTTAAATTTTCTGCATATTATACATGTCTTTACTCATTACAATTCTGCGTTTCTTTATCCAACTTATCACAAAAACAATAACAATAAGCCTACAACAATGTTATGAGTAGTTAGCCCATGACCATATCAATGTAGATGTCATATTAATAATTATTCAACATAAAATTAGAATATGTTCTCTAAAAGGAGTTTTCAAGTATGCTAGCTCTCCGCGGGCCGGACAAAATCTGTCCGCGGGCCGGATGTGGCCCTCGGGCCGTAGTTTGGAGACCCCTGCACTAGAGGGTTAAAACAATATTAGATCTGTTGAAGTATAGTCAACACCATTTTTTTTTTAATTGAGTCAAAGCATTCAAGCTCCATGATGACTATTTCTGCCTGGCTTTGGTAGTATGTGGTGACTTATATTGTCATTACAGAGATTTGTATGGGTGTGCTAGGGTGTATATATAATTTATTTCATTATTACCCAATTTACTCCACATTAAGGTTCAAACTCATGAATAATATTGGTCCTATAAATAATTATCATAGTTCCTATGTGTTATTAATAGTTCATCTCGAGATGATCCTATGTTACTTTATAATATATTTCCAGTGTTGTCCAATCAAGGTCATCACTTTTGGTTTTTAGTCATGTATATTATCATTTTTATAATCCACTTTCTTATATTGGCTTTTTTTTTTGTTTCCTTTAAGTATTTATTTTCAGTGTATCTATCTATATATATATAAAATTGTAACCTCTGTCTGTACATTGATTTTTTTCGCGAAATTTCACGATAACTTTTCGTTTCACATGTCATAGACACCATAACTGCATTTTGTTTCTTTGGTGTCTGTTTGTTTGTTTGTTTGTTTATTTGTTTGTTTGTTTATTTGTTTGTTTGTTTGTTTGTTACCTTTTCACGCATAAACGGCTAAACCGAATTTTATGAAACTTGGTGTGTATATTACTACTAGCCCAACTTAGACTTTAGGCTATATTAACATTCTCTAAGACGAACAGGAGTGGGGGTTATAAGGGAGGCCTGAAATTAAAATTAGCGATATTTCGTTTCCTAATGCTTTTTCAGCAAATATGCCCATAACAAAAGTTGTTTATTTTGTAATTTAAAGTAACTTTTGTTATATACACTTTTTTCGTATACTGAATTATAAACGAGATATACGCTGAAACCTATAGCGGAAGTGAACCATTTTATTTGGGACAAAAGACCCAACCGAAATAAATAAAACTCGGTATATGTATTAGCACTAACGCTTTAATTATAACAAGCCATGCCAACATTTCTAGGGACGGGCAGGAGTGGGGGTTATAAGGGAAGCCTGAAATTAAAAATAGTGATATTTCGTTTCCTATTGGTTTTTCCGCAAATATAAACATAACAAAAGTTGTTTATTTTGTTATTTGGAGTAACTTTTGTTATATACACTTTTGTCGTATACCTAAGTATAAATGAGTTATACGTTAAAACTTTAGCGGGCACTAACGGCTGAACCGAACTTGACAAAACTCGGTATGTCAATTAGCATTAATTCTTCCATGATTATAAGTTATATTAAAATTTTTAGGTTCGAACGGGAGGGGGGTTATAAGGGAGGCCTGAAATAAAAATTCACCATATTTACATGTATAAGAGACGGGAAATATAAAAATATCGAAGACTGTGATGCCTTATCGAACAAATAATTCTATTATTAGCAAATCCACGGCAAAGAAGGGTATCAATCCTAAACACTGGGACGGGTAAATGTCAAAATATTGTGCAATGTAAAGCCTGCTAAAAAATACCATCACCATTCAGCTTCAAATGAATTCCCGGGCGAAGCCGGGTATCTGAGCTAGTATATATATAAAATTGTAACCTCTGTCTGTACATTGATTTTTTTCGCGAAATTTCACGATAACTTTTCGTTTCACATGTCATAGACACCATAACTGCATTTTGTTTCTTTGGTGTCTGTTTGTTTGTTTGTTTGTTTATTTGTTTGTTTGTTTGTTTGTTTGTTACCTTTTCACGCATAAACGGCTGAACCGAATTTTATGAAACTTGGTATGTGTATTACTACTAGCCCAACTTAGACTTTAGGCTATATAAATATTCTCTAAGACAAACAGGAGTGGGGGTTATAAGGGAGGCCTGAAATTAAAAATAGCGATATTTCGTTTCCTATTGCTTTTTTGGCAAATATGTACATAACAAAAGTTGTTTATTTTTTAATTTAGAGTAACTTTTGTTATATGCACTTTTGCCGTATACGGAAGTATAAATGAGTTATACGCTAAAAACTATAGCGGGAGTCCACAATTTTATTTGGCACAAAAGACTCAACCGAACTAAACCAAACTCGGTATGTGAATTAGTACTAACGCCTTCCTTATAATAAGCCATACTAACATTTCTAGGGACGGCCAGGAGTGGGGGTTATATGGGAGGCCTGAAATTAAAAATAGCGATATTTCGTTTCCTATTGCTTATTCAGCAAATATGCCTATAAAAAAAAGTTGTTAATTTTGTTATTTACAGTAACTTTTGTTATATACACTTTTGCCGTATACGGAAGTATAAATGAGTTATACGCTAAAAACTATAGCGGGAGTCCACAATTTTATTTGGCACAAAAGACTCAACCGAACTAAACCAAACTCGGTATGTGAATTAGCACTAACGCCTTCCTTATAATAAGCCATACTAACATTTCTTGGGACGGGCAGGAGTGGGGGTTATAAGGAAGGCCTGAATTTAAAAATAGCGGTATTTCGTTTCTTATTGCATTTTCGGCAAATATGAACATAACAAAAGTTGTTTATTTTGTTATTTAGAGTAACTTTTGTCATATTTATTTTTGTCTTTTAACAAAGTATAAACGAGATATACACTATAAACTAAAGCGGGAGTCAACGATTTCATTGAGCGCTAAAGAGTTAACCGAACTTACTAAATTTCGGTATGTCAATTAGCATTAATTCTTCCATGATTATAAGCTATATTAAAATTCTTAGGTTAGAACGGGAGTGGGGGTTATAAGGGAGGCCTGAAATAAAAATTCGCGATATTTCATTGTCTATTTGTCTACGGGAAATATGACAATTTGGAGGACAGTGAAGACTTTAAAAATTAATTTTATTATTAACAAATGCCAACAACGGGAATTAACCCTAAACACTGGGACGGGTAAATGTCAAAATATTGTGCAAATTAAAGCCTTGCCAAAAAAATACCATCACCATTCAGCCTCAAATCAATTCCCGGGCGAAGCCGGGTATCTGAGCTAGTATTTAAATAAAATTTTAAAAAATAAAGAAGTCATGTTTGTTTTCACCTTTTGTTTAACTGAGAAATTATTATTTTTTTCATATCAAATACTTATTGTTTATAATGAATATTTTTTTTAATAAAGTAACACTAATTAATATAGATTAACATTATTATATATTCTGAGCCCAATTGCCTAGGATTAAACCTGTAAGCAATTTCAAATAAATAATAATAATACAGAGTCTCTTTCATTTTACTATCAAACTCTCCTCATTATTCTGGGAAAGAGGTCTCTAACGGAGGTAGTTATAGACAGGAAGGAGTGTAAATAAGTCAGTTCATAGGGCCATTGTGGGATCTGCTGGTCATTTTCAGTTCAGGGTGTTGTTTGAACAGCAACTCTGTGACCAACTGTTTTTATGCATAGATAATTCGGGCTGGCAAAAGGAATTACTAAGAAGAGAACACACAGAAGAAAAATATACTCTTAGAGAGATAGAACAGACTACACTAGTTCCTGAGCGAGCCATAAAACCCTGAACTGTATAGGCAACAAAGGTTTCACAACACTTTTAAGCCTTTTCAGTGCAGCTTTCACAGGAAGGTGTTCAAAAACACTCAATGCAACTTGTGACTTTAATTTGAGGCTAGGACTGTTTCAGCTATAGGAGGGGGGTCATCCATCAAAAAGGAACTGAATTTCCAGGTTATGGTATACCCAGCAAGTTTTGTGAAGCAAACCATTTTACGGAGGGCTGTTTCAGGTCTGGCTGAACAAACATTCAGAAGAACACAAATAATGTCAGGACGTCTTCATGGGGAGAAAGACAGCAGAAGCTGTCTTATTGCAAATTAAATGTGCTATAAATATTGTAATATACATGTACTCTCTATCTTGAGTATTAACCGAGATATTTGCATTTTTCAGCCTTCAGTAAACTCGCACTTCTACTCGTGTTATATAAACAATACTCTGTTGTATAATAAACCATATTATTCGAAGCTTAAATACCAAATATTGTTTTTCAGAAACCTTTATTATACGAGATACGCGCAAATATATTCTGGTTAGCCCCCCCCCCCCTCCCCGTCTTAAATTCTTGGACTACTAAAATTTGATTGACTGCGATAAACATTATTCTGATTCATTATAAATTACAGTACTAGATATAGTACATAGTTTTCAATAAAATTAGTATGTTATATTCTGATATGTTTCAGTTATTGTTTTTCTTTCCGGTGAGCCGTTGGCAAACCTGTTTGTTTACATTTGAGACGCTTCCCGCGGCAGGGGAAGGATTTCTTACTACAGTTTGTATTTATACACGGTGGTGTTGTGTTAGCAGTAAATCAACACACAATGGAAATCTGCTTAGTTTACGCAGCCCCTGCGTGACTGACTTTTTTATGTATGGCGAGCTGAGATTACCAGTTTTTCAAACCAGCTAGTGGGAAATCTGCTTAGTTTACGCAGCCCCTGCGTGACTGACTTTTTTATGTATGGTGAGCTGAGATTACCAGTCTGTCATACCAGCTCGTGGGGAAACTGCTTAGTTTACGCAGCCCCTGCGTGACTGACTTTTTTATGTATGGTGAGCTGAGATTACCAGTCTGTCATACCAGCTCGTGGGGTAACTGCTTAGTTTACGCAGCCCCTGCGTGACTGACTTTTTTATGTATGGTGAGCTGAGATTACCAGTCTGTCATACCAGCTCGTGGGAAATCTGCTTAGTTTACGCAGCCCCTCCGTGACTGACTTTTTTATGTATGGTGAGCTGAGATTACCAGTCTGTCATGCCAGCTCGTGGGAAATCTGCTTAGTTTACGCAGCCCCTGCGTGACTGACTTTTTTATGTATGGTGAGCTGAGATTACCGTCCGTCATACCAGCTCGTGGGAAATTTGCTTTGTTTACGCAGCCCCTGCGTGACAGACTTTTTTATGTATGGTGAGCTGAGATTACCAGTCTGTCATACCAGCTCGTGGGAAATCTGCTTAGTTTACGCAGCCCCTGCGTGACTCACTTTTTTATGTATGGTGAGCTGAGATTACCAGTCTGTCATACCAGCTCGTTGGGTAACTGCTTAGTTTACGCAGCCCCTGCGTGACTGACTTTTTTATGTATGGTGAGCTGAGATTACCAGTCTGTCATACCAGCTCGTGGGAAATCTGCTTAGTTTACGCAGCCCCTGCGTGACTGACTTTTTTATGTATGGTGAGCTGAGATTACCAGTCTGTCATACCAGCTCGTGGGGTAACTGCTTAGTTTACGCAGCCCCTGCGTGACTGACTTTTTTATGTATGGTGAGCTGAGATTACCAGTCTGTCATACCAGCTCGTGGGAAATCTGCTTAGTTTACGCAGCCCCTGCGTGACTGACTTTTTTATGTATGGCGAGCTGAGATTACCAGTTTTTCAAACCAGCTAGTGGGAAATCTGCTTAGTTTACGCAGCCCCTGCGTGACTGACTTTTTTATGTATGGTGAGCTGAGATTACCAGTCTGTCATACCAGCTCGTGGGAAATCTGCTTAGTTTACGCAGCCCCTGCGTGACTGACTTTATTATTTATGGTCAGCTGAGATTACCAGTCTGTCATACCAGCTCGTGGGAGATCTGCTTAGTTTACGCAGCCCCTGCGTGACGGAATTTTTTATGTATGGTGAGCTGAGATTACCAGTCTGTCATACCAGCTCGTGGGAAATCTGCTTAGTTTACGCAGCCCCTGCGTGACTGACTTTTTTATGTATGGTGAGCTGAGATTACCAGTCTGTCATACCAGCTCGTGGGGTAACTGCTTAGTTTACGCAGCCCCTGCGTGACTGACTTTTTTATGTATGGCGAGCTGAGATTACCAGTTTTTCAAACCAGCTAGTGGGAAATCTGCTTAGTTTACGCAGCCCCTGCGTGACTGACTTTTTTATGTATGGTGAGCTGAGATTACCAGTCTGTCATACCAGCTCGTGGGGAAACTGCTTAGTTTACGCAGCCCCTGCGTGACAGACTTTTTTATGTATTGTGAGCTGAGATTACCGTCCGTCATACCAGCTCGTGGGAAATCTGCTTAGTTTACGCAGCCCCTGCGTGACTGACTTTTTTATGTATGGTGAGCTGAGATTACCAGTCTGTCATACCAGCTCGTTGGGTAACTGCTTAGTTTACGCAGCCCCTGCGTGACTGACTTTTTTATGTATGGTGAGCTGAGATTACCAGTCTGTCATACCAGCTCGTGGGAAATCTGCTTAGTTTACGCAGCCCCTGCGTGACTGACTTTTTTATGTATGGTGAGCTGAGATTACCAGTCTGTCATACCAGCTCGTGGGGTAACTGCTTAGTTTACGCAGCCCCTGCGTGACGGAATTTTTTATGTATGGTGAGCTGAGATTACCAGTCTGTCATACCGGCTCGTGGGAAATCTGCTTAGTTTACGCAGCCCCTGCGTGACTGACTTTTTTATGTATGGCGAGCTGAGATTACCAGTTTTTCAAACCAGCTAGTGGGAAATCTGCTTAGTTTACGCAGCCCCTGCGTGACTGACTTTTTTATGTATGGTGAGCTGAGATTACCAGTCTGTCATACCAGCTCGTGGGGTAACTGCTTAGTTTACGCAGCCCCTGCGTGACTGACTTTTTTATGTATGGCGAGCTGAGATTACCAGTTTTTCAAACCAGCTAGTGGGAAATCTGCTTAGTTTACGCAGCCCCTGCGTGACTGACTTTTTTATGTATGGTGAGCTGAGATTACCAGTCTGTCATACCAGCTCGTGGGGAAACTGCTTAGTTTACGCAGCCCCTGCGTGACAGACTTTTTTATGTATTGTGAGCTGAGATTACCGTCCGTCATACCAGCTCGTGGGAAATCTGCTTAATTTACGCAGCCCCTGCGTGACTGACTTTTTTATGTATGGTGAGCTGAGATTACCAGTCTGTCATACCAGCTCGTGGGAAATCTGCTTAGTTTACGCAGCCCCTGCGTGACTGACTTTTTTATGTATGGTGAGCTGAGATTACCAGTCTGTCATACCAGCTCGTTGGGTAACTGCTTAGTTTACGCAGCCCCTGCGTGACTGACTTTTTTATGTATGGTGAGCTGAGATTACCAGTCTGTCATACCAGCTCGTGGGAAATCTGCTTAGTTTACGCAGCCCCTGCGTGACTGACTTTTTTATGTATGGTGAGCTGAGATTACCAGTCTGTCATACCAGCTCGTGGGGTAACTGCTTAGTTTACGCAGCCCCTGCGTGACGGAATTTTTTATGTATGGTGAGCTGAGATTACCAGTCTGTCATACCAGCTCGTGGGAAATCTGCTTAGTTTACGCAGCCCCTGCGTGACTGACTTTTTTATGTATGGCGAGCTGAGATTACCAGTTTTTCAAACCAGCTAGTGGGAAATCTGCTTAGTTTACGCAGCCCCTGCGTGACGGACTTTTTTATGTATGGTGAGCTGAGATTACCAGTCTGTCATACCAGCTCGTGGGGAAACTGCTTAGTTTACGCAGCCCCTGCGTGACTGACTTTTTTATTTATGGTGAGCTGAGATTACCAGTCTGTCATACCAGCTCGTGGGAGATCTGCTTAGTTTACGCAGCCCCTGCGTGACTGACTTTTTTATTTATGGTGAGCTGAGATTACCAGTTTTTCAAACCAGCTAGTGGGAAATCTGCTTAGTTTACGCAGCCTCCGCGTGACTGACTTTTTTATGTATGGTGAGCTGAGATTACCAGTCTGTCATACCAGCTCGTGGGAAATCTGCTGAGTTTACGCAGCCCCTGCGTGACTGACTTTTTTATGTATGGTGAGCTGAGATTACCAGTCTGTCATACCAGCTCGTGGGGAAACTGCTTAGTTTACGCAGCCCCTGCGTGAAGGACGTTTCCCTAGTCATAGCACGGAGATGGTTTTTCCATCCCTTCTTACCTCCATATTGTTACAATCGCCCCCGCTCACCCGACAGTCACTCCGTCCAAGCGAGGTCATCAGGAATCCAGGCAACCTCTCAAGACAATTTTTAACTGTACAAGGTTTTAATTCGAGTCCTTGGACTCCTAACTAGTATTACTCGTACTCTAAGTACACTTGAGTAATAAGCTTCCTTCTGGCTTCCCTGTTTTTAGCAGATTTCCTCTTAACGGAAATCAGCTGTTGAGTTCGTACTCATGACGCGATTTTCGAAAAAGTTCTTCAAATGTCCATCGATCCTAACCAGAAGATGACGAAAATGAGGTCCGTTCAATATATATCTGAACAATAGTTACCAAATTAGATACTTAATTGTTTTATATAATAAGAAAGATCAAGTTCGTTAATGGCTGAAATCGTACCAGCGGGAGGGGGCATTTTCGAAATTTTCCCTTATTATACGTCGGATTGATAAATTGGTATTGAACCAATCGTATTGCAAATTAAATGTACTATAAATATTGTTATATACATTTATTCTCTATCTTGAATTTAACCGAGATTTTAGCAGTTTTCAGCCTTCAGCAAACCCCAACTCCTACTCTTGTCATATTAATAATCTGTTATATTATGAACCACTTCATTTCAATGAAAACAATACCAAATATTGTTTTCATTGAAATTCTACATTGTGAGATATATGCAAATACGTTCTGTTGTTCGCGCTCCCCACCTTCTTATGTTCTTGGACTAGTAAAATTTTAGTTACTGAGATAATAATTATTCTGAATCATTATAAATTACAGTACTAGATATAGTAAATAGTTTTCAATAAAATTAATATGTTATATTCAGATATATTTCAGTAATTGTTTTCCTTTCCGTTGAAAAATATTTCTATCTAGCTGTTCAGCTAGGAGCGGTGGCAGACCCGTTTGTTTACAAATTAGACGCTTTCCGTTGGGGGGTTATGACTGAAAGATATCTCATTACCGTGTGTATTTATTCACTTGATATTCACGGTAGTGTTAAGTGTAACCAGTATGTATAATTATCTATTGTAAAAGTTCACATGGAAAATCTGTTTAGTTTACGTAGCTTCTGCGAGAGCGACTTTTTAAGATTTGAAGGAGTCATCTAGTGGCCCGTAGAATGTTTCAATATTAAATGAAATTCTGAAAGAAAAAAAAAATAAATAAATGTCTTCAAACAGAGAAACTCAACTTTCCCCAGAACTTGCTGGTATATGATTGGTGCAGCATGTTACTTGCTGGTGTTTATGCCTGTCGGGAAACCGCCGATTTCTATCGTGGTTCCAGAATCTATTTTGAAGGTCACCTGTTTCCCTTTCGACTCGCAGCCATCGGCCACACACTCGTCAAATCGGAAGTCGTTTTCTCTGGTTTCATCTGCAGAAAAGAAAAGTCCCTGGGCACGTACGTGCTAGACATCCTGGGTAAGGGCATGCTATATTCGAGGAAATATTATTGAAGAAAATAAATCATGGTTATTGGGTCCCAACAGAATACACATTTTAGCAGATTTCCCCTCTAGGAAATCAGCTATTGAAGTAGTACTTATGAGACGATTTGCGAAAAATATCCTGAAATGTCAGTCGATCCTACCCAGGAGACAAGCTCTTATATGAAACTTTCAAGATACTGTGCAAGTTGTGTCACGTGTGCCGACTAGTTAAAACAAGACTAATATTTTAGCAGGAAGTATCACTGTTGTTCTTATAAAACACTCAAAAAGTAGATAAGTGTGCACAAGTTAGCTATTCGTAGATTAATAGGAAGTCACCGGGTTCATCCACCACACTGATTTTTTTTTTTGACTGCGATTTTTATGTTTTTTTTTTTTTTTGTAGAAATACTTACCTACTTAAGTATTTTTACTGTTGGCATACCTGTCAGTGGGGACTGTCGTCACAGGCTGATGATCGAGTACAGCTGGCATTGTGCTTTCGATGTGAAGGTACCATCTTCATGGTCGTCAAAAGTTGTACTGAGTTGGTCCCATCTGTTCACCGTATTGACAGTGACGACGGTCTCCACCGACAGGTATGACAGCAGTATCATTTATACTGGTGGTTCTAATCCTTTATTTCAATTATTTTTACTATAATTATAATTGCGCTTCATATTTACTAAAATTGATATCAATTTATCTTGTTAAATTTTGATGATGAAATGATGCCAATTTTATTCACTTGGCCAACCGGAGCGAATTTAAATTGGTAAATATTTTGTATCAATAGTACGAATGTTAGAGATAGGATTTAAAGCAATTTGGCTTTGGGGGTCTGAGGTAACGATTCATTTTGGAAAAAGGGTCTCTTGGCAAAAATAGTTTACGGATCTCTGCTTTAAACCAATACCTTCTCAACGAACGTTCTTTTATGTCCTATTGATTTTAACTCAGGAATTAGACTGAGGGTGAATACTGTACTATGTGATTCCCTGCTCGAAACATTTCATAAACAGAGAAAATAACTCTTCTTTTATGAATAACTAAAAAAGGTACATTACTAAACTAAGAATTATGGGTAAAACAATCAAAATATCTCACTATTGGTTCATAGTTATACTTTCTACTACCCTTCTGACCACGCATGGACCAGTCGTGACTTACCCACAATGGCTAACGAACGGCCATTCTATACCATTTGGTTTTAAATTTCACAACTCTAGCCGTTATTACTAGTTTGTCACGCAGGAATCGTGTCATAACAATTCCTTCGTCACATTTCTTTTTGTTGATGGACTTATGTAAATCTTGTTGGATGCTAAGAAGGCCCACCTGTTAATGTGTCCCATCTGGCTATAAATTATTTCTCTGATTGTTGCTTGCTCCCAATTTGAGACATAGTTAAGAATAATGGAACTCGTGAATTGATCAAACGCTAAATGAACAGGAAAACATTTTTTTGTATCTAATTACTTTAGTGAGTTAGGGATTGCATTTAGAGAGCCCTTCTTTGAATGAATTCTGAATGAACACTTGCTTCCACAGGTATTTTAACCCCTAATGTAATTGCATCTTTGGTTTTAATCCCTAGCAGTAAAATTAATAACAAGTTATCATGAATTTCATGTTGTCCGAAGATCCATGATGTACATTATTAAAATATGGCACATAAAAATAATCGAACCTTTGCTGAACGTCAAACCCCAACATTCAGCCAAAAATGCTGTGTTTATGATATCAACAATATATGTATCTAATTGACTAATTGCAGGACTAATCAAATCATTTTTAATTAATTTAGGAATGCTCTCATTTTTCCATATACATTTCTTTGTACGCGAATGGTTGGTTTTATCTAGATGTATTTGATACCTTAAAACACACTATAATATAGAATCAAATAGATTGGGTACGACAAAATGTGTAGGTTAAAAAATATTCCTATTTTTTTTTTACGTAAATAGTTATATACTTTATTTTCTAAACTGGATTTCCTCAAGCAAAGGAGTTTAGATTATATAATATTCGTTAATTATAAGGTTAGTTTGAGAATATAATAAGTAAATGTATGTGTGTATATATATATATATATATATAATTCTGTTTTATCATTCTAGCGGACGCAATTTCGGTTTCATCGCTATAAAAGTCTATATATTATCGATTCATGCAAAATTAAAGGTTAAGTGTCTTAACGGCTGAAATCGAACAGATGGGAGGGGATTAAGAGGAATCGACTTCGAAAAATTGTTTAGATCCAATATTATGATAGTAAATTTATTTGCCTAAATGTATAGTTATATATGTATTTTTCCAATATTAATTGAATATTACTAGAAATATTTAGATTTTTTTAGTTTTCAGCCTTCAGTAAACCTCGTCTCTGACTCAGTTCATGATAACAATAAGCTGATATAACGTGAACCTCTTTATTCTAATCTTAAATACAAAATATTGTCCTTATGAGACCTTTATTATTCCTTTTTAGCAGGTTTCCCTTAGGGGTAATCAGCTATTGAGGTCGTAGTCATGATGCGAGTTTCGAAAAATTTCTTCAAATGTCCATCGATCCTACTCAGGAGATGACGAAAATGAGGTCCGTTCAAAATTATATATATATATATATATTTGTCTGTTAACGCTCTAGCGGTCGCAATTTTTGTTTGATCTTTACCAAACTCGGAATTTAATCGTTTTATGTAAAAAGGAAGATCAAGTTCGTTAATGGCTGAAATCGGACCAGTGGGAGGGGGGGGTTTAGAGGGGGGATTTTTGAAAATTCAAAATATCTCCGTTATTATGCGTCGGATTGAAAAATTGTACAGACTGAATCTTATTGCAAATTAAATTTACTATAAATATTGTTCTATACATTTATTCTGTATCTTGAATACTAACCGAGATATTTGCATTTGTATTCTGCGTGTGGTCACCTAGGCTATGTTCGGACTTTCCGCCGAGAGCTCTGGTGGCCGTTTCCATAACTATTCGTCCCTCGTGAATAGGTTTAGAGGTTAGGTTAACTGTGTTTTAGGGCTAGAAACTACTGGGTTATTACGCCCTAAATAATGTTTTAGGTTTAGAGGTTTCTTACTACTACACTTGTTATTAGGCAGATTTCTCTATTGTAAAACTTCACGTGGGAAATCTGCTTAGTTTACGCAGCCCCTGCGTGACGGACTTTTTATTATTAACTCGTTGTGCAATGACGTCACCAATTACAGCTCTACGTTCTCTGGATATTGTTTTTTTGTCTTTACCATACTCGATATTTCACCATTTTAGTCAACACACAAGACCAAATTTGTTATTATTAGACATAGAAAAATTCAAAATATCTGCGTTATGATGAGTCGGATTGATAAATGTTATAGGACCAATCTTGTTAAAATATCGTTGCAACACAATGGTTGATCTATGCATTCATTGTTTAGTTCAATTATTAAGCGATTATTAATTCGTACTTTGTGATTTTCAGTCCAAATATGTGGTGAGATGAAATCACAAGTGCGTTTGTAGCAGCACGTGGGAAATCCGTTTAGTTTCCGCAGCTCCTGCGTGACGGATTTTTGTGTTGGTACTCTCAGCAAATATTAGTGATCCCAGACCTCTAAAACTAGTTACATTCTTGCCCGATCTTTGAGATATCCTCTACTATGTATGAGAACCCCCAAGATAACCAGAAGTACACCTAGACTTAGTTGTATTTGACTCATACGCTAGCCCATTACTCGTCAGGTGGGGACGTCACCTCTAAGCGTGGCAGATCTCTCCATCCATTGTAACAGAGAGATCAAACCTGTTTGTGAGGAGGTAATGGAGACACGGGCCTATCCAATCAAGGGGCCAAGGGTGGCGAGAAAGCACCGCCTCCACAATAGCTATGCCTCATTGTCGGCCACTCTACCAGCTGACTGATGCTTCACATGTGTAGTATATCACAAGTCCGTCTGATCCTGCTCAGCTGGAAGTCGGCCAACCCTCACAGAGATATGCCTTTGCGTCAAATACTATAACTAAGGGAAATCAGTTGTTGAGGTTGTACTCATGACGCGATTTTTGAAAAAAAAAAAAAAAAAAATCTCTCAAATGTCCATGGATCTCACATTGAGGAAAATAGGAGTTGTCGAAAATGAGGTCCGTTCAATATATATTTGTCTCTTACCGCTCTAGCGTTCGCAATGTCTTACTTGTCGTCACCAAACTCGACATATAAGTGTTTTATGTAAAACCAGAGATCAATTTCCTTAACGGCTGAAATCGGAATCGGATGAGGTGGGATTTAGGGGGAAGATGTCGAAAACTCGAAATACATATCTTCGTTATTATATGTCGAATCGAAAAATTGTACAGACCGATCTTATTGCAAACCCATCATGAATGCAGAATCATGAATATGAACAGAGATATTTGCTTTTTATAAAGAGATAAAATTTTAACAATAAGCTGTTACAAAACGAACCACTTTTTTGGAAGAATAATATTATTGTCATTGAACTTTTACTATGTGAGGTACATGAAAATAAGTTATGTGATGAGGTCACCATTTAAGATTTTACATTCTTAACTTGAAAATATTTTTTGTTCTACACCATACTCAGTAATTATCCGTATAATTCAATAATGAAATTCTTAGTAGGCGAGGGGGGGGGGGCAGAATCCAAAAATCAAAATATCTCTGTTACTATGAGTCGGATCAAAAAATGTTATAGAACCAATGTTGTTAAACTATTGGAACTGTACAATTGTTGCTGATAGACAATTTTCTATTAACTCAAACATTACGTTAGCTATAGCATTTCTTGTTTTTAGCATTCAGTAAACCCCCACTACTACTCTTGAGATTTTGGATAGAAGAAATAATAATACCTTACTTGTGTGTAATACCAGCAAATTTAATATCTGCTTTGTTTACGCAACCCCTCCGTGACGCGCATCTTTAAATTTAGGGCATTCCTTCCAGTCCATTTTTAAAAATTTAATATAGATACGCGCTCTCTTTGTAGATCAGGATAAGAAAGGCTTGATAAAAAGTTTGATAAAGATATTTGCCGAGTTCAGGTATTGGCTATAATTGAGTGTATGCTGGACAGCTCACCTTCGAGTGCTCACTTAGTATCGTGCAGCTATTAATGCATTTTCAAGGGTAGTACAGAATAGTCTGATAAAGGGTACATTAAAAAGGAGATACTCCAGGTGATAAACACAAGGATGACAGGTGATAACAATTTACAAGTATGTATTCACTAGAAAACATGCTACTGACCTCCATAATTCAGTTTACTTTATATGGATCTGAAGACAATTGGAGATAAATGTCTTCTTATCTTCTTCGTCCATTAGCAATGCCTTTACTAAAACATAGTCTTTTAATTTAAGAGAGACTAATTCGTTGTTACTATAAGCGTGAGCAATCTGTGTCTTGTTAGTGGGCAAATTAGCGCCCTAAAACAGGTGGTTGCATAAGGAGGTGAGCATCGAAGAGAGAGGCTGAGATTTCTTTGGGAGAAGATCTAGGTCGTAAGGTGTTGGTGAAGGGACTTTGCGCAAGGACTTCAGCCGGCAATGGACTCCGATGGTCAGACCCGATGTCTCACAATTTATGAAATTCCAATATAAACTCAGCAAAGTTTGAAATATTTCCCTATGTTCCGCAATTAAGTAATTTAATAGTGGCTTGGAAAGGTGTTTGTGCGAGGAGGGATTTGGAATTTTACAGAATCAAGAACAAAAATATATTCATTACCTGTTATTTGTCATTTAGAGTAGACATTTGAGACGTACTGCATAACAAAATTAAGTCAGTCACGCAAGGGCTGCGTAAAATAAGCAGATTTCCCACTTGCTGGTAAGGCATACTATTGATCTCTTCTCCCATTTTATTTCTGAATTGTTCGCTTAAGTAAAAGGAGAGGGTTTACTAAAGGCTGAAAACAAGAAAGTACAAATAACTCGCTCAATATTTAAGCTAAAGAATGAAATTTTAAAAAAAATGTATAGAACAAAAATTGTTGAGCATCAATAACTTAACAATATTGTGTCTATAACATTTTGCGATACGACTCATAATAACGGAGATATTTTCAATTTTTGAATCCCCCCCCCAGAACGAATATATTTACATATGTATTTTTTTCCTCACTGAAGTAACCCTTCTCAGAGGAAATTTATTTTCTACATGGCCCGTACAATACTAGTACATCCCATGTATTTATTTTGAATTTTCGATAATATTATACAAAATTATGCTCTAGTTTATCTAAATTAAAGAATATTAAAAAAAAATGGAAGAAAATAATGAAAGTTAATAAAAGGTATATAAATACATAATGTTCATAATATTAACAATTATGAATACAGAATGCATAGTTGATTTAAGCTTAATAATTAATAATAATAATAATAAAGAATGTAAATAATAATTAAAGAAAAAAAAGTGCAAATCAAAATAAAATAATAATTAAAATATATAAATACAAAATTATCCTTAGTAAGATCCTACGATTTTATTATAAACTTTCTCAGCGAGCTTTCGAAGAACTTTATTGAATTGTTGAAATATAACTCGTCAAGAGGCATCAAGAGGCCAATGCGTTACTTTGTTTGCTTTAAAATTTGTTTTTCGAATGTCAAAACTCTGCTGTCGTATATAACACACACACACACACACACACACACACACATATATATATATATATATATATATATATATATATATATATAATACTAACCGAGATAATGGCATTTTTTAATTTCAATGTCCGGAACCTCAATCTCCCCCTTCCCCCGATTTTGCGTAAAAGCCTATGATTAGGAAGGTTGGACAATGAATGAACATAGACCTTGTTAATGAATAAACTAATTTTTAAACTCTAGTACAATATAATGTATCTCGTTTTCGTTACCTGCTATGTTGTCATTTGAAGAAAATTTTGGACTTTTTCCTCTAAATGAAAATATGCTAAAACATTTACGAAGAGTCGTAGAAGGTCGATAAACACAAATAACTCTCTCTCTCTCTCTCTCTCTCTCTCTCTCTCTCTCTCTCTCTCTCTCTCTCTCTCTCTCTCTCTCTCTCTCTCACACACACACACACACACACGCCGAGTTTTACTTATCATTCTATAAATTATTGTTTCATTTGCAAACCAAAATATGCACCTAAAGATGTATAAGACCCGAATAAGTACATACACACAATTGCTTATTGCGCCATGGATTGTATCCAGTTTTGTATTGGGCAATTATTGAAGCATTTTGGTTGCACTCCATAATTGCTGCGTTATAAGCAACGCCCCCTTTGGCTTATAACAACAGTGACTCACTGATGATACAAGAATACATATTAACATGCTTGGCATGATTATCATACTCTTTTTTTTAACCGATGATCACATTATCATAAAGGAAAGCGCTCAGGGGACTTGAAGAACAGATTGCATCGCGTTTTTACGCAATGAAGTGACATAATATCAAATACAAGCACTTATTCTAGAACATACGTTGGAATATTTTTTTTATTTTACTTTTCGTAGGCTGGTTTTATTCCATTCAAAACTTCAGAGGTCTTTAGAATACCAAATAGATATCTCCCGCATTGAAGTTATTTACTCACTGCTCAAAACGTTAGTCTTGTGAAAAACATTCACCATTAAGGTGTTACCAAATTTGAAATTCTTTTTTTAGGCGATTGGGCAAAATCTGATCTCCTATTGAAATAAAACTGTAGTTATTTTTATCCAATTCAAGAGGTAAAATAATAGCAAATAAGTCTTTTAGATCTTTAGTAAGAAAAATTTAATCTAAGGCAGAAGCAATCCAAGTAAGTCGGCCACGCATGTGCTGTGAAAACTAAGCAGATTTCCAAAGCACTGGAGTATGATACACTGATGATCTCATCTCACCATCTATTCACTATATCTCCCGCAGGAAGAAGCCTATGTAAAATGGAATTAAAATTTTAATTGGATGAGTAGTAGTGGAGGTTTATCAGAGGCTCGGAAAAAAACCACAAATAGAACTCCGTTAATATTTGAGTCAGAGAAAACATTTATAAAACAATATTGTAGACAATTATAATTCAAACAATATTTGTTTATAATATTTTTAATCCGACACTCGTTAAACGAAATATTTTGAATTTTTAATGATTCCCCTCTAAAGAAAATCTGCTAAACGTTGGTCAATGAGAATGGTGATAACAATCATTGGGAAGTTACTTATATATTATAAATTAATAATTCAAATTTAAGTATTAAATCATTAATAATGAAAAAATAATTCTTACTAATGGCAGGTATTTTAGGATTTAAGTATTTGGGAGATCTTGTTCATTTCTTGCAAACATTTAAATTAATAAAACCTTAATTCATTTTAGTTTTGTTTTTTTATAGATTTTTTTTAGAGTGGATAGATCTTATTTACCAGAATTGTTGTTTTAAACCAATTATCTATTCAATGTGTTAGAGAGTAGTTTTTTGGGTAAGAAGGTTAACTTTTTTTTGTGGTTAATTGGTTACCTTTGGCTACATGTAGCCAGTGTCATGACACTGGGGCGCACCGGACCTTCCCAAAGAACTCCCCTAGAGTGGCGAGTTCGATTCTCACCTGTGCAATGGAATTTAATTAGTGACGGATTTCATTAAATAAAATCCCTAATCCCACCCTGGCTTGAAAAGGGTGGTAATCTGTAGATAACCCGTCCCGATTAGCCTGAGTTGGATAAAGTGGACGTTAATAAATAATTTTAGAAGTATTTGCCTCAGATCAGGCCAAAATGAGATTGCTTTGTGGTCTAGTTCATCTAAATTAAAATTCCACTGATCTCCAGGGACTTAAGATCTCTGGGGCTACTACATTGAATGGAAAATGGGTTTTGAGTAAGAATAAGGTGCAAATACAGTTATGTTTACTGTTGTAGCCATTGCTTACTTATGAGTACTTGGTATTCAAAATAAATTGTTATATTTTAGTGTATAGAATTGTATAGTATTCACTTTAGTGTATAGTATTTTATTTGTTTTTATATAAAATCCTGTGAAACATTTTATGTCCTTTTTTCTTAGAAATTCTCTCTTTTTTTTTTTTTTTTTTTTTTTATTTTTTTTTTTTTTTTAAATTTGAAGATGGAATTCTGGAATAATTAATTAATTTAATCAGTATGTATTTAAGGTATTATTTATTAACTTAATTTTATCTGTTAGATATTTATTTCTGTTTGTTGGTTCCTACTTTTTTGTGTCTTATTAAATTACACATTTGTACTTTCTTGCTCTTAGATCAAATTTTCCCCCCTGAAGATATTGTTCAATTTGTTTTCGTGTTGCTTTTGTTGAGGTGTTTTGATCCCTTAAGGGAAATCAGCTATTGAGGTCGGTCACATCACGCGAGTTTATAAAAATTTCTCCAAATGTCCATCTCTCCCCCACACCAGATGACGACAATGAGCCCCGTTCAAAATTATATATATATATATATATATATATATATATATATATATATATATTTATTTATTTATTTATTTATTTATTTAATTGTCAGTTAACGCTCTAGCGGTCGCAATTTTTGTTTGATCGATACGAAACTCGATATTTAACCGTTTTATGTAAAAAGACAGATCTAGTTCGTTAATGGCTTTAATCGGACAAGAGGGAGGGAGGGGGTTTAGAGGGGAGATTTTCGAAAATTCAAATTTCTCCGTTATTATGCATCAGATCGAAAAATTGTATAGAACCAATCTTATTGCAAATTAAATTTACTATAAATATTGTTATATACATGTATTCTCTATCTTGAATATTAACCGAGATATTTGCATTTTTAAGAAGTCTGTGGTCGGGTATAGTTCGGATTAGGTCGGCCGTTTCTTGTAACTACTTGGCTCAGGTGGAAGCTTCTAACCTTACCTGTCGTTTCTAACCTTACCTTACCTAAGTCACTTTGTGAGATTTATGCAAATACGTTCTGCTCATCCACCCCCCTCCCTTCTTTAGTTCTTGGACTACTAAAATTAGAGTTATTAAAATATAAATTATTCTTACAATTCAGAAGCCGTTTCAGTTGGGAATTCATTACAATTAACTGAAAGATTTCGCATTACCGTTTGTATTTAATCACGGTGATATTGTGTTACCAGTATGCAGATTTCTCAATTGTAAAACTTCACATGGGAAATCTGCTTAGTTTATGCAGCCCCTGCGTAACGGATTTTTTTTGATATAGTTGACTTTTTAACTTTTGGTGTTAATGTTTTTTCTTGTTATTGATATCCATGTTTTTTTCTCTTTTTTGTTATCTAAGGAATATGTCCTCGTAGCGAATTCTCGATAATAAAATAAATACACCACATTCATATGTTACTACATATACTACAGCATATTTCTAATCTTATTTTTCTACATTTGTTCAGTCATCATTGATGAAAAAATTAGCTTTAGACGCTGAATGCGTTTAGTTGGTAAGGGGGGTCGAAAGCATTGTAACAAATTAAAAAATAGAATTGCTTGCAAGATGTAGGTGGAGTAACTTGCAAGAAGGAAGTTTGCATGGATGAGCGATCAGCAAGGTTCATTATATCAGAGATTATTATACGCTTACACGCTATCAAAAGGAATTTATCTAAACGCCATTATTATTCGCTTTTAGGACAGCAATAAAGGATTTCTTTTCGGAATGACCTTTTTTTCTTTTTTCTAATGGTCATTTGTGACTGCCTCTCTTTTTCGTGGTTACGGTTATAGTCACTCACTGGTCGACGAACGAAAGAGGGTAATAGTACGTAAGGTCCGGGACAAAAAGATAGCCCACCCTATATTTTTTCTCTTAATCATTTTTAACTATTGATATAATTTGTATTTATTAATATGTAGTGTATTCTGCTCAAATTTGAACCGATGATCAATCTAATAGGAGTCGGAAAAAAATAATTTGTAAGAATTAATAAATAATACTTGATTTGGGGTAAGACAAAAAGATAGCACAGTGAACAATAATAATAAAATCCTTTATTAAAAATACATTAAAAGAATACCAAATGAAAATTCAATATCCTGTATACGCACCACCTTTTTCTAATGCAGCAATCATACGATTTGAAAGTGAGTTAAAATGGCGACGAATCAACTCTTGAGGTAGTTTGGTCCACTCCTCCTGAATTGTTTTTTTAATTCTTCAACGCACTCAAATTGTCGGCTCCCACTGTAAACACTTCTAGCAAGATGTCCCCATACATTTTTGATGATATTAAAGTCCGGGGAACGAGCCGGCCAATCTATAATTCTGATCCTTCCTTTTCTAAAAAATTCTTTTGCAACTTTCGCCGTATGAACTGGAGCATTATCTTGTTGAAAAATTACGTTCTCTTTAGGAACAAGTTCAAAATATTTTTGTAGTTGGTTTTCTAACAAATTAACATATTGCTGACTGTTCATTCTACCAGAAATAAACACGATATCAGTTTTGTGATCATAGCCAATGCCTCCCCATATCATGACGCTGCCTCCTCCCATTTGCCTCTTGGAAAACATTTTTTCTTCTTTCCGTAGATCATGGTAATAGTGAGCCCAGCCATCAGGACCGTCGAGGTTGAATTTTTTTTCGTCGGTGAACAAGATTTCTTTCCACTCGTCTTTCCATTGGACATGTTCACGGGCAAACTCCTTACGCCTTTCTTTATGCGCCATGCTTAGAGGTGGCATACCTTTCATTTTCTTTCTTTTGATGTGAGGAGCTGCACAAATGATCCTCTGGACGTTTTTCAAATTCGTCACTACACCAGCTCTAGCCGCAATTTGACGGGCCTTTAATGATGAGTTGGATGCAACCCTTAAAATTGCTCGTTTTTGCCGTGTTGTTAAAGCCGGCGGCCTTCCAGAAGATTTCTTCATCCCATAGCTTTCTGGAGACTTCAAAAAATTTAAAATCACTTTTCTACTCCTACTGGTATTTTTTGAAATATCGGAAATACAAAACCCTCGATTTTTCATTCGCTGAATGATATTTTTTTCACCTGGTGATAATGATTTTGCTCGTCCCATCTCACTAAAATAATGTTAACAACTTAAAAGAATAAACAGAACTGGAATAGCCTTGTCTACTCAGAGGGATTTGGTTTTCTTTGTAAAGAAACAATAGGTGTGCTATCTTTTTGTCTTACCCCAAATCAAGTAATAATATTAATTCTCACAAGCTGTTTTTCCTACCTCCTTAATCCTTAATGGATCATTAATCCTTAATGAAACCTTAATTCTTAATGAATCCTTAATCCTTTAATCCTTAACCCCTATTGATTAAGAGAAAAAATATAGGGTGGGCTATCTTTTTGTCCCGGACCTTATATCTTATTCAATAACTTTTACATTTTAGCAGATTTCCCTTAAGGGAAATCAGCTATTGAGATCGTACTCATGACGCGATTTTCGAAAAATTTCTTCAAATGTCCATCTGTTAACGTTCTAGCAGTCGCAATTTTTGTTTGATCGTTACCAAACTTGATATTTAAGCATTTTATGCAAAAAGACAGATCAAGTTCGTTAATGGCTGAAATCCGACGTGTGGGAGGGGGATTTTGGAAAATTCGAAATATCTCCGTTTTCATACGTCGAATCAAAAAATTCTATAGAACCAATCATATTGCAAATTAAATTTACTATAAATATTGCTGTATACATTTATTCTTTTTCTTAAATATTAACCGAGATATTTGCATTTTTATTAATGTGGGCCGATAACGGACGAGTGATTTTCCCGCTAAAAGCTAGTTCGGCCGTAACTGTTCAGCTCTCGTATGGAGATTTCTCTATTGTATAACGTCACGTGGGAAATCTGCTTAGTTTACGCAGCCCCTGCGTGACAGACTTTTTTAATAATGTCTCAATTCCTAAACTCTGGAACTCATTAAGAGGTTATTGTAAGTTAAATGCATTACCATGTCTTTTATGAATTATGTTTTTGAGGCGTACGTCTTTTCGAAATGACTAGTTTTGCTTTGCGGAATCAAGTAACATCCTCATGATTACAGATTGAATACTCGATAGCATAAACTGTCAAGAACTTTCATGTATAGTGACATTCATATTATACATAATTTCCAGCTATACAATATATTTTCATAATTCCTTCGTAACCCATGTGTATAATACGGCAACTACTATAGTAATTATTGTCTTAAATTTAAACCCTAAGACAGAGATTTGAGGACATCCTTTGATTGTTCTATGAACGCTTTCATCAGATGTTCCAGTTGTCAAAAAAAAAATCTACCAAATTTGAAGTAAAAAGTGTGATGATTGTTTCTTGAGAACTGAGTTAATACATTAATGAATGGTTTATTTCGAATTCATTGACCTTTTATTATCATTTCCTTATTCCCCAAGAGTTCCAACGTATAATTACTTACTATCCGAAGATGGGTATCTCCTTTCTCCGCGTTCGCATCTGTGCTAATTCTGAGATGTGAACCCTTCCCAATAAATAGAGAATGGGGATAGATTGCTTCGCAACAGGTGAAAAGATTTATTGACATCACCAATTGGAAGTCATACATCAGGAAATTATATAAATTGACTAACGAAAACGTTTAGAAATCGATAAATTAAAGTGAAAGGGGAATATACTTGTCAAGGATGAGTAACGCAGACTGTAGGATGAGAAGAAAAGAGCTTAAGACGTCTAGACAGATTCTTCACAATTCTTAGTATAATTATCTTATATAACTAATAAACCAGATGCAAAATAATGACTAATACAATTTGAAAATAAATAAAAGCAACTGATTTTCAGAGTTTGATTGGTCTCATGCCCTCTTGAAAAGGTCCGTAACGCAGGTACTGCGTAAACTAGGCAGATTTCCCACGCGGTGGTGCGACTTGCTATTGTTACCTTCTTACCATATATTTTCTAGTTCTAAGTAAAAATCCGCTGAGTAAAAGTGGCGGTTCACAGAACGCTGAAACCAAGAAAATACTAATAACTCTATTAATATATTAGCTACTAATAAATTATAGACAAACAATTTTAAAACATCAATAGCTTATCAAAATTAGTTCCACATAATTTTGTCGTTATATATGACTGACGCAATTTCAGCTATTAACGAATATGAACTTTAGAGTTGTATTAAACGATTAAATATTCAGTATAGTATTGATCAAATAAGCATTTTCGAATCAAGACTATATCTTAATATATGACACCATCATACAACGTATTTTCATGCATCGCAAATAGGAATAGTATATAGTTTGGTATTTATGCTGCGGGTGAAGTTGTGCATAATATAGCTTATTATAATGTGACATGAATATGGGGTTTACAGAAGGCAGAAAACTAAAATATGTAAATGTCTAGTTTAATATGTAATTTAGTGAAAATATGTAAATACCAATAAGATTGGTTCTATACAATTTTTCGATACGATATATAGGGATTTATTTAGTGGCGAACTCGTTAAATAAAATCCTTAGTCCTGACTTGAAGAGGGTGATAACCGGTAGATAACCCGTCCCAATTAGCCATAGTAGCAAAAGGTGGACTCTACTAATTATATCTGCCACATGACTATAAACTATCGTGATGTATAATTATTATTATTTTCATTATACTGTTAAAATAACATGTGTTTTCAGTGTATCGTTTGAGTACGCAAAGTGATACTTTTCTTTACTAGTACAGAAAAGTAACAGCTGTTATTGGAATATTCCTCATTATACTATCATTCATTGTATATTGCATACTTACTTAACCTGTATTTATTAAATCAAAACAATGTTTAATAATAGTGCGTGTTCAAATATTCCGGAAGATATTTTAAATGAATAATAATAATAATGAATAATAATAACCTTTTTAGAGTTGAAAAAGATGTAGTAGAATGCACAACGAACAAAAATTTGTCAATAATTAAGCAATCAATACCGCAAAAAGGTATTAATATAAGTAACAATAAAAATTGCACAATAAATATTAATTTTAAATTATAGGTCTATTGCCTATTCTATTTATCTGTTGAATAACCTTTGCAGTTTAATAAACATATGTTTCATATTTTAGAATTCATATCTTTATCTTCTGATTTTTTTTATAAGAATAAAAATATTAAAATATTTACCTTATTTCCTTTTAAGAATAGGTACAGTATAATGAAATAGTTATTTTCATCACTAGTACCAAAAGTGGGTCTTTTCGGTGCGAGGTCTAGTTTTACGAGCGAGGCGAAGCCGAGCTTGGAAATTGGACTGAGTACCGAAAGGACACTTTTGGTACGTGTTATGAACAATACTTTTCATTATACTGCTCATACTTGAGTGCATTAAAACCCTTTTATATTTCATTAATAACTTAAAGATACAATATAAGAAATTAAAGTGGCACATTATTTTATTTGAAATAAAACATCTGTTTATTAACCTATAATAGAAGAAAAGTACTTATATAAGAAATTAAATTGACACATTAAATATTTGGAAAAAACATCTGTTTATTAACCCATAATAGAAGAAACATTACAGATTTACATTAATATTTATAGTACAATTTTGATTATTATTTATGTTAAAACCTTTGTTTGGCATTGCCTTTTGGAATACAGTTAACTTTTGATTATTACAATGAATATAACCTCCTTCAAACACATGTTTATTAGTAACAGGTAAGGTTAGCGCACCGAAAAGATTTTTCAGTACTAGTCCCGAAAAGAGCTATTTTACGGACTCAAACCTAGTATTGAAAACACATGTTTTTTGACGCAGTATAATGAAAAGTCATTTTCAACATACGTACGCAAAGTATCTTTTCTGTACTCGGTCTTATTCCCGAACTCGGCTTCGCCTCGTACGTGAAACTCGACCTCGTACAGAAAAGATACACTTTGCGTACTAGTGATGAAAATAACTATTATTAACGTCCACTTTTTGCAACTGAGGCCAATTGGGACGGGTTATCTACAGGTTACCACCCTTTTCTAGACAGGGCGGGATTTTAGGATGTTATTTAATGAATTCCGTCACTAAATAATTTTCTTAGCCCAGGCAAGAATTGAACTCGCAACTCTAGGTTTACCATGTGAGATAAAGGTTAACTCTTTAACTCACATGGCTAACCTGAGCCCCCGTGTTGTATAATAAAAAAGACACAAAAATAATGTTACATTATATTCTATCCTCTATTCTTCCTTAGGTCGAATCCGAAGTAAACAAAACTTAAACTTAAATTCAATATAGAGGTAATGTAGAAATAGGGGTTGCCTGAAGGTAAAAACAAAAGAACCAATCCGTTACGAAACCAATAAATAACGGTGTTACAAATGGCACGCAAGTAATGTCAAAAATAAGGTTTGCTCAAATATCGAGTTTAGAAGCGATAGATCAAATATTACATTTGTAAACTAGATATTTAAACTTGTCATGAAAACTAAAGTTCCTGGTGGATTTAAAAATGGAGTAAAATCTAAAATCACCGAGATCTTCGTTGTTTAGCGTTGGATTGGATAATGTTGGTTTTATATATTGAAGGTGAATGTTAATTATGCCCAGTTTCGTTCTGTCCCTGGAATGATTGAACAGTATAAAGAAGCAGATGAAGTCGAGAACCTGTAACACCAGCTAATGTGCTCGGAAATTGTTCACACAACACGCTTGTTATCACCCGCCATCATCATATGGTTAACCACTTCATCATCGAAATGCTGATGAAGAAAGGTATTGTATGGAGTGTGGATGTTTACAGTGTCCACTCCAAAGGCTCCACGAGGTAAGCTGGCATTATTGCATTTCCCCCCCAAAATTAAACGTGCCATAATCATAGACCATTCAATGAGATATGATTGCAACGACGCGTAGCAATTTTTAAAAGTACAAAATGAGAAGAATTCTATAAAGAAACATTCCGTGAAGAATTTGGTGATCGCCAATTTAAGTTTCAGGGTCAGTTCTTTGGTTCGGGTCAAGAGGATTAACATAAAGACTGGATTCGTTCCATATTATTGGATTCGTTAAGAATAATCAACCATCATATTTATAAATAGTTTTAAATTATTATTCATTTTTCTTTTTATATATAATTTGAGCGTGGTTCATACAGGATTGCTAAAAGTTAAGGAAATGTAATATCCATATTCGGGAAACCATGAAAAATGAATTGAAGCATCTTGAAATATAATGTAATTATCTTCAGTATTATGCAAGTTTCTTGAACATGCAATAAATAAATAAGAACTTTCTTTCTCCGCTGACTGATTTTTTTCCTAATTAAGGCTCATTTATGAAATTACTTTTCATGTACGTATTTTATGTTTGGAATTTATACTGTATTTATTTTTAAATGTGTGTTTCTTGATTTTTTACTGGGTATTTTTAGCAGTTATTGAGGCTGTACTCTTGATGCGATTCTCGAAACACACACACACACACACACACACACACACATATATATATATATATATATATATATATATATATATATATGTATGTATAAGCCAGTTAAGCGATTATAGTTTTTGTTGGATCGTTACTAAACTCTTTATTCTAACATTTTATGTAAAAATAAATGCCATTCGTTAATGTTTGGACTAGTCTGAGAGGGTGTTTCAAAATTTCAAATTATCACCGTAATTATACCTCGGAGCGAAATATTTATAGAACAAATCCCATTGTGTATGTAATTTATTACAAATGCATAATATACATTTTTTTTTCAATATCTTGATTATTAACGGAGATATTTGCATTTTTTAGTTTCCTCGCCTACTCATGTCATATTAACAATAACATGTTAAATCATAACACACTTTATTCGAAGCTTAATATATAGTGTTCATTGATCTTAGACTGTGCGTGAAAATTAAAAACACATAGTGGGATGGCGTCAGAAAGTTTGGGTTCTTGGCTCAAAAATGTTTATTTGATCAATACGATGCTCGCCATTTAAACCATTCCATTTAACACTAAAGTTAACAGTCATGAATTGTTGAAATTCGACTAGGAATACGACGAGTTCAGAGGAGGGGGGGGGACTTGGAAAATCCAAAATGTTTGCTTCCAATCTATTATATTCCGATTTTTGAAGAGTCCAACTTATGCTCTCAATGAGCAGTACACTCCAAAAAAATGTCTTGGCAAAAATGTTTTTTTTTTTTTTTGGTATCCATACTTTGGATTTGGACGGCTTGTTTAACAAGTGATATTCCTCTATCAACTTCTGTTGTACGACCGTTGTCTTCAGTGATGATGCTCCCTAGGTAACAAAACTCCCATCACTTTTTTTATAATTATTCTTTGAAATTTCTATGGCCTTAATTAGGGATAAACAATTTCGGACATTGGCTTCCGTTGCTTTTCCTTCTAGTCACTGTTGAAAAATTCAGCTGGCCTGCCACATATAAAGACTCTATACCAGTTACATCACGGGTGCCTGTATTATTCCTGCAGGATCCATGAACCAAAGACTGCAGTGTAGTGTTATCTCTGGAATATGCTGAATGGTAGAGGAGCCAATTGATCTTATCAATAAAAAGGCCTTGTCCTCTACTATTGTTTTTAATTTTATGCAAAGTGCACTTTCAGAGGCAGCGGTCCATCGTCAGTGCCTGCTGACAAACAAAAACCTTAAGTCCATCTAACAAACATAGCATGGCCAACAGTGTAGTGTGTTACAACGTTGCCCGGGTAAACGCACCTGTTGATAGGTGAGGTCCTCAGCTGAAGTTCTAATTCCTAAATTATTATGACCTGGCAGCCTATACCTACACTCGCGACGTGCTGAAGAAATAAGTATACATTCTGTGGAAGTTGTTGTGAAATATCTACGGCTAAGAAAATGAAAGCATATAAGGAATGATGTGTTTATGATGAGTAGTTTCGGTAGTCAAGGCGGGGAAGATTATCTTGTTTTTCCGTTGCTAGTGTGATGATGTATGTTAGAACATCTTAGTTGTGTTGTGACACAGCCCAGCATCACTATCTGTCTTTGATCCATCAATCTCAATGAAATAATCTAAAGTAGGCTTTGCAAAAGTCAACGGACGAACCGTCTGATTTCTTAAATTGAGTTAATATGTTAAGATATCATGTGTCCAAATAACTAATGAAGTCTGAAAATTCTGGATCAGAATATATAATTGTTCTAAAAGAACAACGAAGCAACTGCTAAAACTGCTGTTTTAAAGGAGGCCCAAAAGGAAGGAAAGAATTATTTAAAATACTAACTGTGAAAATGAATAAAATGACTGAAATGACAAAGGCCTATCTATAGCATATATTATTTACATTTATATTAACAGAATTATAAGAAATCATTAATTTCTAACCTTAATTTTCAAATCATAATCAATTACGTCATAGGTCCCTGAAAAAAATGTTTTCTTGTTTTATAGTACAGAGCTATTAACATTTAACTTCTTGTCTAATAGGAAATACTTCATTGTTCCACAGTAAGCTTTAAGGCTTTCGTTAAGCATTAAACCTCAAAATTAGTAACATTATTGCAGGAGCATTGCTCTTCTGATACAGCGTTATGTCATTCAGCTGTTATAAACTTTAAAATTGTTGTGGCAACATTGATTTAGAAAGTAGTTCTGGATATTTTAGATAGAGATACTGAAAATTAAAATCAGGCCGAAACGTATAAAACAGCACTGCAGAGAGAGAGATAAGTGAAAGAATTGTTCGAAATTAGGGGTTCCTTAAAACAGACAAGCTAGCAGTGAAACTTAAACATTGGTTCCTAGTCGGCAAATGGTGGGAGAAAATGGCTAACTGGCATACAGAGAAAGCTTGATGATGGTGACCCTTGACTCCTCTCAGAATACTACTACTCCACGCACAGATGATCCGTAGTCTTAATAAAACGATGGAATAACACGTAGGCATGCAGGAGTTGTATTTGTTAGAGCCAGGATTCCTAACAGTTCTTTATTGGCTGCTATTAGAAATTTCCCTTTAGGGAAATCAGTTATGGATATTGTACTCGTGACGTAATTTTTGATGGATATATAGTCTTATATAATCGCTTCTAATAAATGGATGTATAACAAAGAATGGGGTAAAACAACACGAATGAATAGCAACCTTGTGCCAGACGCTCTGTCCCAGGAAGAAACCTAGGAACTACCCGCTGCCGTCATTGCAGTGATACAGGAACCCTCCCCCACTAGGTACAATGGGGCAAGCATATGCTTATTTCCAAAAAGTGAGTCAGTGGTCAGCCATTGAAGTGAGTAGATGTATTTGTGAGCTCTTGCAACTTTGTCTATTGTCGTGGACACAGTGAGTTTTCAGTGGTGAAAAATGGCATAATTGTAGTTATAGCTGCAGTTAACAATTCTGTGAAGTTTCAGTTGGATTCATCCAGTACTTCGATCACAGTGAGTTATTAAATTTCACAATCATATAGCTGTGCTCGGCGGTGGGGTAGAACTTGTCTATTCCAACCCAAGGGACAAGCTAGGCGCCCCTTCATTGTGGCAACTTCTGCTAAACAGCATAAACAGCCACGGCTCTTTTGGCCTAGTGGTTAGGCTGCTCGACTCGGAAGAAGAATTTCTGGGTTCGACTCGCACAAAAGAAGAGACTTTTTTTTTCTCATAAAAATTTTATTATTATTTAGTTATTTATTTTTATTTTTTTATCCGTTATCATTTATGTTTATTATTATTTTTTTTATTTTTATTATCTATTCATCTACTCATGGAATTTAATATATGAGGAGATATTTCCATATGATAATGGCTTTCGGAGGAAAAAGATCACGGTATTCAGGAAATTCACCTCCTGTAACACCTCGGCAAAACAAAAAAAAAAAGTCAAGGCAAAATCGACGGTGCCTCACTCAATCAGAGACACATAATGCCGATGAACCAACAGGAACTCAACCCAGCACATCGTACGCCCAGAACGAAATTACAGAGCCACAGACCAGAACTGAGAATCAACAGGAGTTAATAGAAGAATCTCCATTTTTTTCAAAAAACAAATATGCTTCATTACAAGAGAAAAATGAAGATAGCATGGATACCGACAAGCCAAAAGTTATCCGACCTCCACCAATATTTGTTAAACATATAAAAAACTTTAAATCTCTATGCACTCAGTTAAGTGGTAAATTAGGTGCCGAAAAATACACCTGTATCAATAGAATAAATGATACAAAAATTATCGCAGAGACTCCTGAAGGCTATAGAGCTATCATACATTATCTCAACGACTCTCAAGCTCAATATCACACTTATCAACTTAAGAATGAGAGAGCTCTCAGAGTAGTAATTCGTGGCCTTCACCATTCAACGCCTGTAGACGAAATTACGGCAGAGCTCTCTAGTCTAGGCTTCCGGCCAAGACAAGTGGTGAATGTTTTAGCTCCTAAAAAAAACACTAATGGAATTGAAAAAGTGCCGCTTCCTCTCTTCTTCGTAGATCTTGATCGGGAAGCAGGTGTCGAAAAGGTCTACGAATTACAATACCTGTACCATACCAGGGTACATGTAGAAAAACCGTATCCTCGGAGAGATCTTGTCCAGTGCAAATCTTGTCAATCTTACGGACACACAAAAAATTTTTGTCGCTATGAGCCAAGATGTGTTAAGTGTGGAGAAGGACACAGCAGTGAGTCGTGCGACAAAAGTAGGTCTTCCCCAGCTGTTTGCGCCCTCTGCTCCAACAACCACCCGGCAAGCTACAAAGGTTGTGAAACCTACAAGGAGCTTCGAAAACGGTACCGAACTTCAAATCAGCACTCAAGCCTGACGGATGATTCGACTCCCCATCCACGACGCCAAGCCCAAGCATCTCAACCCTGGAGGACTGTGGAAAGAGGAGTGACCTTCGCACAAGCAGCAACGGGGAGAAACCTGCGACAACAGAAGCTTGAGGTACCGAACTTCCCTCATAGCACTACTGCCCACATACCTCCCCCTCCCTCTTCTAATGATCTCACTACACTCCTAAACAATTTCCTTTCGGACTTCCGTTCCATTATAACCCCATTGTTCACACTCCTAAATAGTATTGTCTCCAGATTTCCTATCCCATCCGAATGAACACACATCCACCCCAATCATTCTCTATCCTCCTCTGGAATGCTAATGGTGTTCGAAACCACACGAACGAACTAACTACAGTACTACGAGACCACAACATCGATGCAGCACTTATTACCGAAACAAGATTATCCAGTAAACAAAAACTCGGTTTCACTGGATATCATACTTACCGAACAGACCATCCAGACAGAAAATCGCACGGCGGAACTGCCATAATAGTTCGGAAAACAATCTCTCATTCCCTTATACCGCTGTGCCCCTCTGACTCTCTCCAAGCAACAGCTGTTGAGTTTTCAACTCCTTCTTTCTCTTTTACCATATCAGCTGCCTATTGCCCTCCTAAGAAACCTCTCCATGATTCCACACTGAATAATTTATTTGATTCAATCAGTCCTCCTTTCCTTGTTGGTGGTGACTTCAACGCAAAACATCTACAATGGGGATCCAGAATTACCAACTCTCGAGGTCGTACTCTCAATGCTGTACTGTCCTCAAGGCGCTGCACCACCATATCCCCTAACACCCCAACCTACTGGCCTACAGACCCTAATCGCATCCCAGACCTTATTGACTTTTTCATCACCCTTGGTCTCCACCACATCGATTATAAAATTTCCTCTCTAAATGACCTTAACTCCGATCACACTCCCATTGTCCTTGAACTATCCCTACATGCTCTTCCAAAATCACTGCCACCTTCCTTATCGAATATTCCCGTCAACTGGGATCGCTTTTCTTCACTTCTAGAAGAAACCATAGACCTCACAATTCCATTGAAAACGTCCTCAGATTTAGACTTAGCTGTAAATCGTTTCACAACCTCCATCCAACAATCCGTATGGAAAGCAGCTCTACCTTCCCATCATAAACCACGCCTACAACCATCCGACTCTCTTCCCCGTCATATTCTCCAGCTCCTAGCCGAAAAGCGAAAAGCTCGAGCTATGTGGCAAAGGACTCGTCATCCTGACGACCGCATTTATTACAATAGACTATGTCGAATTGTAAAAGGGAGACTTGACGTTCATCGAACCACATCCTATAATTCCTATCTTGCTTTACTAACCTCTCAAGACAAATCCCTCTGGAACGCTACCAGTAAAATCCTAAAATACCATCCAACGTCTACCCCCCTTCGCCGAGAAGATAGTACATGGGCTTCTTCAGATAAGGACAAATCCGAAGTTTTAGGGCGACACCTACGTCAAACCTTCTCACCTCATCCAGATCCTCAGGACCACTCCCATTCCCAAAAAATCCAAGAATTCCTCGATTCGCCATTACCAATGTCCCTTCCCCCACGTCCTGTTTTACCATCAGAGATCAAACGCATCATTTGCCGCCTTCCTCGCAATAAATCTCCAGGGTATGATCTAATTTCCTCTAAAATTGTTTGTCGACTCCCACCCAAGGCCATTACATTTTTAACATATCTATACAATTGCATATTCCGCACTACCCATTTCCCTCTACTCTGGAAATTTGCAATCATAATCCTCTTCCCGAAACCTGGAAAACCGCCTCAGAATCCATCTTCCTATCGTCCTATTAGCCTTCTCCCTATTTTCTCAAAAATTTTTGAAAAACTTTTAATTAAGCGCCTTCTCCCAATTCTCCAAAGTCAAAACATCCTTCCTTCCCATCAATTCGGATTTCGCTCTCACCATTCAACAGTACAGCAATGTCTTCGCGTTGTAGATCACATATCTGCATCTATTGAACGAAAAGAGTATTGCACGTCAGCCTTTCTTGATGTTGCACAAGCCTTTGACAAGGTTTGGCATGACGGATTACTCTACAAGCTCAAACTACTCCTTCCCAGCACCTTCTACCTGATCCTTAAATCCTATCTTTCCAACAGATTTTTTCGAGTCCGTCAAGGAAATGAATATTCAAACTACTATCCTGTGGAGGCAGGAGTTCCCCAGGGCAGTTGCCTGGGACCACTCCTGTATCTGATATACACATCAGACATCCCTACCTCACCATCAACTCTCCTAGCTACCTATGCAGATGACACAGCAATCCTATCATCCGATCCCGATCCTATTACTGCTTCGAAGAATCTCCAATTCCACCTAACCAAGATCGAAAAATGGTGTAATGCATGGCGCATACTGATCAACGAAGGGAAATCGCACCATATCACCTTTTCCCTCCGGCGAAGTTCCTGTCCTCCTGTTCACTTCTACAATATTCCTATACCACCAGCAGATTGTGTACGCTACCTTGGACTACATTTGGACACCAGACTTACTTGGAAATCCCACACAATAATTAAAAGACAGGAACTAAACAGACGATTCGGACAACTTTATGGACTGCTAAATAGAAAATCTCACTTGTCTACCGAAAACAAACTAACAATATACAAGCTACTACTAAAACCGATATGGACATACGGAATAGAAGTGTGGGGTACAGCAAAACATACGAACATCAGACGCATCCAGACCTTCCAATCCAAAGTCCTGCGCACCATAGTAGATGCTCCATATTATGTTACAAACCACACCCTCCATAAAGATCTTAATATCCAATTTGTCAAGGACCTAATTCCCTTAAGATTCAAAAAATTCCACAGCAGGCTATCCAATGTTCCTAATCCAGAAGTCCTAGCCCTTTCCAGTACCACTCATCCTTATTCCCCTCCTCGGCGCCTCAAGCGAATATGGCCCAGGGATCTCCTATAAGTGTAAAGTGAAGTGATAGCAGTGGCTTATTTCTTCTCAAGTGCCATTCCTCCTTAGCTCTTGACTTCTTGCCAGGCAGGGAGAGGATGTTCCTCTCATTGTGGTGAAGTGGTGTGGCTACTGTCAAGAGTGATGGAGGAACTATTGTATTGTACATATCGCACATTACCAAATGCATTTAAATGCAGGATGTAATATTCAATAAAATAAAAATAAAATAAAAAAAAAAATATTTCCAAAAAGTACTTAGAAATGGCATATGCCATTTTCATGAGGTACGTTCTGAACTTTTGATAAGTACTATCGAGAGTGGGAAATGTATCTGTAATTTATCAGATGGATGCATCAAAAGAGCCGACAATACAAATAGAATAAAATAAAGGGATAATTATTGATCTTACAGTCGGATTTAAAACCAGAAAAAATAAATACAAGATGTAAATTAAAAAAGTAAAAATAAAGCATTTTCACCCCCTGCAGATCATATTTACAAGAAAAATATCATATTGATAATTCGAGTGTGAATGGTCTGTTGTTGGAACCCAGAAGAAGTATACTTAAATCAGCCATCACATGTAAAGAGGGAATAACTATGGAAGATTTGTTTAAACATACAGAAAGGACCCATTAGAATAGTAACCATCCATTTATACAAGAATAGTTTAGTAGTTTATCTTAAACTGTTCCCTTAGCAACATCCTATACAGGAGATTATATTTCTTATAAAATATCAATCAAAATTAATAAAATTACCTCGAAAAGGCAGACAAGGAAGCAGACCCTGATAGGAGCCCCTAAAAAGTTGTCAGCTTAATTTGATTTTATAGATAAATATAATATAAAATTAAAACAGTCAAGCTATAGTGGTTTCAATTTTTCAGTTTTTAAGGGTAAATATATATATTTGTTGAATACCGCTCCTGCTTGTTCCAATGCTTGTTTTCATCGTTACCAAACACGATATTTAAACGTGTGTGAGATATATTGAAACATTTTTGATGTTTTCACGTTTTCAATCAATTGTATATTCTATAGAGTCAAATATTTACTTGATGGATTCCATACTCAATATTTAAACGATTCGCCTAAACCTAAAGGTAAAATTTGTTAAAGACCGTTATTGGACCATTAGGAGGGTGCATACCCATTGTCACATGGCATATTACATGTATGATTATGTTTAAATACATTTGTTACAATATTTACAATTTAGTGGATTATTATCACATATTAAAAAATAAATAATAATGTGAAATAATTAAAAATGAAATTTAAAAACAAATTAAATAAATAAAATAGCGTTAACGGACATATTCGGACCTCATGAACGGGCCACATTTTCGTCATCTCCTGTTTAGGATCTCGTCATGAGTACAACCTAAATAGCTGATTTTCCTTAAGGGAAATCTGCTAATAAAGCTGCCAAAAACGGAAAAAAATTTCAGTTACAGAATGTAGATTTAGAGGGGTCTGGCCATCTCATCCCATTCAAAGTGAATATTAGAAAGGAAGACTGTAGTAGTTAGTTCCAGCCAGTTGGGCAGTATTTTCCTCAAGCTACAAACCGGAAGCTATTCATTCAGCTAGTCGGCAAAACACCGTGCTCACTCGTCGAATTATAATTAGATCTGGAAAGTGAACTAGTTCTATTGTATTATGATATTATTTTTGTTTTCTATATCTATCAAACGGCTTTCTGAGATAAGGCAAATGATCAAATCTGCTACAATTTGATGTGGTCGACTTGAATGATTTGTGGTCAAACGTTATCAGCTTTTGATAGCAGTGAGTCTTCAAGTCGCCTCACATTGGAAAAAAAACTGTGCACAAAGTATTGAAGATGTAGTTTTTCAGCTAAAATAGTAAGACTTTGAGGATAAATATTACGCAAAAAAGATATATACACTTATAAAAGAAAGCTCAATATTTTGTGAGGTCTTCACTAAATTTCTGAAAGTTTAGAACTTAATTGCGGACCTTTCAATATTTTGTAGCACGAGAGATGAAATATATTTATTTTAATAAAGGATGTATAATAAAAGAAGGATAATAGGATACATTGAGCATTTATTGTTTTTCTGTACCAACGTAACTAATATTAAAACAATTAATTTCTTCGCATATTATGAAATATCAAATTTAAATCATTTATTCGTTGTAAAAATGTCTCAAAATAAATTAATACATTTTCTTATATCTATACCTTTAATAATTACAGGACTGAAATTAGGAATGTTATGTGTATCATAAGTTTCTATGAATGATTGTAGTTAGTTACCTGTTCTCGATAAATATACAGATGCTCCTGGTAATTTATGTAACTTTATATTTTCGGATCATCTTGATATAAATATGGTCAGATATAACTTCAAAAAGACTAATTTTTATTTCACAATAGAGGTGTTGGAAGTGAAGGATACTCTATACTTTTAGATTAATATCCCCCAATTCTCCACAAATAAATATTTAGGAGCTATGCTCTTTCTACTTCCCTTGTCTCCATCTTCAGAGCTACTTGCGTCCCGTGAGTGGAAAAGACGCTACGTGCCCAAATCACTGAAAGCAACGACAAATATCTTTGAAAGCGCTTAGCTCATAAAGGTATAATTGTGAAAGATTTGGTGTTGTTCCTCTACAAATACTACTTATGGGTTCGTCAACTAGATCTCTTCAAGAAGTCAACATTTTTTGTAAATTTTGTTTTACAAATAGTCGACCCAAGAAGCAATATAAAATATATTTCGGTATAAGTGGCTAGGTTTGATGAATGTTAGCTATCTCCAATCTAATGGGTTCGTCATATTATCTATCTCTTCAGTTTTTTAGTGCACTAACCCAAATCTCAGATATGCGTTTTGGAGATCCGATTTTTTCATTGAAAGACTGTCCAGGACTAAACTACCTGAACCTGATTAACCTGATTACAACTTCATTCACTAGTCCGGTGATTGTTAGGAAGAAAGAGAAGGACTCATAAATACTTACTGATTAAATTCTAGTAAGCGAAAGTGACTTCCATTTGCAGAACTGTTCCTTGACCCATCCCAGACCATTCCACTGGTCAGATTACGGTTACTTTTAATTAACTTTTACCCGTTACGAGAAGATATCTTTCACCCTTCCCTTCTAATACATAGAAACTAGACATAGTTTAATATAAAAGTATTGTGACACAATATTTTTCATTTAGTCTAGGACGTTTTTGAACAAAAAATCCTGAAATCTCCTATGTGGTAGATAAATAGTTTGGCTATATTATATTACCACTTTAATCGTTCAGCAATTTGACCTTGCAGCTAAAAGTTGGAATATTTTAGTTACTTAGGAAAGGAATTATATTGCTGAAGGAGTTTTCCAAGATTAATAGCGTAGAATGCTCTAGGAAATGAGCTATAGAAAGTATATAAAGTTTTATTAGCGGATATAAAAATAAATCATTACAATGATAACAAAGCCTATTACACAGGAGTTGCGAGAACTAATCAGAATTCTCACGAGAAGGAATGGCATACGAAAGTGATATATACCAGCATATATGACGTCATCTGTGCATTTAAATCTCTATTACTTCCTTTCAAAAGTACCCTATGTAAACAAGATTTGAAAAATGAATTTTTCTTTGAAACAGTACATAAAATGAAGATAGCCTTAGTGATGGATTAGTGAATGCCAAAAACGCAAACATAAAACTCTGTTAAGTTTCATTATAGAAATAAACGTTTTTGATCGACCATTGTAGTACATCACACTACCTACAAGTTTATTTTATTTATATATTTGAAGAGTTCTGTATACTTTTCAATGTATACAGGTATATTTAAAATATTCAAATCATTTACATTTTCTACATGTCTTATTAAAAGAGGTTTTTGTTTTGGTTGTTTCTTAAGTAAGTGGCAATAAAAGGATTATTTAAAAAAGTATTTACACAAGGCTCGTTAAGTGGAATTCATTAAAAATGAAATATTTTATATTATAACATGATCTAATCAATCTAGTAATAAGAGAGATATTGCAGGTTTTACGCCAAAACTAGCATGCACTCCTTGTGGTCTAATTACGGCTTTAAAGAACTTGATCTTTAGTTTTAAAAAAATTAAATATCGCGTTTGTTATTGATCGAACGAAATTCACAACCCACGGAGTATTAACTGGTAAGTACACATTATTTTGAATGGACATGACCTTTAAGGATAATTGACGTTTGAAAGACTTTTTGAAAATCTCGTCTTGAGTATAACTCTAATAGTCCCAACCAGAGAACAACTTTAATTGTCCCAGAGATCAAATTGATACAGGTATATAATATTCACCGTTAACCATTTGGCGTTCAAATTAGGGATAGTTTTACCGTAAATGTCCTATTAGCGAGGCATGTTGGGTGCTGGTTAGCAAATATTTTGTGAATTTTAATTTTTTTTTTTTTTTTTACGAATGCTTATAGGGATTAAATAGTGAATACAATTCCCAGTCACTAATCTTATACTCTTGTGGTGAAACTCCATTATCGACATATTTCACGAAAAAACAAGGCAAGATAATCAACCTTCATAAATTTCATGTCTCTGAAACGCATGTAGCATTTTTGTGCTATTAAAATTGCCCTTTTTACAGGTTGTTAAGTAATTAAATAGTTCACGTTTTACATCTAATGACATCAAAACTGGATAGTTACTTCGAATAATTTAGAAGAGTTGATTTTCGCTTAGGACTATATTAGCAGCCTATGTATTCCTATGCCACTCTAGGTTTACCGTATCAACGCCATAACTCACATTTTTGGGAGTTTGGGGAGTCCACGCTCATAGTTAGATAAAGTTTAAGTAACGGGGAGGATACGTGGAAGCATTTATAAATACCAGAAGGGTTGTAGGGACACACCAAAAGCCATGAAGGAGAAAGTGAGAAAGTGCAATAAGCAAAACAATCATCAGACCAAATGTAAGAGAGTGAAACTCGTGAAAGAAAACGGAAGAACAATTGGGAAAAGGTGGAGAAGTTATTTGGATATGTGAAAAACCAGAACTGATGGATTTATAAATCGACCGTCTTACCAAGTTTGTTAATGATGAAATTCGGAGCAAGAGGATTGTGCATGGATGTGAAATTCCAAATAGTTTGCATTTGATCTTCGAACAGTATTATATGGCTGATGGTGCTGATAATGTATGTACCATCCATCGAAGTAAAAAATTAACGGAGTCATTTTTAATTCCTCCAGTTCAGACTTTCAAAAACTGCAACTCCTACTCAAAAAATTCCAGATAAAGCCATTGTCTATATTGTGTCCAGTTTTAGTTTCAAGTCTTGTTTTCATAAAGTTCATACTATAGTGTTAAAGAGTGCATCACTTGAGGGCATCTGCGCTGATGCCATTCCTGTGGGTGGGAAATCCGCTTATTTCACTCCGCTCCTGCGCGATGGACGTTATACTAACAAAGCTGATCTACACGTCGTTTCGTAAGACCCGTTGATGGACTATTGGACTAGTTGGCGGTGCTCCTAAAACCCACTAGAGGGCACTAATTATGATTTTGCAACGAGAAACCATTCTCAGCAACTCATCTGTTTGGAAAATAATGAGGAGCATGCAAGTTAATGGGTGCACTCGTGACGCAAGCATGGGGCTTAGCAATCGGCACATGTCCCCTGCGTGTGCCTTCATAATCCGAGCTTGAGGTGGACAATCCCTTGCGACAACTCACAAACATCAACAACGTCTTACGTAAGACACCCCAGGTCCATTGTTCGCCTTCATTAAACGGCGTATAACCGCATCGTTTTGACTCTTCATGATCTGAATTTTCTGTACGCGAAAGGAAACAAAAAAAAAAAAACTGTTGCAAGTAATAGCACAATTTGTTTGTCCGTCCGTTTTCACTTGGTCATTTCGAAATGGTATTCAGGAGTTATGAGAGGAAGCATAGAGAAACCGCAGGGTCGGTTTTTGCCCCAGGCGGAGAGATGGACGACCCAGCTGTACTAGAGGAATTCAGAGCACTTCTTTGCTTCCTTACTTTCGTGTGAATGTACCTCCTATACACCGCCGTTTCTATAGGCCGTACACGTCTTCCATTCTCTTTGATGGGTTTTTCTTCGGGCTTAAGTAAACCTGGTCAATAGCCCTGAGAAAGCGAAACTGTTTCAATATCTCACCTCATTAGTCTCACTTATTAATGGAGGTCAAAATATAACGGGTGAAAGACTTATTTCCAGGAATAATGATTATCTAGATCAACGATTATTTCGTTTATGTATTACTCTAACCAAAATAGAGTGATCCTTAACAATTTAAAAATGAAGGTACCAAAAAAACAGCTATGCTGACTTTTCGGTGGAATTTATTAATTTTTATTAATTGGCACAAGATAACCAAGTTAAAGCGCTGCCTTTAATCTTCCATGGTAAACCTAGAGTGGCGGGTCCAATTCCCGCCTGGGCAATACGAATGTATTTAGAGACGAACTCATTAAATAAAAGTCCGTCAAGCAGGGGCAGCGTAAACTAACCAAATATTTCCCACGTGAAGTTTTACAATAGAGAAATCTGCCTAATAATGACAGTAGTAGTAATGGATCTCCAAACCTATTCACGAGGGAACGAATAGTTACGAAAACTGCCACACTCACTCTCGGCGGAAAGTTCCGAACATGGCCGACTCCTGCCGACCACACACACAATACAAATACAAATATCTCGGTTAATATTCAAGATACAGAAAAAATGTATATAGAACAATATTTATAGTAAATTTAATTTCCAATAAGATTGATTCTTTATAATTTTTTGATCCGACGCATAATAACGGAGATATTTCGAATTTTCAAAAAATCCCCCCTCCCACTGGTACAATTCCAGCCGTTAACGAACTTGATCTTTCTTTTTACATAAAACGAATAAATATCGAGTTTGGTAACGATCAAACAAAAATTGCGACCGCTAGAGCTGTAACAGACAAAATATATATATATATATATATATATATATATATATATATATATATATTTGTATACAATTTTGAACGGACCTCATTTTCGTCATCTACTAGATAGGATCGATGGACATTTGAAGAAAAATTTCTAAAATTCCGTCATGAGTACAACCTCAATAGCTGATTTCCCTTAAGAGAAATCTGCTAAAATTCTTAGTCCCACCATGGCTAGAATAGGGTAGTAACCTGCAGATAACCCGTACCAACTTGCCATAGTAGTAAAAAGTGGACGTTAACATATAATAATAATATTACTTTTTCGCTATAACATAATTTTGCTAGTTCGGCCAGAACAAATTTTTCCTTAATTATTTGAACTTAATAAAACCCTCAAAACTTCCTGATTTAAGCTAAGCTAACGAATGATTGCAATTTGATTTATAAATTCAATTTTTGTGAAATTTGTATAACGTTCTATATGGGTGCAGCTCAGTTCGAAATGGGAAATAAATTCTCAGTGAGTGAATAACACAGATAGAAACATCATAACCCAGCTTTAATTCTGGTTATCATAGTTACTGTCCGACGACAGTATAGCAAAAATATAAATAAATATAAAATTCTCTTTCTGTTGACAAGCTATATAAATTGTAAATGTGTTTTTAAGTTAGGTGTTATTATTGTAAAAAAATTTTTTTATAATGTTATAGACGTTTTTGTTATATGACTAATTATGTAAAATATTTTTAACAACTGATTTTTAGACTCCTAATTATGGTGTTACATTGTTTTGTAGCTCTGAGGATGGGGATTTAGTCCCCGAAAGCGCTCAGCGTTTATAAGAAATAAAATTGTGAGGAGCCATAAAAAAGTTTTTGTGATTAACCATTCATCACCCTCACCACCAGCTATAAATAAATATGAAATAAGATTCTGTTGGTGTCATCTCTGTTGTTCATTTACCCGACCCTTATACTGCTTTCGGTCTAGCAAGATATGTACGTAGTATTAGCAGATTTCCCTTGATGGAAATTACTATTGAGGTTGTAGTCTCAAAATTGAAAAAATCTCTTTTAAAAAAAAATTTGAAAAGATTTGAACATATTGGAAATAAAGAGCCCCCTATAAATGAGTTTTGTCAATATACTTTTAAATAAGCATTGGCACTAGAATTTATACCGGCTTATTAACGCTCAAGCCTCAAACCTATTTAATGAGTGTTCAAATATTCTTATGTGATTGATATCGTTGTCATTGTTATTTATTTACATCCACTTTATGCTACTATGGGTGATTGAGAGGGGTTATCTACAGGTTTCCACCCGTTTCTTGCCAGGGTGGGATTGAGGAAATTAAATAGCTTTTGTGAAAATAAATAGCTGAATGGTAGTTAACTACAGTTTATCGCATCAAATCTAGGAGTACACATAATTATTCTCTTCGAACCAACATACTGCTCAACTCAATCTAGAGACATAGTCTTAGTTATGTATTCACTGGTTAGTGCTTTGTTGTTGCTGTTTCGGATTGTGTTTGTTTTTGCTGTGCTCGTCAGTCTTTTGTTGTTGCTGTATTGGTTAGTCTTTGTCGTTGCTGTGTCAGTTAGTCCTAGTTTCTGCGGTACTTATTAGTCTTTTGTTGTTGCTGTCAGTTAGTCGTTATGCTGATTAGTCTTTTATTGTTGCTGTATCAGCTAGTATTTTTTGTTACTGAGTTGGTAAATCTGTTGTTGCTGTGTTAAGTTAGTCCTTGTTTCTGCGGTACTGATTAGTCTTTCGTTGTTGGTGTATTGGTTAGCACTTGTTGTTGCTATGCTGATTAGTTTTTTGTCGTTGCTGTATCGTTTAGTCTTTGTCATTGCCATGTTAGTTTCCGCTTTTTTCTGCGGTGCTGATTAGTCTTTTGTTGTTGCTGTGTCAGTTAGTCTTTGTTGTTGCTCCATTGGTTAGTATTTGTTGTTATTATGGTGATTAGTCTCGTTGTTGCTGTATCGGAAAGTCTTTGTCGTTGCTGAGCTGGTTAGTCTTCTTTTGTTGATGTGTTGATTAGTCTTGTTGCAGCTGTGTTGGCTATGTGTAGTTCTAATCGGCCACAAAGTGATAATTTCCAACGCTAACCCACTGATCCACAAATACCTGGTACATAAATGAAAACCAATAATTACCAACTCTACCCCTTCAGAAGAACAATTTAGAGTTTATAAATTCAAAATGGCTAACGTATAGAAGACTGAATCTGGCACTTCTCTCCAACCCACTCCTCTATGGGAGTTAATTTTTTAAAGTGTCACAAATAATTAACATTAAATATGTTTTGGTTAATGTTATTCGGTTTTTGAAAATTTGTGATTAAACCACTTAACATTGGTAGTGGATGTAAACAAATATCGCATAAGTAATCTTTAGTTAAAATTCTGTAAATTGTTAGTAACGTAAATATCAAATATAGTATTGACTTTATTACAAAATAAAAATATTTTCAATTTATTTACGAGATTAAGGAAGGAAATGGTAAGAAGGAAAAAGGCTTGAGACTGGCATGTTATGTTAGCAGTTAGAACTTCTATAATGAGGGCCTTCCCCCATTATATATGTTCATAAGCAACTCTCATTTTTATACCTTTGTCCTTCTTTAATGATAAACAAACATCAGTAATTTGAGCCAAATGTCTTCTAATAATTTATATATCATTAGTAAGAAGCAGGTGGCGCCATAGAGGCCGAATTACGTATATAAATAGTCCTGTTTCCTTTAACTCTCTTTTTTAGAAAATGAAGTAAGGTGGGAGTGACACCAGTCCGAGCATGTGTTTCTAAAATTCTATTAATCTTATTTACCAGATGTGATGTTTTAAATCAACCATCTACTCAAAGTGTTAGAGAGTAGAGTTTTTTGGTTAAGAAGGTTAACTTTTTGTTCTGGTTAATTGGTTACCTTTGGCCACATGTAGCCAGTGTCATGACACTGGGGCGCACCGGACCTTCCCAAAGAACTCCCCTAGAGTAGCGAGTTCGATTCTCACCTGGGCAAAGGAAATTATTTAGTGACGGAATTCATTACATAACATCTTTAGTCCCACCCTGGCTAGTAAAGGGTGGTAACCTGTAGATAACCCGTCCTGATTAGCCTGAGTTGCATAAAGTGGACGTTAATAAATTATAATAATAACTATTCAAAGTGTTTGTGCAGATGATGTATAATGAGGTGCTTAGATACGTTTATTAGAATATTTGCTGTATTTTACCTTTATTCATATTCGAAATCCTCCCCTGTAGAGAACAAACGTTGTAGAGAATCAATAGTTTAACAATAATGGTTCAATAACACTTTTTGACCCGACTCACAATAACGGTGATATTTTGAACTTTCGAATTCCCCCTCACCCCCTCACTAGATCACAAACCTTTACAAATATGATTTTTAGTATTTTGATGAAACAGTTAAATATCGAGTATGGAGTAGAACAAATAAACATGTTCCGAGTTAAGAACGTCCGACTTGAACAGAAAAAGTTCAATGAAAACAATATTTGGTATTTAAGGTTCCAATAAAGTGGTTCATGATATAACAGCTTATTGGTAATATGACATGAGTAGGAGTGGGGGCTTACTGATGGCTGAAAAGATTGCAAATATCTAGGTTAATATTCATGATTAAGAAAATAAATATATAACAATATGGATAGACAATTAAATTTACAATAAGATAGGTTATAAAATTTTTAATCCGTTGTATAATACCAGATATTTTGAATATTCAAAATTTCTCGCTTTTAAACCCTCCTGTCCTATTTCCGATTTCAGTCGTTAACTAACTGGATTTTTAGTTTTTCATAAAACGCTTATATATCGAGTTTGGTAATTTAAGACAAAAATTGCGACTTCTACAGTGGTACATATACATAAACACACACCCCTTGAGGGAAATCTGCTAACAACATTTCCTACATTGAACACACCTTAATAATTGCAATAATTTCCAGTTTTTATAAAAAACGTAGACACTATGTTGCTGTGGCTAATGGGAGCGGGGTACTCGCATTTTGTTGTCTTTATTCTTTACCTCCACTTCTATTCTATTGGTTTAGATATATAAAATATATGTTATAAATAGAAAATGGATATTTATGTTATGATAAGATTAATAGTGAGTTATAACAATAATTAGGAAAGTGATTATTTACAAAACCCCTGGTGACAGACTTTTTTATCAGTTCTATTCAATTTATATTAATAGATTGCACCTACTCAAGAGCAGTCTAAATCAAGATCATTGCTACTGCTTTTTAGCAGATTTCCCTTTAGGGAAATCAGCTATTGAGGTCGTACTCATGACGCGATTTTCGAAAAATTTCTTCAAATCTCCATCGATCCTACCCAGGAGATGACGAAAATTAGGTCCGTTCAAAATTAATATATATATATATATATATATATATCTCTATATATATATATATATATATATATGTGTGTGTGTGTGTGTGTGTGTGTGTCTGTTAACGCTCAAGCGGTCGCAATTTTTGTTTGATCGTTACGAAACTCGATATTTAACCGTTTTATGTAAAATGACAGATCAAGTTCGTTAATGGCTGAAATCGGACCAGAGGGAGGGAAAAATTGTATAGAACCAATCTTATTGCAAATTAAATTTACTATAAATGTTGTTATATACATTTGTTCTCTATCTTGAATATTAACCGAGATATTTGCATTTGAAGTCTGTGGTCGGGGATAGTACGGATTAGGTCGGCCATCTTCGACATTTGTCTCATTTGGCTCAAGTGGAAGCTTCTTCTAACCTTACCTGTTGTTTCTAACCTTACCTTTCTTTACTTTTTGAGATTTATGCAAATACGTTCTGTTCATCCGCCCCCCCTTCTTTAGTTCTTGGACTACTAAAATTTGAGTTATTAAAATATAAATTATTCTTAATTCAGGAGCCGTTTCAGATGGGAATTTATTTTAATGAACTGAAAGATTTCTCATTACCGTTTGTATTTAATCAGGGTGGTGTTGTGTTACCAGTATGCAGATTTCTCTATTGTAAAACTTCACATGGGAAATCTGCTTAGTTTTTTGGACATTATAGAATTGATAGGTCATATTTTTCTTGATATTCTGACAGAAATTCTTCCTCTCACCATAATTTACCCCCAGTATTATCGTTAGAGCTTAGCTTATGATCTGACGTCAGCCTCTGTAGTCATTATTTATTTCAGAAATTACGGCCGTAAGGAATAGCTATTTCTTCAGGGAGATTTTAATGCGAAACTTGCTAACCCTAGCAAACCTTCAGAAATGGGACAGATGTGTATATCCAATTCTCGCCTTTCACCACCTCTCTAATCTTCTTACTTCTCGTCTCCAAAGTCATTCATAATTTACTTTTTAATAAATCTAAGCGGCCATTTTCTTCAACAATGTCCATGTCTTCATGGCCATTATTCTCAGCGGATTCTTCAGTATTGCTGATATTAATCAGCATTCTCTTGTCAATTACGGTCGTCTGGTATAGGAATACATGAATGTGTATGAAAAAACGAAACAAAACTAAAAACAGTCCTCCACGCAGGGGCTGCGTAAACTAAGTAGATATCCACAAGTTGGAATGAAATAGTAGAGATCTCATCTCAGCGTGGGGGCTCAGGTTAGCCATGCGAGTTAAAGCGTTGACCTTTATCTCATATGGTAAACCTAGAGTGGCGAGTTCGATTCTCGCCTGGACAAAGGAAATTATTTAGTGACGAAATTCATTAAATAACGTCCTAAAATCCCACACTGGCTAGAAAAGGGTGGTAACCTGTAGATAACCCGTCCCAATTAGCCTAAGTTGCAAAAAGTGGACGTTAATAAATAATAATAATCATCTCAGCGTATATTCTTCATTTCCAAAAAAAAAAAAAAAAAAAAAAAAAAAAAAAAAATCTTATGAGCAGAGAAGTGTGTGGTCAATAAAATCTTACTTGATGACGTCATCTCACTCTCTATTTGCATTTATCTCCCATAATAAAGGTCCTTAAAAAGAATATTTGGTCTGGATGTACAGAGTAGGCCTGTTTTCCTATACAATACGTTTGTCTTTGAGAGACTGCACTTTCAGAGCAACATAAATGGTCAAGTCCATTATAGACATGAAATCGGACCAGTAGGAGGGGGGGGGTTAGAGGGGGAGAATTTGAAAATTTCGAAATATTTCCGTTACTATACGTCCGATCGAAAAATTGCAAATACTTCGTCCTATTTAAAATTAAATTTACTATAATTATTGTCATATTAAATTATTCTTTATTTTCAATACTAGCTAAGGTACCCGGCTTCACCCGGGAAATCATTTGAGGATTCCCCGATGGTAGGTAGGATGACGATGGTATTTTTTTTTGGCTTTACTTTGTACAATATTTTTACATTTTTCCGTCTCAATTAGGATTTACACCAGAGTCTGGCGTGCTGGGGATATGTTGACTGTATTATTGGCGTTTGTACTTATTCATTTAATGTTCAGGGTGGTGTTGTGTTAATAGTGTGTAGATTTAGCATTTTATTGCTAATCTTCACTAGTGAAATCTACTTATCTTACGCATTCTCTGCGTGACGGACTTTTAAATGATACTAGGACTTATTGGGACTTATGTATAAGTTATCACCCTTTTCTATCCAGGGCTGGTTCCATTAAGACAGTTCACAAGGCTAACCTAGGCGTCTCACAGCTATTCAGGAAACTACGTTTTTTATACATAATGAAAGAGAATGACGTTTTATTTTTCCTTTTTTACAGCGAGATTCACAGTTGCAAAAATGAAACAAGAAGATGTGCTCTCCACCGTAGGTCACGAAGTGAAAGTGGATGAGTAGTATAAGGCAGGAGAAATCACATTCTTTACAACAAAATGGAAATAAGATAAGTTTTATTTATGTAAATTACAACATTTATATAATAATGAGGAAACCAATCACTACTAAGTGTTTATCAGAAAATCATTTGTGTCTACCTTAAAAGTAATTTTTCTCTGTTTACTTGAATCACTGATTTGTGTGTTTAGTCTTCTTTGTTATCAATTTTTTTGTATCCATTTGGGGGGGACCAATGTCAAGGGTTGTTTTCTATTGGAACTTTGGATATCTTAAAAAGTAAAGCATCGTATATATAATCTTTAATAGTGAATAGCTGAATGTTAAAATTTTAGTAACACTGTCTGTTTCCTGGTGATTTTTTTAAAAAGTTGTACCTTTTCTTTCTAGGCTATTGTACAACCTTTTGTTGCGCGCGCGCGCGCGCGTGTGTGTGTGTGTGTGTGTGTGTGAGTATGTGTAAGTCCTTATTATTTTTTCTTTTCAAACGTAAGATGTTAATTTAATACCTGCTATGGATAATTTCCATTCTCGATTGAGCCCGTTTATTGTTTTAATTTAGTTGTAGGTTATAGATTCTAACTTTAGATTTAATAAGAGCCATTCTTTTGAACATCCTCTATTTAGTCAGAATTGATTATTCATCATGCATTAGTGCTATTATAAAATAATAATAACAGATATAGAATTTAATATAGAGGAAAAGACAGACAACAAGATTAAAGAATTTTAAATGATTCCTTCTGGAGACACTAATTAATCCATGATAATTAATTTTTACCGAGCAATAACCTCTCCCCTTTGTTGTATTTATGCACATTATAAACCCAATGACAAAATGATTTCATAAAATTAATATCTTTTCATTTGGAATTCGTATACTTAACAGGTTATCCTTTAAAGAAAAAAATCGAATAGTTTTTTTTTTTGTTATATTTAATTTAGGCTTTTCTGTTCGCGTTTTCTGGTTTTAAAAAATTTCCAGGATTCAAAAATTTTCCATTGATTTGTTCGAATCCAAGAGGTTGCCTCATAGACGAAACAGGATTCCATATTTCAGGTAAAATTTACGACTCCCCCGTCCCTGAAAATACTTCTACCTCATGTGACTTAAATTTCATAATTCTATAATAAGGTTAGCCATTTGAGTTAAAGCGTTGGCTTTAATCGCACATGGTAAACCTACAGTGTCGAGTTCGATTCCCGCCTGGGCAATAGGACTTTATTTACTGATGAAATAATCAAATAAAAGTTTTAGTGGTGACCTGTAAATAACCCCTCCCAATTGGCCATAGTAGGAAAACGTAGACCATAATAAATAATAATACCATTCCTATTAAGTTAAAGACGCTTTTTCTTTTAATGATATTACAAAGCAAGGAAAATTGATAGTGACACCTGATTATGAATGACAACCAATGATTTAATTTGTTTTTAAGTTAGAATACGAATTTCGTTTTCATTAAAATACATTTGATCATTTAAAATCCGTACAATGTTGATGCAAGGTCAGGAGAAGAATAAGGCAGATTTTTCACTACATAAACATTCATTGCATGTCGAAAATAAAAGAAAAAAATCGTCTAGTATCGAATAGACGGCCTAGCACTGGTTTAAACCATAACTAGTTAACTGTCAATTTCTTTATAATATATTATAGGCCATTAACGATAAAACTGAATTACCTGCAGAATTGAAACTAATAATTCGACGTGGAACTTCCATTTCCGGGAGAAAAGAAGGAATTACATTACAATCATGGGCCAATATAAGAGTCACAGAATGACAACAAAAGTGAATGCAGTTGAAACTAATCAATTCCAATTTCTTCCAATGACGAAATTCGATTTTACTTCTACTTTTTTTTTTTTTTTAATCAATGGATTTCAAAAGTAACTAGGGATTTCTCTTACTCAATAAGGGGCAGAAAGAACTTAAATCTTTTCTTCGCGCTTCATTACCTACAACTCGGACTAATTCACATGTTTATTTTGTTCTGGATGTATTTAAGAAGAAGTTTAAATTTAATTTATTAACGTCTTTTTAGAAGATATTCCTTAAGGAACTCATGAAGCGACTTCTGAAAAATTTCCTCGGACGTCCGTTGATCCTACCCAGAAAATGAGGTCCTATATTTATATATATATATATATATATATATATATAAAAAGTCCGTCACGTAGGGGCTGCGTAAACTAAGCAGATTTCCCACGTGAAGTTTTACAATAGAGAAATCTCCCTAATAACAACTGTAGTAGTAAGAAACCTCTAAAACATTATTTAGGGCGTAATAACCCAGTAGTTTCTAGCCTCAAAAATCAGTTAACCTAACCACTAAACCTATACAGGAGGGACGAATACATCTGGAAACGGCCGCCAGAGCTCTCGGCGGAAATTCCGAACATAGACTACTGGCTACCAAACGCAGAATCCAAAAGAAAATATCTCGGTTAATATTCAAAATACAGAAAATATGTATTGAACAATATTTATAGTAAATTTAATTTTCAATAAGATTTATTCTATACTACTTTTCGATCCGACGCATACTAACGGAAATATTTTGAAAAAACCCCCCCCTCTAACCCCCCCTCCCACTGGTCTGATTTCAGCCATTAACGAACTTGATCTGATTTGGTAACGATCAAACAAAAATTGCGACCGCTAAAGCGGTAACAGACAAATATCTATATATATATATATCTATATCTATATCTATATATATATATATATATATATATATATATATATATATATAATAGATAGATAGATAGATAGATAGATAGATATAGATCACCTATATATGGTGAGATGAGAATAGTCCTGTGTCATGCCCGCATATGAGAAATCTTCTTAGTTTCTTTTCGTTTCTTTTTATTTAGAGTCGTAAGATAGCTTGATTAATTTATTCGGTAATAACTCATTTATTACTTCCTAAAAAAAGTAAATAAATATTAAATCGCCCAGTTTTTATCTCTCTCTCTCTCTCTCTCTCTCTCTCTCTATATATATATATATATATATATATATATATATATATATATAAAATTGTAACCTCTGTCTGTACATTGATTTTTTTCTCAAAATTTCAAGATAACTTTTCGTTTCACATGTCATAGACAACATAACTGCATTTTGTTTCTTTCGTGTATGTTTGTTTGTTTGTTACCTTTTCACGCATAAACGGCTGAACCAAATTTTATGAAACTTGGTATGTATATTACTACTGACCCAACTTAGACTTTAGGCTATATTAAAATTCTCTGGAATGAACAGGAGTTGGGGTTATAAGGGAGGCCTGAAATTAAAAATAGCGATATTTCGTTTCCTATTGGTTTTTCGGGAAGTATGAACATAACAACAGTTGTTTATTTTGTTAATTAGAGTAACTTTTGTTATATACACTTTTTTGTATACCCAATTATAAACGAGATATACGCTAAAACCTATAGCGGAAGTGAACAATTTTATTTGGGACAAAAGACCCAACTGAACTAAATAAAACACTGGGTATGTGTATTAGTATTAACGTCTTCCTTATAATAAGCTATATTAACATTTCTAGGGACGGGCAGGAGTGGGGGTTATAAGGGAGGACTGAAATTAAAAATAGTGATATTTCGTTTCCTTTTTGGGGTTTCGGCAAATATGTACATAATAAAAGTTGTTTATTTTGTTATTTAGAGAAATTAATTCAAATTATAATATATTATTATAATATTTTGTCCTTAATAACTTAAATCATAATGCATAATGCACAGGAAATGGGAAATATGACAATATGGAGTACAGTGAAGTCTTACATAAAAAATTAATTTTATTATTGTCAAATCCACAGAAACGGCGGGTATTAACCCTAAAAACTGGGAACTGTAAATGTCAAAATATTGTGCAAAGTAAAGCCATGCCAAAAGAATACCATCACCATCCAGCCGCAAATGAATTCCCGGGCGAAGCCGGGTATCTGAGCTAGTGCTTTATAAGTTAGTGGTGACTTAAAAAAGTCAGTGTTAATCCTACGGGTCTCACCATTTTATTTTGTGTTAATTTCTAAGATATATTTGAAAGTTTAATATTTTCCTATATGTCATCAGTATTAAAATTTGAGTGGAGCTATACAGATAAAAAGGTAAATGAGAAAAGAACACTCTGTAGTACTATATCTACCAAGTCTAGTATGTAGTAAAGCATTAACTACTCAAAGAGATATATGAAATGTAGATGACCTCTCCTTCCCAGAAGCTTCTTATACATCGCTGCTTCAAAACCCTTATCACCCATCGAACGATTCAAATCGATTACTCACAACAACTTGCCTTATTGCTGTTATCTCATCTAATAGCAGTCCTTTGAAAACAACAATTCGTGTCTCAACCTTATTAACCTGTTCTTCAATGTAATTATTCTACAGTAAGTTATATATATATATATATATATATATATATATATATATATATATTATAAAGATACTATTTAGTTATGGGCACCATACTAATGTGTATTTTCCCTTGAAAGGGGAAAAATGAACCAGAATAGACATTTTATTGACAAAGAGAATAAAAAGTAATAAGAATAGCAGTTAAACTCATCGAAAAAACAAGAAAAATATTCTTCATATTTTCATGGCAAGGATCACAATAAAAAACATTTTTAATTTTGTAAAAAAAAACTTTAATGATACTGCCATACTTGTTTCGTAGCTTAATGTATGGCCACCTCTTCAGGGGCTATTCCTTTTCAAAAAATAATAACATTAATTTAAAAAAAAATTAACTAGCTTTGTTTGGAGAAATCCTTTGGTCTCAACGGTAACGGTGAATTTCATCCATTCGTTACTTCTGTAAATGCTATTTTTTGCCGAAAGTATCCAAATGTAGCATGTAGACTCTCTCTGATGACTTTATAATGTGGCATAGTTTATATTTCCAACGCTAAAAGGTTTTAATAGGAGGGCTTACCATTATAATTGAAATAACATTGTACCCACAAATAAAACACCAAATTAAAAAAAAAAAAAAGATAAAATAATTTTGCATAATGGGATCTATAGAAGAAGGACATACCTACTACTTCGTCATTAATGTCCCTACCAGGTATGCGGAATAAAAACAGTTATAAGAGTAGCTACTCCATTGCTTACGATACTGAGTAGGCTCTAGGGAAACAAATGGAGGATGTCCATTCTCCAATTCCAGTAACCTTAGAGCTATCTGCCTATATCTAAATGAACAAAAATCCAAGGTTTTTCTGAAACTATATTTAAATTTGGTTGCGGAGAATGTGCGAGGTTGTGGGTTTAATAGAAATAAGAATAATTCGGTATACCAAAGAAAATTTAGAATTTAGAAGAGGTTGAAGAACATACAGATAGTTGTAAGAATTATCATGACTCATGAGAGGAGAAGAGTCTGGTGTTGAACTATGATTGATTAATGATAAATCCTGATGAGTAGATAGACGAGGAAATAATAGGAAGTAGAGGAGCTCAGGCTGATTTATGGCACTGGGGAATCATAAATATTGAGCACGTAGCCAATCAATCTCGGGGATGATTACTTTCAATTAAGCAATTAAAACTGTGAAGTGAGTGAAGGGAATTAATTTGGTGAAGGGACATTAAATAATTTTCCTAGTCCCATCATGTTTATAGAAAAGGTTGGTGGTGATCTTAAATTAACCTGACTCTAATGTTTATTATAAAAATCGAAAGTTCAAATTTGTGCCAATCGATTTCTAGACGCAAAACGAAACTATAAGGGGTCTGTAATTTCCAGATAATACAAACGAACGGGAATTGATAAATCAGATAGGCAGGGCTGCGTGAAGTGTGGATAGTTCCCACCAACTGGAATGTTCCTTTGATGGATAATTGCTTACCTGTCTTTTATACTATGTAAACAGGGACTTAACATTTAAGCTGCAAAAGAGATATTCAGTGGTATTTGAATGGGGCTCATTTTCATCATTTACTAGTTGTGATATGTGTCCAATTGAACAATTCGTTTATGAGTACTGCATGGATAGCTAATATCATGTAAGTGTTAGCCAATACCGTATATCTACATTAAATATTACCAATTTCGGAGTTGAATAGTATATCTCCGTTGATTGTGAAGAACCAAGAATACTGCTATCAGGCAGATCGCCAACAAGAACACTTTCTGATCACAAATCTAAACTAAACGATTCTGAACAAGCCCAAGGTCTAAGCGTCCTTGCAAGGACATCTATAACTTAACAAATTTGAAGGACGAGGGACCAACCACTCTGGCTAATTTTGGCAGCAAATTTCAAATCAAATGGAGTGCTCAGGTCAGCCATGTGAGTTAAGGCGTTGGTAATAATCTTTCGTGGCAAACCTAGGGTCGTAGCCCCTCAGCATCGTGAGACAATCGTATTGCTACTTGAATAAAGAAGTAAAACTCTTTGCTCCATAACGCCATATCAAGCTGACCGCTGTGGACATGTGGCAGGCCTTGGCCCTTCATTGGCCGCTGAGCCAAAGGTCTTCATTTTCATTCTTTGTAAAGCTCACCACTTCAATCTTTCAGGTCGGATATCATAGACAGAGTTTTAAAACTGTAGTAGCAAAAACAATTATATTGGTTAGGTACAATGAACATACTTTCACACAATTATCATTCAAAACATTAGTCTAAACTCTTCCGACGTGTCGGGTCACTTGATAATCGAGAAAGCAGACGTTTTATTTTTTAATTTCTCCTTTCAAAGAGATTTACAGAACCAAAAAAAAAATAGCTTTTCTTAAAATCTTTGTAATTATTTAGTCAATTTTTATTTCTAACCATTTTTTTTAAGCAATTAGAAAGCTAATGTATAAAAGAAAACGATGAAGATGACTAATTGTCAGACATACATTGAAACTAACACAAACATTAGTTAAAAATTGTGTAAAATTTAAAATTACAGAAAGGAACCTTATCATTATTTAAAGCTAGAAACAATATAATATACTGGGTGTCTCATAGATATTTTCTATTATTTTACCACAATGTTGTAATAAAATGAGCTTGAGAACCCAACCTTAATCTGCCATTTATGTTTCTATACTTCGGTGAGGGTTCTCACCTAGGAGTTTATTGAGTGACGAGTTCATTAAATATATAAAAAGTTTTCATCTAATCCTGCGTAGAAATGGGTAAGTAACCTATGGAGAAGAATCCCAATTAGCCTTAGAAGCACAAAGTGGACATTAAAAAAATGAGAAATAACAACAATAATACTAGAATGTGCAACCTTTTATTTAACAAAAATAGTATGAGGTAGTTAATTATTCATTTAATAAAATATGATTTGATTAGTATGTGGTATTAAATTAATTTCTTGTTAAAATATGTACTGTTATAGTATGGGGTAGTTAATTATTTTATTTGAAAAAAAATGTTCAAGTTTAGTATGGATTAGTTAATTGTCTCACTTAACAAAATAAGTGCTAGTTTAGTGTGAGGTAGTTAATTATTTCACTTAACGAAATAAGTGCTAGTTTAGTGTGAGGTAGTTGTTTATTTCATTTAACAAAATAAGTGCTAGTTTAGTGTGAGGTAGTTAATTATTTCACTTAACGAAATAAGTCCTAGTTTAGTGTGAGGTTGTTATTTATTTCACTGAACAAAATAAGTGCCAATTTAGTGGGGGGGGGTAGTTAATTATGTCACTTCTCAAAATAACTGCTAGTTTAGTGTGAGGTAGTTAATTATTTTATTAGACAAAATATGTGTAAATGTAGTAAGCCGTAGTTAATTATTTTATTTTACAAAATATGTGTTTGTTTAGTAAGCCGTAATTAATTACTTCATTTTACAAAATAATTGCTAGTTTAGAAAGCGGTAGTTATTTATTTTATTAGACAAGATATGTGATAATTTAGTTAGCTGTACTTTATTATTTCATTTTTACAAAATATGCGCTAGTTTAGTATGTGGTAGTTAATTATTTTACATTTACATAATATTGCTAGTTTAGTATGTTGCAGTTAATTATTTTATTTGATAAAATACGTGTAAGCTTAACAAGCACATATTTATTTGATAAAATATGTTGTTATCAAATAGATGAGTGGCGAAGGGCAGTTGTGGCTATTTTTCAGAAACTTGTTAGAGTGGATACACCATTATAAGTGGACACCTAAGATATAAGCTATGTTCACATTATGTGGAGGTCTTCAAATGTATTTCTTCATTTGTGGATGAATTGCATTCTCCTTTCCAACTAAAATATCATCTTCTTCAAGCCTTGGATTCCTTCAGCCAACACATTGATGGCAGTTCCTTTCTCACGTAACCCAAATATCCCTGAAGCAATGTGTCTTTCTTGCTACAGCATGTATCCCGGATCCAAAGTGAGAGTTACAGATGCCAGAGGGGGATGTTCAAAGGCTCGAGGCCCTGACCTTCAGAGGCAAGACGCCCCCACCTGTGGGAGCCACCCCTAGGAGGCTGGAGAAGGGGGTGGGAGATCTGCTGGAGAACTCTCTGCTCAAGACAGTCCGTGTTCGACTGCCGCAATGGTTACTCCTCTCCAAAGACCAGCGGTCCTCGTGACAGCATGCTTAGCATGCCTCGTCAGCGCTATCACCAACTCACAGGAGCTCGCTAGGTACCAGCAGCTAACACAGGTAAGTCATCTTGTCATTTTTTACTCACCACCCCTGTTATATTATTCTTCAGAGAATAACACATGGGTGATGACCAAGTTCTTATGCACATTAATAAATGAAGAGTTCGGATGCCTCTCACAGCATCTAATAAACTGTTGCCGACGTGGGTACACTAATTATTAAACTGCACTAATCAGGTCATAAATAAGGGAGGAGGCAGCTACAAAATTCCGAACCTTATTTATTTTTAAAACTTTAAAACGTACGTTTCATATATTTATTGACATCAGTAAAAAGTCAGTCTTAAAATGAATAATTTAGGCATATTGCACAAAACATACTCCTGTACCAGAAGTATACAATAATACCCGTTGAAATAAATATTTAAATTAATGTTTTTCACGCTGAATCGATTTGGATCGAGAAACATCTTAACTATTGTTATTATTAAATAGCTTCAATATAAGAAAACCAAGACAATAAAACGCAAATTTCTTTGCTGATAATCTGCTTAGTTGACTCAGTATCAACTACGGTAGACGTTGAGGGACGACGACACACGATAAGATACAAAATTGCTCTATTCAGTTTACAGGAAGATATAGAACTTACTCAAATTCGCAGATGTTATAACACATATTCTTAGATTTCCCTAGAGAAAATACTTTGAAGTTGGAATTGATGTAATAGATTCATAGAATAATTTTATATTATTGGAGGTATTTGAAAAGGTATTTATGAAAATACAATGATACAAATTTCTTTCGTCCACAGTAGTAAAGATGTTTGTAAAGATATCTCCCCAATTATTCTCTCAAAGGTGTGCATTTATAAAAAAAAACGTTTAATGGAAAGTATTATTATTCATTGCTTTGTTTACTATACAAATTTATTTTCTGTTTGAATTTTGCTAACTCCCAAAAGTCTTCTTAAGATTAAAGCTCGTTCTGAATGAACCCCTGAGGGGTCCAAACCTTCTCTGCTCTTCATTGTGTTAACCGTTTTCGACAGTTCTGCTGTCATCTTCAATGCTACGAAAAATATCAGCAAGAACTGTTGAAAACATTTAGCAGAATAAGGAACATTCGAACTATTTTGGCTAGTTACATAGTGGTGTTTCATCCCCAGCACTCAACCACCTAGGTGATATAGGAGTAAATAGCAAACGCCCAGAAGTCTCTCTTTTGACATATAGTATCAGGAATCATATCTACACTGTAAAAAATAACACTTACCCAGCACTACAGGTCTTGAAGGCCCTGGACCTCTGCCACAACAATTTGCACCATTCCTCGAGGTTCCTCAACCAGCTCTACCTCCTCCCGTTCATTACCTACCTTCCTCCAGATGTACTAACGTACAGCATTTCTGGCGGGTTGCATTCTTGCGGTATATGAAAGTATACATAAGAATGTTGAAAAATTTATAAAATTATACTTTTAAGAGTTAGGTAACCTATAACCACAAGTGATAGTTATGGTGAATACTACAACTAAGGCTAGGACCGTCACAACTGGCAATTGTAAAAGTCTCTTCCCTTTTATCTTTCTCGAGGAAAACCACTCACAAAAAAGAAAAGAAGGACCAGGAGAGGTGGACCATCTTTTTAAATTTTAAACATTTATAAAGACGAAACATCAAAGTTTTTGGGGATGTTTGGTGTACTTGGCCACACAGATTTCTTAAAGAAGTGTATATATAATACTATACTGGAAGACCAGCATGCCCAGATTTCTTTGGTTTCATTATCTGAAGAGGCTTCGATCTGCTGAGCATGGCTAAAAACCGCGAAGAATCCTCCAGGCAGTACCAGAGACCCAGATCGAACTTCGTCTAACAGGTGGTACTTAATGGATAGGTACCTAAGAATAGTAATGGCAATTTTTTTTTTTTATATTTACTTCTGTATTATCTTGAGATGTCCCTTGGGGGAAATCAGCTATTAAGATTGTACGCAATAAGATGGGATTTTAGAAAAAAATCCTTCAAATGTCCGTCGATCCTACCCAGGAGATGACGACAATGTAGTGAATATATATATATATATATATATATATATATATATATATATATATATGTATATACTTACATTCATTTGTCATGTACATATATGTTACATTCATTTGTCTGTTAACGCTCTAGCGGTCGCAATTTTTGTCTGATCTTTACCAAACTCGACATTTAAACGTTTTTGTAAATAGGAAGATTAAGTTCTTTAACTCCTAAAATCGGACTAGAGGGAGGGGGGGGGGTCTAGAGGGGGAGAATTTTGAAAATTCGAAATATCTTCTATGCGTTGGATCGAAAAATTGTATAGAATCAATTTTAGTCCAAATGTAACGTTCTATAAATTTTGTTATATTCCTCAATATCTTGATTATCGGTCTTCAATAAACCCCTACTCCTACTCATTTCATATTAACAATAAGCTGTTATATAATGAAGCACTTTATTTTAAGCCCAAATACCTAATATTGTTCACAGTGAAAGTTTACGTTTTGACATAAATGCAAATACGTGAGGCACTCTGGAAATCTGCTTAGTTAACACGGTCCCTACATGACAGACTTTTATTTATATATGTGAAGTTTCACAACAATGAAAATATTACTCGAAAGATAAAAACAAGAAAGAAAAATAAAATGAACGTAAAAATACACACACAATCAGAAAGAGCAAAGAACAACAAAATACAAACAAAAAATAGGAAATAACAAAGTACTACAAATCCCAACAATCGGATACAAAGAATAACAAAATTTAAAAATAGAAAACAACGGAGTCACCTTATAAAATAGTTGTTTACTTAGTATAAAATACTGTACATCGTATAAGGGCCAATGGCTTGGTTCGGGGAGAGAGAGAGTGAGAGAGAGTCACAAAAGAATTTAAATAACATGCTTGTCAGTCGAGTGGTTGATGACAATATACCATTAGATTTACCTCTACAAACTTAGTTTTTTTTTCTCATTTTTTCGAATTTCATCTCTGGCCTTTTTGTGCCTAAGAAATAGAATTTTCATTTTGTCAGTATGAAAATGGTGTGCAATTTGTATTTGTTTATTTCCAGTAAACGCACTTCTAAACATTCGTAATATTTATCGTTATCGTTATTAAATATCGTAATACTTGCTTAGGGTCAACGTGTAGAACAAATGGACAATTGTAAGACGTAAGTCCTACAATGATGCGTAACCCTAAAGAAAATCGAAATCACAAAAAAATTGCAGCGAGATAAAAGCCTCAAGTTTGCATCATTTAATTGGCTCCTTCTAATTTTCGAAGATTTTGGAAGTTGTTATTAACATAACAAAACTAATAAACTTAGACGTGTCTTTTGTGCCAAATGAATTTAGTTTCCCATCATTTAGAATATTGAGAGTTTTAAAGAAAGCCATTTTAAATTTTTCACACATATTCATCTATATACACACACCGACGTTAATAATTCCTTTAAATTTAATAAATCTAAACAAATTATAAAAATAATTCTCTTCAAATTGTATGTTTATAATTTTATCAACTACGTTGATGATATACTTCTGAAGAAAAAAAATAATCGCTTATGTAACATAATGACATTGTGATAATATCTTCTTGATGCCTTCATTTCATGGAGTCATGACAATCTGTGTAAAACACATTTTTGATTGCTTACAAATTACTCAGAGAAAGAAGAAATATTGGTCAATCCTGACAGGTGTCAACATATCAACTATGGGAACCATCATTAGAACGCTAAAATAAATAAATAAAAGTAATCCTTAAAGGATCTGAACGAAATGCTGACTCTCCCTCAAAAATATTTATTGGTATAGTACTTTTGACACATTACTGAGACAACTTAAATGCTGACACAGAGCCGAATTCAGTATCCGACCATTTAGACTGGATGAATAGCGACGAATGATGAGACCATGTAGATAGTTATCTGAGTATTAAATTTCTCAGTGACATTTATAATATAATGAGTTGAGAACTTTTAATAGATAAGAACAAGGGTAAAGAAATACAACCGGCGAAAGAAGAAGAACCAGGCACAATTCTCACACTTATCTGTAGGCCAGGAACGGTGGTTATATATGTAGTGACCTTGTCATATTTCACTAAAGAAACGTTTCATTATGATGAGCGAAGGGACGTTATATGAATGTAATCATTAATCACAAAACCGTGTATAAGGTTTTTTATTGTTATACGAGCTAGAAGGTAATAATTTACAACTAAAATACATGAGGTTATAAATGATGTATTCATGAATAAAAAGGTCAAGATCAATGGAGAATCCTCTTTTCAAAGGCCAACAGAGCCTGCAGATAATCTGAATATATATGCGTCAGCCAACCCGCTAAAATGGCGGTGACGAGTTCTAGAAAGTGCTCTACATTATTCCTTTTATGCTAGGCAGAGTCAGTTTCAACATATGATTCATGAAATATTTGTATAACGGCATCAATATTTTTTTAATCATAACACTCCACTAGCCTCTTAGACTGTTTTGGGCCCCCGGAGCTGTCAGCTTATGACGCTGGACATTTGCATAAAGGTGAACACTCGATATACGACAATAGTTGTATGTCCGAATAGAATCGATACAGAGCGAGATGGGGAAATTTCGATTCTTTGAAAAAGCTCTTTCATTTCCTAGCTGCGTCATTTACATGTTAATTACTTTTACTACGAGCACGAAATTCGAGTACATAAAATTGGTGCCTCACTACTTACCTCTGTCCAGGGATCCTACAATGTTCTAACCTAATATATAGCATGCCTAAATTGTTTAGAGAAAATGTATTTATGTATGTTCACTCAAAAGTGATAGTATACTACTTGAGCTATCTCCAGATAGATCCATTTCTAGAATGGGTGAACCTTATTTATTATTTAGTGAGTTCAACAGTATTGTTCACTGGGTAATCGAGTCAATTTTTAGTCAATGCCTTCACACATATAACATAACCCTCTTTATACTTCTGGAAAATGTTTCTTCTCGTATAAATCAATGTTATTTTATATTTACAAATATCATGGAAACAAATTCTGAATCGACAATTCCATAGCTCTGTTCTTGATTTTATTATTATTTTCCATCACTATCCTTTTCATTAAAACGCTGACACTCACTAAGGAGTATTACACATTCACTGACTCATTAATCTAACTAAGAACAATAATGGATAAATAAATACTAGTTATTGCTCCGAGTAGAAATTAAATGCTCTAGAAGACGTTTTATTTGAACGAATTATGGATCACCTCATCATGAAGGGCCAAGGCCTGCAACGCCGTTATGGTGAGAGGCAAAGTGGGTTAGTTTGACGCATTCACTGACGTATTGTAGTTGCATTAGTTTTTTCCTTTTTTTCTGAGACGCAGCATTTATTAACAAAAATTAAAAGACGTTAAAAATATGGTTATCGTGTTCAAACTCCGAAGCAATCCAAAATACCCCTTGTGCTATAATACGGGTATCAATATCATTAGGCCACAGTATCCAGATAAAGAATGCCATGGATGTGCCATTTGGAGATAGTATCCAGATCAAGAGTGGCACCAAAGTTCAAAAAGTGGGGTTTGAAGTTTTTGTATAGGGGTGTGTACATTAACAATATTGTTCAGGAGGGGTTGACCCCACTTGTGGTTTTGGTAAGGAATTGTCGGGCAAGAGAAATATGAGGAGAGTGTGGATCAGTCGGGAGCTGAGGTTAGCCAACAGGCATCACAGTTGGAAGATAGTACTTTATTTTTTTTGTTGAGTAGCTGCCCAGCTGGCATACAATGCAGCTGCGTGGCACCGGGAGTTCGGATAGGTGTCTAATCCAGATGTTAGCTGTAAACAAACACCTAATTGTTATATGCACGCGTACCTCTACAAGCAGAATAATGACACTTTACGGTACCCAACTCCCCATTCTGTCTAATGAAACGGTGACTTTAATGACTTCTAAGGTTGGTTCTACTACTTTACAGATAAAATCTTCCACAATGAATCTGGTTCATGTTCTGGTTTCTGTTCAGTATATATATATATATATATATATATATATATATATATATATATATATATGTTCTGGTTTCTGTTCAGTATATATATATATATATATATATATATATATATATATATATATATATATATATAAACACTTGAACTTAAGAACATAGGCTACATACTGCTTCCTCTATGAACGAAACCTCGGAGAAATAGTTTTGAAAGTATCTTGATCGTATTCGCCGGCAGAGACAATAGTAGACCATCAGGGAGTGCATATCTAATAATCACTAACGGTTAATTACTCGTTGTTACTTGATTGCTTCAGTCTGACAAGTCTTCATTACAACTGGGGCACCATGTATTCATAATGGTCTATTGGTGCTGGAGAAATTTGACTTAAACATTTTTGTATTTTTATATTTTTTTTTTTTCCACTGTCTCCATCTTTGACTTTTTTCTTGAGGAAAGCCAGCCTATGAGCTAATTAGATGCCACAAGTCCGTCAAGGATTGGAGGCCTCACGCAGCTATGGAGAATTATGGTATTTAACCATTGCTTGCAAGTTAAGATGCTGCATTTAGGGATTCCAAGCTTTCAAAAATCCTGGTAGATACTCAAGAGCAAAAATATTTGTTTTCCTCAACCAGGACCTATAACTCAAGCTTTACTCCAAATACAGGATTTCCCCCCTCAAACCTTAGTAGAGCATTCTTATTTCCTACTAGCCGTTTTATTCATCGTTGACGGGTTGAAAGAGGAACAGTATGTCATCGAAATATAAAGATTGGATGTACAATTTCGCTAATAACACAAACACCTTATAACATGAACAGTACAAGTGCCTACCATTCATTTGTTTTATCCGAGATATAACCATTTAGACAAATTTTTGATTAGAAATGGTCTTATCCAAAAACTAATAAATATAAAAATGATTTTAGGGCAAAACCTAAATATTGGATAACGGACGCACTAAACAATCCATTTATTGCCTTAAAATTAATCATATTTATAGTTATGAGCATGAAGCGTGAAATATCTTTTGAACCAATATTGCAGAATTTAATTTCACTCTTAAGATGAAATAAATCTAGTTTCCCACCAAAATAAAACCATTACATTGCCTAAGCATCCGGGGACAATTTATGATGAAGTTGTGTACAGGTATTCTGTTGTAATTCGATGGAAGAATGTATGAGGTGTAAAGTGTCAAAGCATGGGGAGTAAAGTAAGAAAATGATCGCCGCCGCATTTAAATAGAAAATCCAGACCAACCTTAGAGTTTTATTTATATAGATAAAATTATTATTGCATTAGTTCAGTAGAGTTACAACATTCCAAGACTTAGGTTTGCTGAAATTATTAAAACGTTATGTGCTTCTAAAAATGCTTTTATGAAAAATAAATTAGCAAGGAAGTAAAATCCTATTTTTTTTTTTTTTTTTTTGACAAGATGGTGTATGTGTGAGAGAAAGAAGCTGAAGAAGGATATCGGGGTCGTAGAAAGAAAGGCAGCCGCTTTCCCGGTATAAGTAAAAGTCAAATAACATGGAGCGTGTGGGAAGTGATACTACCTATCGATTCCAGCTACCTGTCGATTCTAGCTCCAGTTTTATACTGTTATTGGCTGGAATGGGAAATTCGTCGAGCAATTTTGATGATTAGTCCAGAATTTCAATAGAAACTAACACTCGTTTCCAACCAAATCTAGAGAGTAAATAATAAAAGTTGAGCCTTTTATTTTATTAAACATTAAGTTGACAATGGATTCCATCAATAACTGACTTACATCAGTTTTAGATCTGACTATATATGCACTTTATTTGAAGCCTAAATAACCAATATTATTCTCATTGAACTTTCACTGTTTAAAATAAATGCAAATAAATGGGAAATCCAATTAGTAAACGCAGCCCTTGCGTGACGGACTTTTTTGTAATTTAGGTAATAAATCTGCATGTCATTTTTCAATGGACATTATTGATGAAGTTCGGGATTTGAAATAGCTTTGTTACGATCTATTATGAAGGGAAATTTGTCCCCCCTCCCACAAATACAGTCCAACGTGCAGAATAACTTAGCACTCGCTTTTAACCTGTCAGGGTAACACAATTAGTTTTTAGCATGATGTTCTTTAGCACGCCGGTTTGCGGTGTTTATGTCAGGATTGAAAAAATCTGAAAGTCTGAATTTAATTAAGTGTTCAAAAGATACTCTAGGACTACCTTGGAATATATGTTTGTGTTAGAAATTGCGAAGTGTAAGAAATATAGACATATGCGCCAGATCGTCTGTCTTTATCTTAGTTTTTAAAATATCTAATTTCACAGAAATATTCAAGGGAATGAAAGGCATTCTAGGATATGCAGTGATTTCTCGTTGCCTTCTCGATGAGAGTATCAAACAATAAAAATATCAGAAAGCGTGGAAATAAATCCACAGGTCAAAAATGTTTTAGAGGGCCATTCTCCCGTAAACATAACAGTAGAATTAGCTGACTACTGATTAACATTAGGTAGTATGAATATTCAAATGACAACTTTATTGCTGTTCCAGTCTTGCCCCATTGTAATAGTGCCCAGAATTAAGATAAGAAGGATATTTAACTTGATAATTAATTCTCTAGCTAAGCGATTATTTAATTGATATGTTGTCTTTATGTTGAATGTCTGAAATTGGTCATTCTAGTATCAATCGTTTAACTTGGTTCTTCCATCTTGACTCTAAATTAGGCTTTTTTTTGGAGGGAGGAGGAGGAGGTATATTTCCTTATTACGGTTTCCTTATGAATGTCACGTTTATAGAGCACATTCCCTATGTCATTTGACATATATCACACCACACTAAATATTGGTATAACGATAATTAATATTTAAAAATATCCAAATTAGTTAAATTAATATAAAGAAAAATCATTTAAATTCATTTGCATTCTATTCTCATATACGCTGGAGAAATTGGAAGAATGTATCCCATCCACCAATTCCCCTACTTCAGTATAACTATTGATTGACTGCAGAAAACGCTAAAAACTATGTAGGAAAATTATGTTAATAGTGCCACCGAAGGAAAAGGTTTTTGGTATGTTAAGGAGTTCCTAATTGTTTGGAATGCTTTAATCAGGTAAATTTAAGTTTTTGTCAGTATTAAACTCAGTGATTTTCGGAATACCCAATGGAGTGTCAAAGTAATATTTTAAATTTAAAAAAAGGAATAACGTGTTAATACTTTCTGAAAACACGATTTTAATCATTAATTAATCATGTTCTGAAATAATCTAAAGATTTTGCAATGTAATGATGGGTTTGTACGTGTGTGAACTCTGGAATTCACATTAACATTTAAATTGGATTAACACGGTGTTAACCAAGGAAGACGACATGACGAATTAAACGTGAATACATTCCAAAGACGAGCTTATTAAGTCCTTGCATGATAACGCCATTAGAAACACCTTCGGGAGTTCAAACTAGGCCACCAGGAATAAAATGGTGAATCACAAACAGATGTCGGCCTACAATCGGTAATAGGTACGTGTTATCTCGTTGCATGAATACAGATGTTTAGTTTTGAGTGCGACAAGTTGCGCAAGAGTCGCGTTGCTAAAGAAGTTCCTTCTTGTAGTACATTACTGTGGAATGTACGTCACCCAGTTTACAGAACGTCGTCCAATTGTATTTGAAGATATATAGAGGCAGCTTTCTCCGGCAGACCAATGCTCTTGCTTCATATCTACATAATGCTCTGGATGTCACTTGGATTCGACACAGGTTTAGGCTCCTTTTCAAAGCCTCCCGCCAATCATCTGTCTCATTCTAGAAAACAAACCTACAATCTCCACCTTACACTCATTATACATCGAGCGTTGGTCAAGTCGCATTCATACCATTCATTCAACAACTTTGACTATACTTGCATTAGTATACCTACTTATTTCTTTCTATGCAATGTCTTAATTAGTATTCTAAAGCTATAGTGCTACTTTCTGCCAAGACAAAAACACATTTTCATTCTCATAATTTATCCTTGCATGATTCATGACTTCATCACCAAAATCTTCAGAGATTAAAACTAATTTTTCATAATTGGATTTTAACTAAATTTATAATTTTGTAATTAACATCAGATTTTTTTAAAAAAAAGGATGATAAAGCAATGTATATTTAATTTTTTGTTATTATTTTATACAATTTTACATTTTTTGAACATTAATATAAAATAAATCGAATTTCAGCGCAAATGTCATTGATTATAGGCTAATGTATTTTCCGCTTTCTCAATACCTTCTTAGAATTTCGCAGTACATTTTCATTAGAAAGAATTAATGCCTTAAAAATTATGCTTTAACAGATTAAATATCATATTTAATTATTTCCTCAAGAGTGTAAGTTCTCTAACGAAATATATTTTTTCTTAGACTTTGTAGCAGATTGTCTTTAAGTTTCGTGTCTTGTTTGGAAAGGATTCAGTCTAAGGAAGAAATAGACTACATGACGTTCGATGGAGTCTTCTGTGAGTCATTCTAGCAAGTTAGAAATCTTTGCTGACGTAGGAAAATTGGACGCTTCTCCAACTTGAAAATCTTCATTATTTAATTTGGTATTGTATCCAATATCAAATTTTTAGTCATACCTAATCATGGGGATAGTGTAATGGAACTATCTATAAGGCTATGCTAGAGGTCCTTCTTCAAGGCAGAGGATTGGGCATAAGATTTTATTAAGCAGTGTGGTTACCATTCTTTATGTTGGGCATTTATCCGTTTCTCCTTACAGCTACTCAATATTGCGAGGTTATTGAGTAGCTACTTTAATAAAGAAGTAGAGATCTTTGATTGATCTATATTGCCAGCACAATACGAGGGAAAGACGTAAAGCTGATCACTTGGGCATGGGAGATGTATGGCAGGTTTCGGCCCTTCATCGGGTGTTGTCAGAGCTGTCCATCTTGGATTATCAAACCTTTATAACTCCCCAGAAAGGTTGAATCTTTTCACTTTAAGTAGAGCATCTCCCCTAAAGTCTTATGATCCTTATTTATAAGTTCACCCATGTCTCCTCAATTAACCACCCATGTATTTTGGTCTTAGAAGACATTTATATAATATGCATTTGATTTATTTTATTAAGAAAATTAACATCCGGAATTCATGCATTTGGTAATGTGAGTTTGTACAATCGTCCTGTATTACTCTCGACAGAAGCTACACCCCTTTCACCTCAGTAAGAGGAACAGCTTCCCCATGCCTGGGAAGGAAGTCAAGAACTAAGGAGAAATATGGCACTTCAGAAGAAAATAGCCACTGCTATCAGAAATATGCATTTGATGTCCGCTTACTCATTACATCCTTAATGACAAGAAAGAATGCAACTATGTGCAGGGTGACTTAGTGCGAGACAGGTGGGATATGGGAGAGCGATGCACCGGGTATGGTCACGCTTTCGACCACGAATCGTATCATGGACAATAACACGCGACACTTATGTAAACGAGCCTCTAAACTGCTTTCCTCAGCCATCACATAGACAATGGACCAATTCCAAGTCTAGGTAATTAACCACTATTTCCTACATCTCGCTGCTTCCTCCTTTGCTACCTCCTTGGAAGGAACTCCCCCAGACCCAGTTAGGTATTGCACTCCGTAAGTTCCAAACAATAGCCGCTCATGTAAGACCGTGAAACGACCGGCTCCCTTTAAGTTCGGCATAATGTAAACCGTTGAAAAAGTATTTGCTATTGTGGTGCTTTAAACCTTCTGCAGCCATTGCGTGGTGATTCTGAACATATACTTCTACAAAGTAGTGGTTTGCTTGTTCCTGCACAACAGAACGATCTTTTATTCGTTTCAAATTGATCTACTGTATATGTTTCCATTATGCACAATGGGATATTTGACATATTTCTATTCTGAACCGTACGACCTAGATAAAAAGGAAAAATCGCAGAAAATTGGCTTTTGTTGGGAATATAAAATGGGCATTCTACACATGGTAGCAACATCATTCAATTCAGCTCAAGTTCTTCCTCGATTGATACACGCTGCTGATCAAGTACCGGGATAACCGGGGGGGGGAAGGTTGTCCTGCATTAACAAGGAAGACAATTGCTTTCATTATTAAAATAATATAGCATCTATTATTTTAGGGCCCCACTATGGAAATGTCAATCCTTCTTGTTATGTGCCCACACTGATATTACAGAGGTGACAAGCACACAACAAAATTAAATGTGACTCTGTAATTCCCTTTCAAACCTTACAATGAATTTCTGAAGATGGCAATTTTAGATATCTTATTTTTTTTTTTTTTAAAGTGTACTACATAAGCAATTAACTTAGAAGAGTTCAAGGTTTTTTCTTCCTTTTCCTCTTAATAGTTCAATTATGAATGTATCTACAACAAAAAACAATCCTATACTTGTAAAACAATTCTATACCTGTTTATATGTTTAGTAAGTAAGCTCACTTAAATTTGTAAATTGTATTTTTCACTAAGTTGCAAGATGACAACGTACTGTATACTCAATTGCATTCATAAGCAATCATCTATTTAAATCGGAAATCTTATTTTTATGTTTCTATTTCCTAATATTGTAGTGGCCAAAGGAACACTATAAATTATTTTGTAAATTTCCTTTAATAACTCAATATAGTAAATTTAAAAAAAAAAAAAAAAAAAACTGAACGAATCTTTGACTCAACGGCCCACAATGTGTGGAGCAAGTAATTTGCGTAGAAATATTGATATGTTCAACAATTCAAGACGGGAAAAATGACAATTTGGAGGACAGTGAAGACTTACAGCTAGTCTTCTTATAAGAAATTGTTTTAAGTAGTTAGCTCTTGAAGTAGTTTTTCAATTTCGTCACAATGCTTAGTGGGCACCAAGGCACCGAAAGTTGGAGAAGTCCAACTTCAAAGCCCGGTGGCGACTCAGGTAAAAACTATAGTGTGCGACTCCTGGAACTCCTGCATGACAATCCACTAAATAAATAATTCATTAAATATTTTGGTCGGGTTTCACCTATCACAATAAATATGTTATTAAGAATATCGAAACAGTTATAATAACTGGTATTCTTAATTATTAATGTTATTCTTCTTTACACCCGTAATGTAGGATATGAACAGGGATATGTCAAGGATATAATATAACGAAAGTTTTCTTGCACCTTTAATAATAAGAACTATTCTCAACAGTCCCAAACCATCGACATGTCTCTCTGATGTAATGCAATCACCGGCCATTCTTCATACTGACCCGTTGATCGTACACACTTTAATGTGATTTACAATTATTGCAATTGACCTTAAAGTTGAATTAATGTTCTATTTGATCCTAACTTCTTACAGTATTATAAAAAAATATAATTGTTATGTAGGGATTATTTTTCTACTGTTTGAATTGCTACAAGCATGCCTATTCCCAACGTTTATGCATTTTCCCTTGAAAAAAAAGAAAGAAATAATCAGCGTTATCTTAAAGAATTATCAATGTATATACCTATTTACGCTTGAAAAGTATACCTTGGAATTTTGGTGGATTACACGACTTTTCCAAGAGTAACATACCTTCACTTTTCATAGCTCAGTGGTAGGATGAGGACTTTAGTCATGGGAAAGCCAGGTTGAAGTCCAGATATAACAACCTAAATGTTATTTTGGTGTACAATTAGCAGGCTTCTGTGGTTGAACTTTTATCCGTTCCGATGCAGTCTCAGCATCATGGTCCAGCTGATCTCCGGCCACTGGTTGAGTTGCTGGTCTCATCTTTCGCCCGCACTAGTTGAAATTATTTTTTTGCGTTTTTTTGTATTTTGTCTTCAACAATGGACTTGTTTCTTATATGCAATGCACTAGGCTTGATATCCGTCAATGATAAGTTATTTAGAAGTTGTAACACTTCTGTATAACTGTTAGTTACCGATTGATGTAATAGTGCACATACCATCTCTTTCTTAACACACAAAGAAATTTTCCCAGCGCTAACATCCTTTTTTTACAACTGTAATCTTGATGCGAAAGTTTCACTTGTATCACGTAACTAGACAACCTTAAAGATGTTACTTACTTTTGGTTTACTCAGGTTATAAAATTTGATATTACGCTCCCCGTTCGACGATAATCGTTCAAGTGAGCTCTCACTTCTTCAGTAGCACTATTAACCTCATAATTTCATAAAGATTAAACTTGTGTTATAGAAGATGTTACTCAGGTGTAAAAAATAAATACTGTTTTTTCCCCAGAGAAAAATATTGTTTGCCCATCTTCTACAGGGAGGAACAGTTAATTCAAGAGTTGACTGTAAAAAATAATGTTTCATTTGCCAAAGAGCCAGAAAGTGGTAGCCCGCTTTTTTGAAGCACCATTAGTTCATCCCACCAAAAATGTTTTAATAACTCAATTATGTAAATAGGCAACACTGGGTGAGAAGTAATTTGCCATAAGTGACCTACAATCACAAAAAATAAATTTCAAGATGATAAGAGAAATACGGTATGCATTGGGAAAAAAATGATCATACAATAAGTAATTTGGTAAATCAAATAAAGGGTTAGAACCGCCAGTATAAATGATACTGTTGGCATACCTGTCGGTGGAGACCGTAGTCACTGGCTGATGGTCGAGTACGTCTGACGTCTTCACCCATAGGTATGACAACAATTAATAGTTTCTATATCGAACAATGTCTGGGACTCCCATAAAATTTCGGATGCACAGATAACTTATTTAATTAATGCAAAGATTGAATAAATATTTTGAGCAACGAAACTTCAGAAGTTTAAAGGTTCTTCACACATCCCTCCTACACTCCCAGGGATTAGTCCACGACTCAAACCAAATGAAAATAAACTTCGAACAATTTCGAGATACAGATATTTGTGTGTGTGTGTGTGTGTTTGCGCGCGCGCATTTCACATAGTGCGATCTCGCTATGAAATTATATTGTGTTCTTTTTGCTTCTGTAATTAACAAAACTAATAATTATTATTTATTATTAGCCAAAGATATTTTATTTGGAAATTTATCTAAAGGAGTACTCGTGTTTTAGATAATTTCAATATATACGATTACAAAATAGACATATATTGTTATATACGTATTTATGTGAGTATTTGTATGTATGTTTCTTCGTTTCATATAGCCCACCCGACGAGAAAGTTCAGCCTGTCTCGTTATTATAAGAAATATTTACATACCTTCAATTTCACTTTTTAACCGTTTCTCGTGGCATTACTGTAATTGATGTGGACACTTTTAAGTGACATCACCCAAGTGAATGTTTGGAAGATATCTACTTGAAAATAATGTTCAATTATCAGTTATCAGGTACTCAATTTTCAAGAATGTTTTGGATGGTCTCTTCTCTACCGCTAGATTATCAAACTTGTGTATTCTGTTGCTCCATTCAATCTTCGTATTCCTTCTCCAGAATCGCTTTCTATGCAACGGTAACTAAATGAATATTGCTCCACCCTTTTCATTATAGTCAATTAAATTTCAAAAGAAGAAGAAAAGATTTAAACAAATCTATCTGTTGGAATGCCTTAAGATATTACTCAACTTATTTATAAACGTTGTCACAATTACTCGCCAATAGAGCGGGAATACGATTAGCTAGTTCAATGTAAATCAACCAAGATAAGGCTTGATGCTTTTTTTTAAATTTCATTAGAGTTGAAACCTTTTTCATGTATGACTAAATGAATGATACATTTGGTAAATGATAGTCACGACAGAATACTAAGAAGTTTTAGAAACGAAGGGAAATTCCCTTATTTAGGAATTGGCTTACACAGCAAAAGGAATAGGAATTTCTAAGTCAAAACATAGTTAATTATAAGCGAAACTTTTATGTTTTACTTAAGTAACACCAACGACTTTGATCAGGATATAACATATATACACATCTATTCGCAAGGATCGCATGGCGTTAGAGGATATGTTGGAAAAATTGAGTCATGGCCCCGGTAGCTGTTTTTACTTATGAAAGTCTGCTAAAAAAGTCTGGCAAGCAAGAGCTGAGTAAGCTAAGCAAATTTCTCTGGTGAAATTTAATAATATTATTATTGTTATTTATTAGTCTAACATGGCTAATTGGGACGGGTTGACTGCAGGTTACCACCCCAGGGTGGGACTAAAACAAAAGTTTATCCTGTCTACCCAAAAAACCAATTCCAAACAAAAAGAAATTAGCAATAATCACTCTCGATAAAGTTTATTTTATTCAACGTGAGTGTGATATATGCCTTTTAAGTTGATGACTAACCCTATAATAATTTGAGGTAATTTGGTATTTAATGTGAAAAAAAGAAACTTCATGATATGTTAGCTTATTGTAAAAATGATGAGCTGCAGTTTACAAGTCTGAAAAGTAAAAAAAGTCCGTCACGGCTGCATAAACTAAGCAGATTTCCCACGTGAAGTTTTACAATAGAGAAATCTGCCTAATAACAACTGTAGTAGCAAGAAACCTCTAAACCTAAAACATTATTTAGGGCGTAATAACCCAGTAGTTTCTAGCCCCAAAAAAACAGTTAACCTAACCTCTAAACCTATTCACGAGGGACGAATAGTTATGGAAACGGCCGCCAGAGCTCTCGGCGGAAAGTCCGAACAGCCTACTGGCGACCACACGTAGAATACAAAGGCAAATATTCAAGATAAAGAATAAATGTATTGAAAAATATTCATAGTAAATTTAATTTGCAATAAGATTTATTCTATACAATTTTACGAGCCAACGCATAATAACGGCGATATTTTGAATTTTCAAAAATCCCCCCTCTAAACCCCCCCCCCCCTCCCACTGGTCATTAACGACTTGATCTTCCTTTTTACATAAAACGATTAAATTCCGAGTTTGGTAACGATCAAATAAAAATTGCGACCGCTAGAGCGTTAACAGACTAATATATTATATATTATATATATATATATATATATATATATATATATATAATTTTGAACTCACCTCATTTTCGTCATCTCCTGGGTAGGATCGATGGACATTTGAAGACAAATTTCATTTCAAAACTCGCATCATGAGTACGACCTCAATAGCTGATTTCCCTTAAGGGAAATCTGCTAGAAACTATTAAACAAATATATACCCGTTTATATTAGATATATAATTTTTCTTGCCACAAGTAATAATTTTCCATCTACAGGGCCAAGAAGAAAATCTTAGACATTTCAGTTTAATATTAAACTACTAAATATCAGTTGAGTAATAATCGTATAGTTTTTTTGAGTAAATAAAAAGTCAATGATGTGTCTTTAGATGATGTCTGATATCTTAGTAAGAGCCCAATGTGTATAATGCGTGATATTAAAGCTGAGGAAGATAGATTTAGTTTTAAAAGAATAAAAAAGAAGTTATTTTTCTTGCTGACATTTTTATAATATAGCTAATCAGGACGAGTTATCTACAGTTTATTTTCCTTTTCTAGCTAGGCTGGGAAAAAGAATCAAAGAATTAACTCACATGGTTAACCTGAATCCCAAGTGACTAGGAAAGTACTAATCACTCTCTCTCTCTCTCTCTCTCTCTCTCTCTCTCTCTCTCTCTCTCATTCTTAAATAATGAACTAATAATCTAATTCTCATGATTTTCGTTCCGATGGGACACACACATATTACAGAAATACTTGTTTCTAAAATACCTTCCAATGGTATATGATTAGATTACTTTTATTCCTTTGAAATATAATTGTTTTGTCGGTTTTTAAGTTAAGTTTTATCCACTATATTTTACTAAAACGAACTAATAGTAGGTAAAAGAACCCTCTGTCCATGTATATTAGGAATCAATAGTAAGCAGGCGTTAGACCGACGAAAGGTTAGCATCGAGGGATGGAAATCTGGCAGGTTTCGAGTTATGCCTGTTTTCTCCCATATATACTTTCTACAACTCTTGTCGAACTTGAGATTAGTTGTCTCTCAACTTTGGGAAGTCGACATATATCAAACGAAAACGATTTTTCGTATAGAATGCACAGATTGCACTTCCCGCCAATATTGTAAGATGAACAAACAATACATTTGCTTTTAGTCTTTAACTTTCTAAGCTAATATTACCTCTTGGTAAAGATGCTCTCCACTACAACAAAGTATCAATGCTTATCAAATTAGTACAAGTATTACTCTGTTAAGCATTGAACTCAATATTCAGGCTTCAGCTTTTATCAACTAACCAAGACAATCCTGCTTTTCGTGATTTTCGAAAAACTTTCTCAAATGTCCATCGATCCTACCCAGAAGATGACGAAAATGAGGTCCGTTTAAAACTATATATATATATATCTAGCGGTCGTAATTTTTGTTTGATCGTTACCAAATTATATATTTAATCGTTTTATGTGAAAATTAAGATTGAGTTTGTTAATGGCTGTAATCTGACAACTGGGAGGTTTAGAGGGGAAATTTCCAAAGTTCTAAATATCTCCGTTAATATAAGTATAACTAAAGTAAAAATTGTATACAACCGATGTTATTGCATATTTATGTCCTTGGTATGTTGTTTTATACATATGTTTTGTATCATGAATCTTAACCGAGGTATTTGAATAGTATTGTTTTCCTGAAGTTGAAGTACAAGCTAATACAGGTACGGTATGTTGAGCGGTGGAATCTTCATTTAAGATTTTACGTTCTAATCTAGAAAATGTTTATTTGATCTATACTATGCTCGATATTTAATATTTCTTTCATCACGAAAGTTCATCGTCGTTAACGGCAGAAACTGCACAACGAATGGATGGGGGAGGGGGGGGGCGAAAACTTTGAAAATCCATAATATCTTCATTATTATGAGTCGTATCGAAAAATGTTATAAAACCAATCTTGTTAAACTGTTGATTTCATACAATTGTTGCTCTGTACTTATTTCGTGGGTAAAATATTTTTTATTTTTACTTTCTTGTTCTCGGCCTTCAGTAAACCCCCATTTCTACTCATCAGATGTTGGTACAGTAATGTGATATATATAGTGAGATGAGATCAATAGAGTGTCCCCCCACGTAGGAAATCTATTTAGTTTTTGCATCCCCCGAGTGACGCAATTTTTGAAATGGGAAGCCTCAGTTTATGTAAGCAGGTGCCAGAATTAACAAGGTATATATCTAAATTTGTGATGGACTCTTGCTGTATATATTCTCTTAACAAAACATGCTTTCTACTCTGCACATTTGAATAAAAATACTTTACGTTTCAAAATTATATATTGTTCTTCTCTTTTGATGGCTTTATTGGCAAAACTATTGGCGCCCAAAAGAGGTTATTATGCCACTATAAAAAGATTAGTTCCTATCGATTTCTGTGTAAATAAGATGGTGATTTGAGTATAATGCTTTTTACGGTACGAAACACATACTCTCAAATATAGGAATGTAAAAAGTAAAATTTCTATTTCTTTTATATAATTATACATTTAGTATTTTTGATGTCATTATCGGATAAAAATGAAGAATTCGTAGAATATACTTTGCTCAATTCAAATAAAAATTGTTTTCCTAAGCAAAATAGGCATGAGTTAAAATAATATTTGAAAAACATTAGTACCCAAATGAAAAATGATGTGATCATTTTAGGGGTGTCGTAATAATTTTCTAGCTTCGTATAAAAGCTTGGCAAAAAAATATTTTCTTTACTTCAATTATATCTGTAAAACACTTTGATTTGTTTAACTTTTTATGCTGCACCAGTAATCTCATAACCCATATTTAAAATTAAAAAGAACAGCCGAAAAGAATGATTGGTATTACACTGCGTGAGTATTAAAAATTATTCCGGTTGATAAGATTCAATTTCTAAATAATTTCTCAATTAGGATTTACGAAGGCTTAACCGACAAGATTTGGAACGGTAACCAGTGAACTTTAGTTGTGGGAGAGTTGTCGACAGTTCTCCTGATACAGCTCAAATCGTACAGGCGTGTAACTTGATCTCGTCAGCTGATTATTTAGGGTCAGCAGCGAGGAACTGAAGGATCGGGTCTTTTGAAATAATGATTGACACATTTATATAAGATACAAGAGGGATTTGATAGTTAACAAGTACTGAACAATGCATGACAGGAAAATTTGGGCTGGAGAAAAAACAGCCCTGAAGAAAACTGTACTTATGCTGATGGAGTGAAAAGAATTATAAAAAAAAATAAATATGTGGGTCAAACTGGTTCTCATGGTGTAGTCCACATGCCTTCATGGCAATTTATACTTAGGATAATAGTGGCACTTATCTTCCTCCGTGGAATATCAATATCTCGTTTATTATGACTTTTTATAATAACAAAGAACAGAAAGTTTTTTTTTTTTTTTTTATATAGAAGATGGAATAAAGAAATTCCCGATTAATTAAATTAAATATTATTCTGCTTGACCTCCATCTCTCTCTGTATTCACAGATATATAAATATATATATATAAATGTATCCCCAATATTATGGTGGGCTTAAAAAATACATCTCTTCATCTTTTCATTTTCTAACCTTTTTATTGCCTGTGAAGTTTCATTTTCTACAAGTCTAGAAGAAATTTCATTTCATCAATTAATCATTCATAGTTATTTTAAGAAGATAATGTGCAGTCCACGTACAATTGTTGTAGATATTTTTTAATATTCATATTTTTTTGTGATGTGCTTTAGTTTTTTGTAATAAAATAGAAATAGTACTTAGTAAAATCTTATAAATTTAAAGCTATCTGAAATATTCTCAGATTAAGTTTTAGCGGACATTTATGTATTTTATTTAGTTGAGATGCCGCTACAGTGGCGATTCATCTTTTAACATTTTTGAATATAATTTTACAAAATTAAATAAATATTAAAATTTTTACAAAGCTATGTTTTACAAATGGACATAATAAATAGAGTGGACAACACAAAATATAGTTATTGTTATTTATTAACGTCCACTTTTTGCAACTGAGGCTAATTGGGACGGGTTATCTACAGGATACCACCCTTTTCTAGCCAGGGTGAGATTTTAGGATGTTATTTAATGAATTTCGTCACTAAATATAAATTGTTAGTAAAACTAAATATAAATTGTTAGTACATTTTCAACATGAGGAAAAACAAAAAAAAAGAGAGAAAACTAAAAGAAAAATTATAAATAGATTGGGAGGAGGCAAAACGTATACTCCACGTACAGTGCTTGCTATATATAACTTTCATAATGGTAAATACTAGCTTTTATATTTCATCAAATAATCCATTATTTCTTAAATACTTAAAAACATTCTATATAAATTGGCTACTGTCGGCTAAGCCGCTGTCGCTTGCGGAGTTCGCAGCGGACATTTAACATCTACTAAAGAGCAAGATAAATTCTTCTTTATTATTGTTACTTATGAACTCCCATCAGCTGTTTACACCATAAACGGGTTTAACATCGTTCAAAAGCGCATTTCGTCTGACACATTACTTCAGAAAAAACGTTTCACTCCTTCATATGTAACATTTTTATAGTGCCTCCTTCATTTGAACAGACTTCGGTAAACTGCTTCTCTGACTAATATGGACATATTTTGCAACGTACTTGAATTTCAATAGCATTGTCTCAGTTGTTACACTGAGTTAAACTCACTTGAGACTTGGCGTTCCGTAGTTGCGTCACAAAACGAGGAAGTCTCACAGCTTCCTTCCTGAAGATCCCATGGGATTATTTACAGCACAGTTTGTACAATTCTGTTTCATCTTGATCTGCATCCATGAAAAACCATCGTGAGAATCAGAGAAGGAACAGCAATTTCTTTGGATCATTTGGGATACAGAAAAAAAAAAGCTGAGAGGGAAATGATCGAGCTTTCTATAGTGAAGTTTATATCGCAAATTGAATTTTCTCAATTGGTTATAGAAAGTAAATAGATTTATCTTCTCCTGATTGATTAAATAAATGGTGAACGTTATAAGAATGAATTAAATAAGAAATGAAGAAACGAAAGAATTGAAAAAGAAATTCATAGAACGTTTTTTATTCTAAGAATGTTTTAAGCTAATACAGATGCTAATCCCTGAGAGAGGAAAATAGTAGAAGCAAAAACAGTATATTGTATATTTGTAACCCTTAAATTTTTAGGTAATGGAAAAAAGGCCGTGGCATAGTTCCTGCTTAATCTATGCAATGTCCCATGAGCTAAAATCGTACTCAAATTCGAATTTATATGCCCCTGCTAAAAAGAAGCCTAGGTAATCTCAACGTCAAATTGTGATGTTTAAGTCGGACATGAGATGGTGAGTGGTACAATGGCTAAAAATTAAATATCCTATGAGTAGAATGGGGGACTGAAGGCCACAAAACTTATTAAACTCCAAATCTCCCATAATATTCAAGTTAGAGGAACAATGCATAGAACAACAATTTTAAAATATTAAATAATTAAGAAGATTGATTCGATCTCACAAAAAATATTTTTTATTTTATTGTATATTATTATGATTCCGTCTAACAATTTCATTTTTATATGAATCGTTTAAATATTCAGAATGGTATAGACAAAATAAATATTGCGCCCACTAGAAAATGAAATCTTTATTGATGATGTCACATGTACATCTTGCATCTTTCCCCCAGATTTGTTGAAAACGATATTTGATGTTTAATCCAGGAATAACGCGTTTCACCGTGTATAAGTTGATGATTTGCATGATGTATCACATTGTTATTATGAGTTGAGTAGCAGTAGGGTTTTCCTGAAGGCTGTAAACTGCTATTATTTATTAATTCCCACTTTTTGCTACGTTGACTAATTGGGATGGGTTAAATGCAGGTTACCACTGTTCTAACCAGCTGGGAATCGAACGCCCCACTCTAGGTTTACTATGTGAGAATAAATTCACATGGCTAACATGAAAACTAAAAATTATTCGTAACTCTGTTAATATTCCAAACGGAAAAACCGTAAAGAACTATATTTATAGAAAATTAAATTTTCGACAACATTGGCCCCTCGTAAGTTTTTGATACGACTCATAACAACGGAGATATGTATTTAAAATTACCCTCCTCTAAATCCTCCTCGTCTGATGTCAGCAGCTAATAACTTAATCTTTAGTTTTATATAATGCTCTTAAATATCAAATATGGTTACGATCAAACAACGATTGTGAAAATAGCGTCATAAGTACAAACTCGATAGCTGATTTTCCTTAATGGAAATCTGCTGGAACTAATTTCATGGCTTATTATAGGTAACTCAATTTAAGCTGTGATAACAGCTTGTGGCAGGCCATTCCAATAGTCTTGTATGTCATTGGAAGAATATTCGAATATCAATAATAAACATTGGTATTAAAAAAACCTCAATGACATAGTGCTTTTAGCCACGGTAAGTATTAGGTATGTTACGTTTTTGGAACCACAGAAAATGTTTTTCGTTGTATCCCATTTTTCGTAAAGCAAAAAGAAAGATCAAGTTCGTTAACAGTTGAAATCGGACCAGGGGGAATTTAGTGGGATCGAAAAATTCTATTAAACCAATCTTATTGTAAATGCGATTCCCAATAAATTTTGTTATGTAAACCCCCACTCCTATTCATGTCTTATTGACAATAAGCTGTGCAAATAATGTGCTTCATTATAACGGACTTTTATATTACTAAACAGGGTAGGTAGAAACTTATTTTTTCTGATGAAAATTTCAGGATATGTTGTTCGATTTCCATCGATAAAAATCGTTAGGAGTGGCTTAATCCTTGCACCATTACCTGCATTAATTGAGAAATCAAATAATTAATAATTCTCATTAGATACTTCCTTTTTCCGAATCATCCTGTTACATGATTGTGTGAATCATTAGTCCTTTTTAAAGACTTTCATCATCAGCGAATCCGCCTTTCACTGCGGAGAGATTCATCCTTCCTGACGTCCTATTAGAATAAGTCGGCTTCACTTCACGGCTAATGCAGTTTCCACCCGAAACTCTTTATTCGACATTTCGGAATGCTCCCCCACCCCCAGCGGCCCCTAATTTATGCTTTTCCATACTTTCCGCCCCATCGTTTTCCAATATATACTCGTGAAAAGCGTCGAAAGAGAAAGTCTCTACGGGTCTCAGGTGTCATGCGGGTGTATAACAAACGGTTCTGCTGAAGAGGTCTCAAGGATACAGGAAGGCACTCCTGAGAGATCGAGGGCTTTATACACATAGCAGTAAATGACGTCAGAGTCCTTGAGAAGAAAAATATGATTGACGGCTCTGTCTAGTCAGCGTAACTTTTGTCTATGGAAATTAGGTTTCTTGTGACAGAGCTATGTTTATTTCTTAGGATCCTCAGCATCCCACGTAATAGATTGCGGTCTAACCACATGTACATGGATGACATAATGAACTTCTTTGATGACTCTTGTTGTTGTAGTATTACTACTGGTATGTCTTGTATTATTTTGTAATAGAATCAACAATTCCTAGGTAAACCGGAATATTAGCAGGACATATTACATATTATTATTAGGAAGAACAAATGAAATATTTTTTTCTACTCTGCGCTATTATTACTCTTCTCAAATTAAAAAAGTCAGTCACGCAGGGGTTGTGGAAACTAAGCAGATTTCCCACATGCTGGTACTGCACACTTGTGATCTCCTCTCACCAAATATTCCCTATTTCTTTTTGTAATCAATGCAATAAATTGAAGGCATAGGAAATGGCGAATGTCCCGCTCAATATTTGAGTCACGGAAAAATGCATTGAACAACAATTGTAGATCGTCAATATTTTAACAAGATCGGTTTCACAACATTTGACGATCCCATTTATAATAGCGGAAATATTTGATTTTTTCCCCCTCTCACTAAATTCCCACTATTCCACGTCTGATTTCTGCCAATAACAAATTGATGTTTAGTGTCGACTGAAACGGCTAAATGTCGAGTATACACAACGAATCTCGCATAAAAAAGGTCTCTTGAAAAGAATATGTGTTTCATTCTATAATTGCGTATTGCTATTCTGGCATGAGTAGGAGTGGAAAACTAGATACTAGACAAAAAACTAAAAAATGCAAATATCTCTGTTAATATTCAAGGATACGGAATAAATGTATATAACAACATTTATAGACAATTAAATGTGCAATGAGATTGATTCCATGGACGCTTCCGATACGACTCATAATAACGGAGATATTTAGAATTTTCAAAATTCCCCCTCTAACTCCCACTCCCACATGTTCGATTTCAGCTATTAACGAACTTGACAATTAGTTTCGCATGAAACTCTTGTATATCGAGTTTAGTAACGATCAAACAAAAATTGCAACCGCCAGAGCGGGAACAGACAAGTATATGTATAATTTTGAACGGACCTCATTTTCGTCATCTACTAGGTAGTATCGACGTTGAGCCTACAGTTGAGGAAATTCATGAGTGCGACCTCTATAACTGATTTCCCCTAAGGGAAATTTGCTAAACGCCCGTCACGCAGGAGCTAAGATATTATTAAATACGCGTTTAATTTTCTTAATCAAACCCTACTCCTGATAGGGGCATTTAAAATACAATATACAAAGTACAAGTATGAACTTTATTTTGTAAGCATGCCCCGTTGTTGCTCTTATTTCAAGCGAATAACATATTGTGTTCAGAATATGTCTTTCGGAGATGATAAGTCGCTTTGAAGTGTGATTTTAACACTTATGATTTGGCGTTTGGAACATAAGAATATAAGATTTTTTTAAGAATAAATACAAACTTTAAAACAATTTGTCAGTTCAGAAAATTGTATTCTAACACAGTCCCTTATATAAACTATTTACTATAAAATTAATATTAGCGATAACGTAACGATTAAAAAACTCTTCTTCAGAATATACTATTCTACAATTAACCCTCGAGTGTGATGAGCAGTTTACATGAATTATTGAATTGGAGAAAGCAATCATTACGTTTTCAGATACCAATAATTATGCATTAAAATGTGAACAAGAAGAGAATAGTATAACACCTCAAAACGTATTTTCTAAATAAAGAAACTGTGATGATTATTCCTCTATAGGAAGCGGAGCCAATATTATAAAGTGAAAGCAGATATTCTCCAAATTGATGGTCCGATGAATAGGAAACGACATTGACATGAAACCTCTTCAAGAGAAGAAAATGGAATTGCTATGAGGAAATAGAAACAACAGGTTACACCATATACAAGTTATCTAATGATCCGTTGAGTAAATGCTAGTCTTCTCACAAAATTACCTTACGTAACATTTTCGTGAAGAATATCCTCAGGCAGGTAATTCAAATGAGATACTTTGGGACTAGAGAAGCCATTGCAAGCCATATTCGGCGTACTCTGTAGTTTATTTATTTTGGTGTTTTGCAATTTTAGCAATTCATACTTATATCTGTTGTAATGAAAAAAAAACAAAACGAAACCTCCAGACTGCGTCCAGTAAGTAGGCTTAAAATCAGACCATATATTCCTATTTCTTAGTAAAACTTCTAAGAGTAGAAGTGGATTTTACAGACGTCTAAAAAGAAAAATAAGTCCGTCAAGCAGGGGCTGTGTTAATTTAGCAGATTTCCCAAGGAACGCCACGTATTTGCAATTATCCCAAAAAATTAGGTATATAGGCTAATAATGAAATGCTTCATGATATAACAGCTCATTCTTAATTTGACACAAGTAGGAGTGGGGATATACTATAGGCCGGAGATAGCTATAAAGTGAATTTGACTGCATTTATAAAACATTTTAATTGTAATAAGATTTGGTCTATACACTTTTTGATCTGTTGCATAACAACGGAAATATTTCGAATTTTAGAAATTACTCCCTCTAATGCCCCCCTCTCCTTCAGCTCAATTTCAGCCGTTAACGAAATTGATCTTTATTTCTGCATAGAACATTTAAATATCCAGTTTAGTACTACAAGGAAACCATAACGTTTACTCACAATAACGAAAATATTTTGCATATTCGGGTTTCTTCCCATCTAAACCACACACTCTACCTACCGTTCAATTTTAGCAGTTAGCGAGCTTCATATTTAGTTTTAAGTAAAACGCTTATGTATCGAGTTGGGCAACGTTCGAACGAAAATGCCCACCGCTAGAGATTAATAGACAGGAATGAGCGAGTGTGTGTCTTTATATATAATTTTGAACGGGCCTCATTTTTATCACTCCTGGGTAGGGTCGATGGACATTTGAAGAAAAGGTTCTAGAATGAAGAAAATCTCAGTAGTTGGCAAAATTACCATATTCTATATCATATGACACAATATCTACATTAGTATACTCCATAGGATAATCTTAATTTTAAGTGAAGAATGTTCATAAAAACAATATATATAATGTGAGACCTCTTATAACTAGAATAACTAGGAAAAGAAAGATCAACTAAGTTGTGTAATTACTATAATTCAATAATACCCTTACATACAATAATAGATAATATTAATTGCAATCGATAATAAAATGTGCTTTTCACAAACTGTTATATGTACTGATTATTTTATTAGCAGATTTCCCTTAAGGGAAATCAGCTATTGAGGTTGTACTCATGACGGAATTTTCGAAATTTTTTTTCATATGTCCATCAATCCTACCTAGTAGATGACGAAAATGAGGTCCGTTCAAAACTGTAAATATATATATATATATATATATATATAATATATATATATATATATATATATATATATATATATATATATGTCTGTTACCGCTCTAGCGGTGGCAATCGATTTTGATCCTAACGAAACTCGATATATAATCGTTTTATGTTAAAAAGAAGATTAAGTGCGTTAACGGCTGAATTCGGACCAGTGGGAGGGGAGGTTTAGACGGGAGGATTTTTGAAAATTCGAAATATCTCCGTCACAATACGTCCGATGGAAAAATTGTATAGAATCAATCTTATTGCAAATTACATTTACTATAAATATTGTTCATGTATTCTCTATCTTGAATAGTAACCGAGATATTTGCATTTTTATTAAATTTGTCGATGACGGATTTTTGAATTTCCCGCCAAAAGCTAGTTCGGCCCTTTGCCGTAACTTTTCGGCTCTCGTATGGAGATTTCTCTATTGTATAACTTCACGTGGGAAATCTGCTTAGTTTACGCAGACCCTGCGTGACGGACTTTTTTTTAATATTATTTCAAATACTATTTTAATAATCTAATTAATTTTCTATTAAATATTGCGGGTTCGGCTGGCCGATTGAGCTAAGGCGTTGGTCTTAATCTCACTTGGTAAACCTAAAGTCGTGAATGCAATTCTCACATGGTCATTAGGAAGTAATTTAGTGGAGAAATCATTAAATAAATCCCTCAATCCCACCCTCACTACAAAAGGGTGGTAGCATGTAGATAACCCACCCCAATTAGCAATATTACCACAAATTGGGTGTTAATAATATTTTTTGTATTATCAAATTTCTAAAAGTCATTTAAAATGACTATTATGTGATGGCTAATTAATAATTTTGACGATTTCGTTAAATTCATTTGTTGGCCCTTATTTATTGCAGTTCTTGTTATTGGCATCTCTCAAGTTGGCAGTGTATGTCGCTGATAAATATATTGTGAGTGAACATTAAAATGTGTTTTTGATAAACAATACTCGTTCTTCATATTCGGAACATTCAAATAACTATTGACTGTTTTCGCCACATAATTCCTATAGGCTTGTAAATCATAAAACATAGAAGTACTTCTCGAATTGTGTTTCCACAAGAAATCTTAACCATGGAATCTTCCATCAGAGCTATCCCTGTCTGAGAGATATTAGGCAACAGTTATTTCGAGAAGACTTTGGGTTCCTTAAGTAACGCTGGGTGCCTTCTCAGAATTGACTATGGATATCGGTATTTTCTTCTCCAGTTCTTTTTAAAACCACGTTCTTATACAACTAAGTTTTGTAAAGGTTTTTAACATAATAGTTCACCTTCTTCATTTCTGTTTCCTGTTGAGCTGTAACTATGTAAGTAGAATATGAAGAAAAACCAATTCCTTTCCACCCACTTTTTGACCTCAATAAATGCACTCCGTCACTGTAGCTTGAGTTTCTTCCTCTCCTATGGGGTCATGAAATTTTCTTTGAGGTTCTTTGTTATGTAAGGAAACCCCTCTCCCCCTTAGGTGAAAAAAGCAAATCGTAATTTGAAATATTCATAAACCCGCTTGAGGTGAATATAGTGTAACGCTGTCAAACTTTGTTTTGTGACGCCGAAACAGAAGCTATAATAAGGCTTGTAAGTAAAGGAGATTGAGAAATTCCGCCCTATACACAAATCTTTTATTCTGAAGACATTAAACTAATAATGAGCAGTAACAAAGAGTAAACAAAAATAGACAGACGGAGAAAGATTCTACTATTTCCGTGACACTCTTTGTATTAGAACGTCACAAAGAACTCCAGCTCAGCAAACAGACGATGATGTCGATGTAACTTATTCAGTTTGATCCACGTGATTGGTGTCTTTTTGTTATCACGAATAATGAGATACCGTCGCGACGCTTACAGAATCCACTATCATTGCAGTGCACTTTTTTTTTTTTTTTTATTTCACAATTCTTTTGCTTAAGTTACGTGGGTTTCTTTGGTAGCCATTGTAGGTTAAACAGCCTTACTGGGCCACTCCATAGTGTACAGAGAGATGGCTTTCAATGCTATTCAGAGTATAATGAGGCTGTTCCTGGTGAACAGCTCGTCAAAGCATGTTGGAAAAGGACTGTAGCTGGACAGCTGTTGTCAATAAGGCACGCTTTTAGGAGGTGCTGAAGATGAAGTGTTGTCTTTGAAAACGTTTTGCCGCTTCAATAAATTTCTTTGGAGTGTGTGGCCTTTTAATAAGAACCTGATGTGTGGACATTGTTTGGTGATTTTTGGAAATGATACATTAAGTAAACATAAGTATTATACTATTTGACCCTACACTGATCAGTCATTCTTCATAGCAATGAACTTTAATAGTAAATTTCAGAATTTCAATATTATTTGGGCGTTTGGTGCGAAATCTATGCCATTAAACATCTTAACCGACAGCCTAAAACTCACTTTAACAACCTTGAATTATTAGGTTCATACACATGTTGATAAAACTTCAGCTGGCTAGCTAATGAGTATAAATGGTGATTTGCTGTGAATAGTTAATTAAACCTTAATTAACGCCAGTGTTATTTATTAACGTCCGATATGGTAATTGGGGCGGTCTAATCTACAGGTTACCATCCTTTACTAACTAGGGTGGGCTAGAGATTTTATTTAGTGAGCCCGTCACTAACTAAATCCCTATTGCACACATGGGGATCGAACCCAGGATTTTACTATGTTCATTGCGGCCAACAATAGCCGCCTCAATTAAAATCAATTTTAAAAACCATAAAAAAATATTCTGTTTTACAAAATATATTCATTGAAACCAATTCTCACCACATGATTAGGAAAATCATTTCTAAGACCATTTCTTCAAGATTCCTTTCTTCTTCAGCACTTAAAAATGATGTTGAAAATTCATGTTAACTGGATTACTTGGAGCTTGACAAAGTATAGGAATGACCCGGTTTTATGATGTAGATCACATGAATAACGAATGAAGAATGGCACCCACATTGTTAAGCAGATTATAGCCGAAGTATACATTAAAATTCATTTACGAATCTTGTGAAACCATAAATATCATGAAATATGGATAATTTTACTGGTCATTAGGTCAATTGCTCTTGCATAATTATTGTGTTACTAGCGTTGGGGTCACACGTTGATTTTATCACTATTTGGAAGCTATGATAAAATATCCTTAATCGGATCACGATACGAAATGTAATGTAGTAATGAACTGAAAAAGCTAGTTCATTTTCAAGATTAACCTCATTACGATAAAGCTGAGTTATGACACAGCTTACAAGATACCATGAGAAAATTAAAAAGTCGTTTGAATCGTTTTACTTTTCAATTCTGGCATCAGTGATTTTATTTTAAACAGTGACATTTATTTTAAGCAAAGGCCCTTGGGCTAAAGATTTCAGTATATAACATCTATTTATGTTACCAAAAAAAGTATTTAAATTAAAGCTTAATTAAAAAAACAAAATTGTGCTGGCTTTTCGTGGTTAGCTCTATTATTTTAAAAGCTGCACTTTTATTACATGATGAAATTGAACATGTTTTCACATGCACCCTTTTCTTTTCATCAGTGCAATTATTTTATTTTAAGATGGATATGAATGAAGTCAAGTTTTATACGAAGTTTGTGAGACATTTTATCGAAAGAGGCGAGTTTCGTAGAAAGCATACAATTTGCATTCTTTAAATTTGTCATTATTCTATTATGTTTATACTTGTTTTGCTTCTTTTTTTATATAGTTCTTTCGTTATATATTCTTACTTTTGTTTTTCCATTTCTCGTTAGCACTTCTCTGCCTTATACTGAAACAATAACAAACCGTTCCATTTTCTGGTCGTCTGCAGTTTGAGTATTTTGTTAACAGGGGATAGTGAAGTTTAATTTTCATATAAACCAAACAATGAGTTAAGATATTTTAGATTACGTCACAACAACTTCGCTCTAGGCGGGTTCATGAGCTCTTGTGGTTTAGCATTACGTAACTTAAAAACAGATAATATGTAAGATCAAAATCGAGAACACGGTTACATTAGTTCCAATTATTGTTTTTCCTGGAAATTAAAATATATATTATTAAAGCATCAATCTCGTTCACACGCTTTAGAAGGCTAGGATTTCAATGAAACATTTACACTTGAACAAACTGATTTGTGGTCCAGGAAATTGAATATTTTGAGGTTTTTTATCCATAATTGTTGACAGTAAAGAGACACAATAAATAGAAATATGGAGTTTTTCGCAGCAGATTGATCACTTATTTATAGCTTTTTGGAAATAAACATTACAGGTTCCCACCAACTGGATTGTTTAAAGATCGGCGATCATTGGATCATTTTTAGGCGTCAAAAGCAATAGTCAAATATGCATTTGCTTTGTCCACTAAAGTCCTTTATTATTTCCTTAGATGAATATTACACAATGGACCAGGATAATCTACGTATATTGGGCTGAATAGGTAGTTAGGAGTGACAGACTTTAATGAATGCATACAGCGACTAATGATATAATAATAATATAACAATTTTCTGATATATATGAATGTTTGACCCTTGATGGAAACATGAGTCATTTAGATTAATGAGATTATTGTGCATAGTGGACATCTTGGAGAAACGTGTCTGTTAAATTATATTCTGCAGATTTATCTGTCCGATTCTTCCCCACTCCTTCGCCTTCGAATAACACGTGTAGCAGGTAACTCCATTATTAGAAAGACCCCTGTTAATTCTGCACTAACTCAGCACTTGTGTTGCTCTCCGCACACTTGCAGGTTGGCTTGGCAAGTTCGGCTAGTCAGGGGCATGGAGAAGCAATCTAGCAGTTTCTCTTGCAGAGCAGAACGGCATTGGGCGATGACGAATGAATGCAGTCCTCCGTGCAAATGAACAATAGTTGTCTGACCATAGTTAGTAATATCGAGGTTTTTATTTACTTCAATTACTAAATTGTAGCATTTAATATTTTCTTTTGTTTCTATTGGTTCCCTTATATCCAATTTGTTTTTTGTTAAATTCGGATATAAAAGAAATTACACTTTCTATTTTTTTTCTTCTCTTATTTTTTATTTTAATCTTCCTGATAACCACTGTCATTGACATACTTACGAAAGAGTAAATTGCCGATGTAGGGTTACTCTCTTAAATAAATAGATATCGACGTATTTCACCCAGAAGTAAGGCTATACAAACCCTTCTTTTAAGCATCAGTTTTAGAAATACCACCTGTTACTGGTTAGTGATTAATAATAAATCATTCCTAATCCGCGTGAAAGTCGGGTAAAAAAAAGTCAAGCCTGGTACTGTGGTATATGCCATGCATTTAATGTCATACAAGATGAATATACAGACTTGTAAAGTAAAAAAGAGAAAAAAATTAATAATTCTTAATCTAGAAAAAAATTAATTAAAATATATACTGAGATAAGGGAAAGAAACAAAACCTCAATGTTAAATAGATATTAAACATTATAATATAATTATTATTATAATTAATAATTTATTGTCTTTCAACTAACGTTTAAATTAAATTATTGCAATGGTATATTGCAGGCACTTCAATGTAAAATGAATAAATCAACATTAGCATTACAAAAAAAAATAGATGGATGTTTCAACAATATTTAAGAACAATTTTAATTTAAAGATAACATTTTTCAAACAATATTACTATTCAAATAGTAATTGATAATTTTAAGCCAAGAATTAATATTTGTAGCTGTTTCGAATCCGTAGTAGGAGCCACATTAGAAAGGCCTTCATTTTCAAATACATGAAAATGTGTTAGAACACAGGCTTTAAATGACGCTTGACGTTGTTGTGCTCTGCGTCAGAATCTCAGCTGGGAGAAATGCCATTGGCATAAAAGCCCCACGGACATGTGCTCTTAAAAAATGTCTAAAGGGACTGAAAATGCTCTACCGCTGAAGGCTTAATACAACATGGAAAATATACTCGTGCTTTCGGATTTTTAGACATAATTTAAAAATTTATTATGAAATTATAAAGGAAAACTTCTAATGCTTTTAAAAAATACCAAAATAAAAATGCTATAAATTCATATTCTTGTATTGGTTGCAGATGAAAGAATAATTTATAGAATGATATGTAAAATTCTGCGTGTGTGTGTGTGTGTGTGTGTGTGTGTGTGTGTGTGTATGTGTGTGTGTGAGAGAGAGAGAGAGAGAGAGAGAGAGAGAGAGAGAGAGAGAGAGAGAGAGAGAGAGAGAGAGAGAGAGAGAGAGAGAGAGAGAGAGAGAGAGAGAGAGAGAGAATGAGAGAGAGAGTGAAAGAGCTGGAGATCGACTTATCATTCGAATTTCTTCTTTAAACATTATATTCGAAATATCTATAGGCAGTTACTTTCAACAGAAATTCAGCACGTAGAAAAAAAAATCATTAATCATTTTATATAACAAGTCATGCTGGGACGATAACTATAATAAAGCAATACCAAATACCATTTGTAATAAGGTAACGGATAGCCCGAGGTAAACGGCCTAGCCGCTGGGTTAAGGTCATGACCACTTTCTCCCAGAACCGGCTGAGATCCACGCCTCTCGCTGCCACCTGTCAACCAACTCTTATTCCATGACCTTCACCACTACAGTTATGGTCAACGCTAAAAAGTTTATAAACTGAATTCTTCAGGAATAAATTATTTATATCCGAAAGTCTTTTTAGCAGATTTTCCTCAAGGGCTATTGAAGTCGTACTCATGATGCGATTTTCGAAAAATGTCCGCAAATGAACATCGATCCTACCCTGGAGAAAACGAAAATGAGGACCGTTCAAAACTGTATATATATATATATATATTATTATACGTCGAATCGAAACGCTGCATAGAACCAATCTTATTGGAAATTCAATTTCCTATGAATATTTATATGTATGTTTTTTTTTTTTTTTTCAGTATCTTGATTATTACCAGAGATATTTCTATTTTTTTTTTTTAGTTCTAAGCCTTCAGTAAACCCCCACTCGCGTGCATATTAATATCAAGCTGCCAAATTAATAATATGCTGCTCTAACATGAACATCCTCCCACATTCCTAGGATAAATACCAAATATGGCTTACATTGAACTTTTACTTTGTGAGATACATGCAAATGTTATGTGACGATGGCGTCATCAATTACAACTTTACTTTCTCCATTCGAAAATGTTTATTTGATCTCTGCCATACTCGATATTTAACTGTTTTAGTCAAGATTTAAGATAATATTTATTATTGGCTGAAATCGGGTGGAGCTTTAGAGTGGAGGGGAATTAGAAAAATTAAAATTTCTGCGTTATTCTGACTCGGATACTAACATGCTGTAGAACCAAACTTATTAAACTGTTGATGCTCTACAAATGTTATTCTATGAAATATTTCGTAACTCAACTATTAGGTGAATTATTCTAAAATTCTTGTTTTCTACCATTAGTAACCACCCCCTGGTTTTGGCTGGGGACGTTTAGCATCTCATATTATATTTATTTATAAGATGTTAAAAGCCTATACAAAATGTATCAAATAAAGGATTAGTTCCGTCATTATGGCATAATTAAGATCGATCATCGAATACAGGTGGCAAGTACTTTCGATGCGAGGGCACCATCATCCACCCCATTAAACGTTGTACTCAATTTCAAACACGTTTTGACGGCATTGAAGATAGTGCACTCGCATCGGAAGCGCTTGCCAGCTGCGTTTGAAGATCAGCCTGGTGTGACGGTACAACCTAGAATATCCAGGATGTGTATAAGAGCGATGACTAGATAGTTTCCACCTGTACGGCCAGCGACACTTTGAATTGCTCAGCCATCTCAAAGGTGGTTCCAATCACATCAAGGTATTTATTTGCCTTTCCCATGAAATACAGCATTTAAAATTGCGTCAAACGGCCTGTGGAAAGAGTGCTTACTGCTTGCAATTCACTACGGGTCTCAAGAACAACTCTATGCCACTTCGTTGTAATACTCAACAAGTATGTATGCAACTAAAGGTTTCACCTTGCCAGTGTTGAAGACTGGTTCTAACAGAAAGACGCCTTTGACTTTCTTATGTTTCAGCAATAATGTTAAAATCTATGAGTGTCGAGTTCAAAAGAAACACATTTTATAGGCGAAAAACTGGTTTTACCATTATTTATGAAGGATGTCCGTGTGTAGAGAAGATGGGAGTAGGGCGTTCACTTTCGCCTTTGATCACTTCCCGCGACTGGCTATCTCTAGAAATCCTAGAGGCGGTAGTTACCAACCACAACCTACACCACCTTGAGGCTTTCAGCCTCCGTGTTTGTGGAATCCGGTGGTTGGAAAGTGAAATCAATTCTGTCTAATAGGCCCCACTTCGTAAGAAAGTAAAAGTAATGTCTCGAATTCCCCACCACATTTGAAATTTAATTGATAAGAACACAGTTTTAACACCGTATGCTAGCTGTTGCAATGCTCTCACCCGTTACAGCTGATTCCCCATTGGAAAAAGACTCCAAAAAGGAATTAATTATTCCCATGAACAAGAGTGATAGTCGATCCTGTCCCAAATTTACTGTACGAACTGATCCCAGTTTTTGCACAAGACGTTCAACCTTAGAGAGCAATCGTATGTATGCACCTCAAGAAAACAAACAATCCCCACTTTTATACACTATTGCAACTGGTGGAATTTTGAGAGATTTCAACGAAGAAGATAATGCTAGAATATGGATACATTTAGACACCACCTTCGATCCAACATATCACATACATTTACCGATGGCTAAGCGTTAGTCCCTAAGCTCAAAGTATCAGCCTCTACTAGATATGGATGAACAAGCCAAATAGGTCTGAAATTAAAGTATGAAATGTATATTAGAATTCCTTTAAGCATCAAATATTGAGGAATTACTGTTGTGTTATGAAGTAAACTAAATGAGGAAAAAAGTACTCTCAGACTTAAAAACAGCTATGGGGGTCAGCATCATCTCCATTGCTGAAAGCTCATTAAAAAGCAGCATTCTAAATCTTTCTGCATGACACGAGAAACACACAAAAAAAAAAAGATGTCTAAAAGAGCCACTAGTTGTCATATCTTAAAGTTGTGGACAATCCGATAAAAAAAAAACCCCACGGAAGTTAAATATATTTAAGCTTTTCTATATGATTATTATTATTATTATTATTATTTATTAACGTCCACTTTTTTATGATCTACAGAACCAATGGCTAATTATTATTAGTTATTAGGAGACGTTCCAACTTCAAATTAATTTAGCGGAGAAACTCAAGATCTCGAGAAATATCAACGTTCTTGAAAGACTTTACCTAGAGAATGCGATGAGGTTATGACAAGAAAGCTGATGGAAGGGCGATAATCTCTTCAATGAAGACAACAAGGCAAATTCGATCATTTCCATGGTAGAAGGCTTTTCTAGAAGTGAATGGTCTGAAATCCACACCATTTACACATGGTCGTTAGAAAGAGCTCACATAATATGATTTGAACTAAGTTGACCAACCCTTTCCGGTCGATGAAGAGAAAAGAACGTACCTGCTACCCGCATATTCTCTACATTCACAACATGTATGCTCCCAAGGGCAGTAGTACCAACATCGTTAGTTCAACGCGCGTTTAAAACGTTTAAGGTATGGTCTTCTGATAGCCATGAAACGCTTCATAGTGATTTCGAAACTTGGTCGGGGCATACAAACATATGATAAATCTGGATAAAAAACTGTATTTGCAGCGAATATTTATTTTATGTTCATGCAAAAGTGTTTTCAGCAGACCTTTCGGACGTAATCAAGTGTCGTATACACTTATTTACAAAATATGCAGTTTATACCCTAACTTAATAATCCAAACAAGCATACCATATAAAACATCAGATAATTATTTATTATGTCAAAGAGAAATTTGAAAATAAAAAAATAAATAAAAAATATCTAAAATAGATACTAGATACTTTTGAGCTATTGGTCAAGGACTAATAAATTCGACTAGTTTAATAATAAGGCAGAAGATAATATATCAATTGTAACCATTGAAGGGAAAAGCTTTATTAATTTGTATGATTTCTATATACAGATTGGACTATGTCAAACTTTAATTATAATTTTGAAGGCTACAAATACTTCAACCTCAGAAATCTATTTGCTCAATACATGTTCCATTAGTAGTGGTCTGTTATTAAATACAGATCTCAGCTGTGGTCTTTATTTTTCTTAGTAGCTGCATCCATGCCTAACCGGTTTGTGATTTGTCACGGAAAATTAGCCTTTAACTACAGGCTGAAACTGGAACACTCAATTAAGGACTCTTATTAAGTATTTGCCAATCAAATGTACACAATATATAAGTATGTGAAACCAAACCGAATTATGAAGATTTCGTCCAACTTGTAAATCAGTAACTAATTATCCAATTAACCACCAATGGAAAAGTCCTTTCTATTAATCTCCCATCGGTTAAAAATTATTCTGAAAAAGAAGAAATAAAAAAAAATTTAGGAATAAATTTTCATTGAAGTTTTTTACTATACATGATCTTACATTCCCAAATTGGACAGACCAATGGAAAATAGCTTTATTAAGGATCACCCGTATAGTCTAAACATTTCTTTTTTCGCGCCTAAACATCCGCTGGACTTGTACTCTTCCCAAACAATTATTTAACAATGCAGAGTTGTGTTAGCAACAGTTCAAATAAATAGAATTAAATACCTGCGAATTCCATTGCTAATGAAGAAAGAATGCCCATCAGCTTTCTCTCTCGTTAGGCTAATGAAAGAGGTCCTAGGAAGTGTAAGTGCTTGTCCATCCGGTTTGCTTTTTTTTTTAACTTCAGTTTCGAAGTACCTGTTTCACCACACTTCTTATCAAATGGCTTCCTGTTCTAATGGACATAATTAAGTAAGAGAAATTGAGATTTTGCGTTTAATTATCACTACTTAAACGATTGTAATTATACATTCTTTTAGCTGTCGAAGTGGATCTTAAAGCTATTAGAAATAAATAAAAAGCTGGCCATGAGTTGCTTATACTAGAAATTGAGACATGTAACAGTTTCTTGTGTTTAATGTATAAGACGCCAAATAGTAATTAACAAAAACTACCTTGCTAATTATTTTATTTAAGACTTTTGGTATGAAATACTGGATGTTCCTTAAACCTGTTGAACTGTAAAGAGGGCTAAGTTGGGAATCAGACTTATAGGTATCATGTTGCCTGTTTACGTGCCTATATGGTTTGTCGACAGCCACGCCTGGTATTCGTAAGCCCTGATTCCTATGGAAGCGAACACGGGGAGAAAGAGAAGGGGACATACAGTGGTTTCCCATTGCCTTATGCGTTAGAATATCTAAATAATATAAGCTACCAGAAAAGAGATACTGTTCAAATTTGATTCCTGTAAAAAGTGCGATAAATCAAGAAACAAATACATGAAAAGAAGGCAAGAGTTAAAAACCTAGAACCAAGAGAATATTTCCTCAAGTGCACTGTAAGATCTAAATTAAGCAAGGGTAGTTAAAGATATCAACTTACGCTAAAGAAAATGTTGATATTATAAGCATAACAAATTTAATTAAAACTATTTGATTCTTATACTCTATTGTTTCTGACGTGAATTCAGATTCAGTCATTAATACAATCACTCGTAAAAAAAATATCGATACACATTATGTGGTTTTAGTAGATTTTCTTAAGGGAAATCACCTATTGCAGTCGTACTCATGACGCGATTTTCGAAGCATTTTCTCAAATGTCCATCGATCCTACCCGGATGATGACGAATATGAGGCCCTTTCAAAACTTATATATATATATATATATATATTTGTCTGTTAACGCAATTTTTGTTTGATCGTTACCAAAATCGATATTTTTTATAGTTTTATGTATAACTAAATATCAAGTTAGCTAATCGCTGAAATCCGACAAGGAATTTCGAAAATTCTGAATGTCTCCATTATTCGGAATTTCCATTTCCTCGATTTAGTCGGATCGAAAAATTTATAGAATCAATCTTATAGTAAATGTAATGTTCTATAAATGTTGTTATGTAAGTTTTCCACTATCTTGATTATTAACAGACATATTTGCATTTTTTTAGTTTTCGGCCATCAGTAAACTATCACTCTTACTCATGTAATCTTAACAAAAAGCTGTTATATTATGAGGAACTCGATTTGAAGCCTAAATACCAAATATTGTTCTCATTGGACTTTTTCGTTTTGAGGTAAATGTAAATGCTTAGCGCACGAAGGACATCTGCTTAGTTTACGCAGCCCCTGCGTGACGGACTTTTTGGTTTATTGTATTGGCAAATTAAAATTTTCTTAAAAATAATTAAGTTTCCTCTGATATGTCACAGTAAGTAATATCAGTGAAATATCTGTGTAAGGTTGCCGCGAGAAACCTCAAGACAATAAATCGTGTTCATTATCAGGTTCCTACATGTTTTTTCTTCTGTTGCTTACTTTAATAGCATCCAACTTTCTCCTCATTCCTCTCTAATTGAGGAAGGCTCTTCTTTCCCAACTCATAAAATAAGGCGGCTTTTGGTTTCATGACTCAACTAACAATTGGTCTTAGGTTGTTTTGTTACTGTCGTTTTGTAATAATTATTATTTATTACTCAAGCTACGATAAATACAAGGCTATTTGAGAATTTTATAAATGACTTTCATTTTACAATAACCGAGTAGAGTATGTGTTTCGAAATGAATGTAATAGGAATAAAATACATAGAAAGATTATAATATTTCTTTGACAATGCATCGTCATAGTACATTGCATGTTTTTTTTATTCTCTGTGGTCTTGTCATCTGTTCCGATTTTTCGGTAGCTATGCCGCTACCTTCTCCAGGCTAAATATTAGTAAGAATTAGAATTCATCTGGAAACCTAGAACTGCCAAAAATTTGAGTTGTTAGAGTATATAACGTGCAGCAAACCAGCATATTAGGTCAGTTCTGACGTCCCACGAGAGAGCTAATCATAATACAGTTTAGCTCATGTGTAAACTATTATTTTTATATTCAATATTTTTAATTGCCACTGTTCTTCTCTAATGTATGTAGTCTTTGTTCCATATTAGACTTTTGAAGCCCTACATTATTTTTTAATGTCAAAGTCAATTTCTATTATGAATCATTCCTGAGTAAAAATATCTTCATTTGTGTTCAGTCATTGATATAAAGGTATACTTTAGTGCTGTTGGTGACACATAGAATAACAAATTAAAATATAATCCCACTTACAAAGGCAAAAAATAATAATAAAATTGTATTTATTAAATAAGCAATTATTTTCTACTCCAGTTAATTTTTTTCAGCAGAAAATAAAGTTAGAAGATTAACGAGCAATTTCATACAAATTAATTTCCCGTAGCCATAATTTATAAAAACTATTTCCATACCATTCTCAAACCACCAGGAAAAAACTAAACAAAATTATCTACCTGCTGTTGTTATTAATATCTCACTCTTATTATTAAGCCCCTTATAGTGTTGTAAATGTAGATAGTTCTGTGAAAACTTTCTTTTTTTGTTCAATAGTAGCATCTTCATGTTAATACTCACCTATCCTGGATGTTTCCAATGCATAATTATCACATTGTTTCATTAGTGTTTGCATCTAAAATGAGTGTTAAAGCATGCAACGGTTTCAATTCTCACGATTTCCTATGATTTCACTCAACACCGTTTTCTTAGTCAGGCGTTTAATAGTGGAAACGAAATGAGTAATATTATTCCATTGCAACTTTAGTCCTCACTAAGATACCATACCATATTATCATACAATAAAACACTAAATTTTTCATTAAATTCTAAATGGCGGTAAATTTTAAAAGGTTGTCATATATAATATAGAAGTAATACGAGGATCTTTGCTAATAACACAGGACAACTCTACTGTACTGGGCAAAAGAGACTCATAAAGATACCGTATTTGGAGCATAGATGGACTAACAAAAACCCAAGCAGGCTTCCCACATGCTGGTATGACACGCCTCTGATCTCATTTCACTATATATTCCCTATTTCTAAATAAAAAACCGATGAGTAGAAGTGGGGGCTTGCCGATGGCTGAAAACAAGAAAGTACGAATAACTTACTGAATATTTGAGTTATGTAAAAATCTATAGAACAACAGTTATATAGCAACAATAATTTAAAAAGATAGGTTCTGTAACTTTTTTGATCAAACTTATAACGGAGACATTTTACATTTTCGAATTCTCCTCCGTCTGAACCCCCCCCCTCTTTATGGTCAGATTTGATCAATTAACGAATATGATCTTTGGTATGTCGAATATATAAGCATTATCAAGTCAAGAATTGATATTTTAATTGCTAAGTTCACCACACAACGTATTTATGTATCTCATCTAGTAAAGATCTGTTGAAAACAATATTTGGCCTTTAAGCTATAAATAAAACTTTTCATGATATATTCCCTTATTATTATGCATCGCATCGAAAAATTGTATAGAATTAATCTTATTGCAAATTAACTTTACTATAAATATTGTTCTATACATTTATTCTGTATCTTGAATATTAACCGAGATATTTGCATTTGTATTCTGTGTGTGGTCGGCTATGTTAGGGACCTTCCGCCGAGAGCTCTGGCGGCCGTTTCTGTAACTGTTCGTCCCTCGTGAATAGGTTTAGGGATCCCTTACTACTACAGATGTTATTGGGCAGATTTCTGTATTGTAAAACTTCACGTGGGAAATCTGCTTATTTTACGCAGCCCCTGCGTGACGGACTTTTTTAGCAGATTTTTTTAAAGTGCATTGGTTAAAAAAGTGGGGACTTACTAAAGGCTGAAAATTAAAAAAACTCAAGACAGAGAAAATGTTTTGTAGAACATCATTTGTATTAAATTAAATTTTCAACAATATCGGTTATATACAATTTTTCGACCTAACTCATAGTAACGAAGATATTTCGGATTTTCAACTTTCTCCCCTCCAACCCGTCCCCCTCCATTTCTTCCTTTAAGGAATTTGATCTTTTGTTTTACATGAAACGCAAGACCGACATAAAAGTAATAACGATTTTACGAATCTGTTTAGGTAATCTAACATCATCTGATCTATTAAGAAGGAATGAATTGACGAGTCGTTGGAAGAACTATCAGCAAACACAGACCACATATGACGACAGTTTGATTGAATTGGACTGCATTGCCTCAAACCACTAAGGATTAAACTGTCTGGTTTTTTGCTTGCCTACAAAACAGCTGTTTGCCAATCATCAGAGTGGTTGTAGCTACGGTTGATTATGTCATTTTCTTCACGATGAGACGCTTTATAGTGGTGACATTCATCATTTTATATTTTACTCGTTAAATTCACTCACATCTCCTTTGAGTTGGGCCATTAACGAACTCGATTTGGCACACGTTTTATATAGAACGTTTAAATGATTAGGCTGATTTTTAGTTTTCATCCATCTGTCAACCCCCATTACAACTCTTGGGATATAAATATACCTCCGATTGTGTCAATAATCATCTCATGTCCAAGTTAAACACGAAAGTGCGGTTACACAGGAATTTTATTAGTGAAAAAATAGAAAATTGTATTTGATATGACAGCATTAGCACTTGTGAAATATTCTTAGTTTATGGAACACCTTAAATTCTAAACGAGAGGACACCTATGTTAATATTATTATTTACAAGCAACTTACGTTTCAAATAATATTTCTAAATATCACCAAATACTACGTGTTTCCCAACTGCAAAAACTCATGAAGTACACCTAATTGTGTACGTATATTTAATTGTTTTGTTGTGCCGCAATTTTAGCTATTAACACTTTTTTTGCCGTTTTTTGAAAAAATAAAATAGTTGGTACCCCTTATTGTAATACATATGATAAAATATCTACATTCATATTAAAAATAAAAGTCCGTCACGCAGGGGCTGCGTAAACTAAGCAGATTTCCCACGTGAAGTTTTACAATAGAGAAATTTCACGAGAGCCGTGCAGTTAAGGAAACGGCCGAACTAGCTTTTGGAGGGAAAGCCACCCGTCCGTTAGCCACCCTGATTTAATAAAAATGCAAATATCTCGGTTATTATTCGAGATAGAGAAAAGTCCGCCACCCAGGGGCTGCGTAAACTAAGCAGATTTCCCACGTGAAGTTTTACAATAAAGAAATTTCACGAGAGTCGAGCAGTTAAGGAAACGGCCGAACTAGCTTTTGGCGGGAAAGTCACTTTCGTCCGTTAGCCGCCCACATTTAAAAAAATATGCAAATATCTCGGTTAGTATTCAAGATAGAGAATAAATGCATGTAACAATATTTATAGTAAATTTAATTTGCAATAAGATTGATTCTGTACAATTTTGTGATACGGCGTATAGTAACGAAGATATTTCGAATTTTAAAAAATGCTCCCCTCTAACCACCCCCCCCCCTCCCACTGGTCCGATTTCAACCATTAACGAACTTGATCTTTATTTTTACATAAAACGTTTAAATATCAAGGTTGGTAACTATAAAAAAAGCGTTAGCAACCATTATATATACAGTTTTGAACGGACCTCATTTTCGTCATCTACTAGGTAAGATCGATGGACATTTGAAGAAAAATGTCGAAAATTCCGCCATGAGTACAACCTCAATACCTGATTTAGCTTAAAGGAAATCTGCTAAAACAGTAGGAATTTATTAAGTGGCGAACTCATTAAATAATGTACTAAGTCTCACCTCGGTTAGTGAAGGGTCGTAGTCTGTAAATAACCAGTACAAATTTCCCCTAGTAGGACAAAGTGGACGTTAATAAAAACACCATTATCTTTTCTTCAGTAGAATAATAGGAGCAGAAAGCCAGTCCTTTTAATATACAGTTAAATGTTTTAGCATGGGTATAAAATGTATGGAAAATTTGTGTCTCTTGATTTCAACAAATATTTCTAAATATCCAAGAAGCAAAATATCTATGTCAACAGTATATTATTTTTTTCCCTTGATGCATTACGTATTTAGTGCATCCATGAATTACCAAGCTAATGCGCCTCAGTAATGCAAGAGCCCTGTAACAACTTTTCCTTCCAGTTCAGTTACCCATCTATTTTAGTATTCAAATATAAATAAAATACGTTCCGTGTTTGTTCAAAAGTTCTTATTTAGCTAAGAAACACTGCGGTTTTATTTTTACGGTATACTTATTTATGGGGCAAGAGTAGGTAAACCTTTTTTGAAAAGCCAAGTCTATAAATGATGGTAACCTATTGCCTGCTTGACGTCCCGATCCCACCTTGAGACCATTCTTCAATAGAGAAAATCCTAAAGAGTATCGCTTGTATGCCTGTCTGTCAACCTCCATTATAAAGTGCATACAGAATCTACTTTCACCCTCCCACTGCTTCATCGGGAAAGCCAGATTGAGCTCGATCCCGAACGCTATGAGCCAAATTGAAACTCACAGTCGAAGCTCTATAAAACATTGAGAGGAACGATTATATCCCACGGGAACTTCTGGAGTTTCTATTTTCTTTTGAAAGGGTCGGGAATAGGAAATGAGAAGAAACAGAACCGGAATGGTTTCAGAAGAACACTTTCGTTTATCAATTTCAAGGGATAACTACAAACGTTAGTTTATAATTGAACATACATTTTATTAACATATACCGAGTTCAGTGTTCAGTTGATCAAGCTCCTCCTACTAACACATATCTACTGTAACAACATAGTTATAGTAAAACATATAACTTTTCTTTCGTACTTTGCATACACTTTTCATAGAATGAGATTGTAATCCTAACTAATTATTAGACATACTGTATAATTTTGATTGAATCATTGAGCAAATTTATAGATTTCTGGCGTGCAGATATTTATTTTATTCCGTAACAAGTTTTCCTATCTATGCCACTTGACCAAATCGATGCAAGAGCTATACGTCTGTGGTAAGTCTATACGAGTTGTACGTGGAAATGTGAAAAACAATCATTTCCTATAGGCGAGTAATATGTAGGTACTTAGATTATCTTTGCTCGGTGTAATAAGAAGTAATCTCAAAATTTTGTTAATATCCTACAAATTGCAATATGGCAATAATTGTTTCGTTTGAATTAAAGATACCTCTAAAACATTAGTGATTTTGAACGCCTCTACTGTTTCAGTGATCACATCTAACTAATTGTCAAAAAAGTCACAAGTAACTAAGCAGATTTCCCACGCACGTCACGTATTTGCATTTATCTCAAAAAGTAAATGTTTGGAAATATATTTGGTATATAGGCTTCAAATAAAGTGCTTCATAATATAACTGCTTATTATTTATGTGACATGAGTCGGAGTGGGGGTTTACTGAAAACGGAAAACTAATAAATGCACATATCTCGGTTAATAACGAAAATAATGAAAAAAATGTGCATAACAACATTTATAGAACGTTGCATGTGCAATAAGATTGGTTCTATACAATCTTTTGATACGACGCATAATAACGGAGATATCAAGTTTCGTTACGATAAGACAAAAATTGCGATCGCTAGAGCGGTAACAGACAAATATATACATATATACAGTTTTGAACGGACTTCATTTTCGTCATCTCCTGGATAGGATCGATGGACGTTTGAAGAAAAAGTTCGAAAATCGCGTCATGAGTACGACCTCAATAGCTGATTTCCCTTAAGGGAAGCCTGCTAAAATACATTACGCATACTTTAATAATACGATTATCTATGGATTCATTAAATTTTTTATCAAGTCTTCAATACTGGGGAGTAGTGGATATCGGATGAAATATAGGTCTTTGGGAATAAATCCAAAAAGAGGGAAAGACTAACCAGTAACCAAGTCGTACAGGAATTTTGAAAGTATAATTGCTGCCCTGGAAATTTTTGGTTGTATATTTACCTTATTTTCTATGAATGGCATGTTGTGGTGAAGAAGTGTTAAGAATGATCACTGCAATAACACGGCATTCATGGTTCCCATATTGTTACTTGCTATTGTCCTTGGGTTACTACACTAAACATTCTGATATCTTCATCTACCTAAGTCGTACCCTTTGTCAATGAACTAATAAAAGCCGTTCTTGCTGCTTCTGCATCTTTGAGATCTGTAAAATGATAGTCTTCAACTCTCTGTGGACTTATATACTTACACTATCCCATATGTCATTACACTATCTCATATTCAGTTCTTGTATTATTTATTACACCACACCTATCTTCATTGTATACCATATCCAATCCTAGACCACTCCCCATTATATTTATAAATAATACCAGGTTATTATGAGGAATACCGAAAACTATTTATTTCCAATTTAGGTAGGATGAAAGAATTGGATAAGCTTCCACTATAACAATTTATTAAAACTGCAGAGCGCTTTCGATGCAGTGCATCATCGTCAGTGCCGTGTAACTGTGTGCCAATAGGTGATGCCAGGTTGAGCTTGCCGAGCTTCCATATTCCGAGTTGGTATTCCGGCTGGTGGAAGTGACTTCTAATGTAGGTAGGATGAAACTTGGCATCACCAAGTAATGATAAATTGCTATAGTGGAAGCGTATCCAATTCTTTCATCCTACCTACATGGGAAATAAATAGTTTTCGGTATTACTCATAATAATCTGGTATGATTTATAAAATAAATTAATTGTTATAGAGGAAGCGTAGCCAATTCTTTCATCCTACCAACATTAGAAGTTACTTCCTGCCAGAATAACAACTTAGAATATTAATTTCCCAATTCCCAAAGCTCAGTAAGTACGCTTAATAGAGTATAATTTTATTTATTTGTTTTGATGTGTCGCAATTTTAGCTATTAACCATTTTCATGCCGTTTTTTGAAAAAATAGAATAGTTATTATTATTGTTTATTAACGTCTACTTTTTGTAACTATGGCTAACTGGGCTAACTATGGTTATATACAGGTTACCACCCCTTTTCCAGCCAGAAAGGGTCTAAGGATTTTATTTAATGAGTTCTTCACTAAATGTATTCCTATTGAGAATCGAACTAAATAAAAGTATATCCTGGCAATCTAAAAATCCATTGCTCATCACAACACAAAATCTAAAATTGTTGGTAAAGCCACCTTATTCAAAGCCGAATGATAAAATAACTGCTTTCATACTAAACATAAAAACAATATGAATGTTTTGGCATTAGGAATTTATTTAGTTACGACCTCATGAAATGAAATTGAAGTTTTAGTTTTGGTTTCTTTTTATTAACTATAACAGTTTTATTACTGTAAAATAAGCTGACAAATTAATTTCTAATTGATATGAAAGAGTGACATAATACGCTATGTAATGCACAATGTGTTATTTTGGTGGTCCATTCATTGCAAAAGTCTATCAATCAAATGCCTTTGTTGTAACTTAAGTAAATACAATCCTAATTCACTTCCATGACCTTTCACACTTTTTTAGTTACATTCTGCATGGGGAAACTTTTTATTCACAATTGTCACTAATTATCCTTTCCTTTCGCCTATAGAAAATTATTAATGACCATGAAATTATCTGTGATATAGTATTTTTTTTCTTGTAATTGCAAATTAGTTTTGTGACTTGAATCTGATATGGATTAAGAATGTGGTGAAATTATATTTTTTGTATTACTTAATCGAAACAGAGTGATGATAGAGTGGGGTGATAATTGATACATGATGTCCTAACTTTTCACACTGCTCAACACTTAGCGGATAGAGAAATTACCATTCGTATACCACAGTACCATTCGTCCTGGAACATTAAATGCACGTAACATATATCTGTTATTTGCAAATTGCTTTAGATTAGGCTGATGATACAGTAAGTTGATAAAATTTATACAATGTTATTTAACAACAGTACTGCTAAATGATATAAAAATGCCATTTTCAGTAATTAAACTGTTATAATATTTTAGTTTGTCTCAATTGATGCTAATATCGAACTGATAGGAATTGGATGTTTTCCTTAATTTAATTTTTACTTTTGGTTCTGAAGACTTTTGACTGAGTTAGGTTTCTTGCAGTAAACCGTACAGTTGTTAGGAAATTCTTTATTGAGACAATTAGGGTACTTAATTCAAAGTAATTTAATCACATTGAGGAACAGGATAAAAGGTGATCTGTGAGGACATGAATTTGAAAATTCAATTGTTCAGTTAAACCCAAAAGGAGGGCACTATTGCATGAAGAGAGAAATGAAAACGATTTCAAGAATAACAGAAGTAACTCTGATTTGGGGTGCTAAGCGCAGGGAGGCATAGGTGAAATTGAGAAGGAAGAAGTGCATATTACGAAATACATTTTTAGTCCTGAATCATGAGTAGGTGATTAATTACCAAGATGATATAACAATGGCAGACTAAATAATTAAAGAAGAAGTGAAGAAATGAGGCTAGGAATAGGCAGGCAAAACGTTTTATAAATAAATTTAGTGGGGAAAAAGGTACAAGGTAATGAATTTATCTCAAAAAGGTAAGTGATCAAGAATTTATCTCTAAAGTTATGAGATAAAGAATTTATCTCTAAAGGTAAGAGATCAAGAATAAAGAATTTATCTGTGAAGGTAAGAGATCAAGAATTTATCTCTAATGATAAGAGATTAAGAATTTATCTCTAAACTTATGAGATAAAGAATTTACCTCTAAAAGTAAGATATCAAAAATTTCTCTCTAAAGGTAAGAGATCAAAAATTTCTCTCTAAAGGAAAGAGATCAAGAATTTATCTCTAAAGCTAAGAGATGAAGAATTTATCTCTAATGATAAGAGATTAAGAATTTATCTCTAAAAGTAAGATATCAAGAATTTCTCTCTAAAGGTAAGAGATCAAGAATTTATCTCTAAAGCTAAGAGATCAAGAATTTATCTCTAATGATAAGAGATCAAGAATGTATCTCTAAAGGTATGAGATAACGAAATAATCTCTAAAGTTATGAGATAAAGAATTTATCTCTAAAGGTAATAGATCAAGGATTTATCTCTAATGGTAAGATATCAAGGTAGATAAAGAATTTATCTCTAAAGCTAAGAGATCAAGAATTTATTTCTAATGATAAGAGATTAAGAATTTATCTCTAAAAGTAAGATATCAAGAATTTCTCTCTAAAGGTAAGAGATCAAGAATTTATCTCTAAAGCTAAGAGATCAAGAATTTATCTCTAATGATAAGAGATCAAGAATGTATCTCTAAAGGTATGAGATAACGAAATAATCTCTAAAGTTATGAGATATAGAATTTATCTCTAAAGGTAATAGATCAAGGATTTATCTCTAACGGTAAGATATCAAGAATGTATCTCTAAAGCTATGAGATAACGAATTAATCTCTAAAGTTATGAGATAAAGAATTTATCTCTAAAGGTAAGAGATCAAGAATTTATCTCTAAAGGTATGAGATAAAGAATTTATCTCTAAATGTAATAGACAAAAAAATTATGTTTCGCGATTCCCAGAGTTTTGCCAGGGAAGCTGGTATGTTCATACCTTATAGTTGCTTCATTGGAATCCTTTTATCACCATCTTAAATGTCATAAAGATCTTAAGAATATTTAACTTGGAATATATAATTACAGTAACTATTTTTTTATCTATCTGGTTGTGTTTAATTATTTAGTATTTCCTACACTGACAATGGATTGTATTCAATATCGTCTCTACCGAGTAGAACATTTTCAGTGAAGTTCATTCACATTAGCATTTTGATGTGGCAAGGAATAGTAATTTCCGGCCTCTCTTTATTGAAAATGGAGGGCGATAACTGTAAATAAATTTAAATAAAATACTTAATTCTAATTGTTTGAGAACGAATTCTTTGGACTTGACTGTAAGGCTGAGCTTTTAGACATTCGGGCAGTGCATTATGCCGTACAAAAATTAGAAGGCATGAAACTAGGAATAATGACTATATTATAATTCTTCATGCTTGGCTGTTTTCAATATGAACTCCCCTTCGGTTGATGTTGTAACCTTAAGAAGTTTATATAATATTATCGGTCATCATTTCATACACCTACCCGGAGAATAAGGAAATGCCGGCAAAAAGCCATGGGAAGAAAACCGCTTACATATTGAGCTCCCTTGCAAGTTATATTCGTAATGCCGCAAGTCTTGGTGAACTCGCTGTCACAACACACTATGGCGATAGGAGTTCAATGTAGACGATAAGTAAATCTGTTGGTTTGAAAAACATATGTGTTTAGCTTAAAAACCATTGTTGTTGACTAAGCGATATTTACTATTTTGTTGAATAGGGTAAGAGATATTAATATTAACTGGAACAGTACTTGTATTACAAAAGAACGATGTTGTTCGCAGAACACTTAGTCATACTCCATCTATTTATTGATGGAGGCTCGGTATAGAATCATTTCGAGGCGTAGGACAAGAGATTAAAGACGAATAAGAAGAAACCATTTTTTTTTATTTTTGGTGAAAATTACATCAAAACCCAAAACTTCCATGATAGAGCTTCTGATATTGATAAAAATCTATTAGAATGGCACAGAATTTGAGATTATTATTAGAGTTTAAAATCTCTAAGTCTTTGGAAAACTAATTTAATTGACAAACATAAAGGATCTATTAGCGATGAATAATAATTCGACTTCTTACAGAAGAGTGTTTAATATCTATGTTTTAAGGTTGAAGCAGCAAGTGACATTCCAAAGTTGTCAAATTGATTCATCAATAGATTAGCTGGCTGTCTCATCATTGCAGGAATAATTGGTTTCATCATCAGAGACACCAGAACCAAAAAAGGAGATGCTTTTATTGCCATTCTAGGAGCAATTACAGCCTTTGGTAATTGAATAAGAAACACCAATTGAAAAATCGTTACGAAATACCTAAGTTTATTTTCATCTTTGTATGTAATAATGAAATAAGATTGAACCTCGAATCAGTACGACGAATGAAACGGGCCCATGGATTTGTTAGGTGTGCTGATACCAAAGGATGTCAAATCGCCAATTTTCTTGATGTTTTCTTCTGAATTCAAAACAAAAGTACCAGGGAGAGTAAAAAAAAGGGGGTGGAGGAGAAGCTAATTACCAGAAAGCCATTCCATTGTTTTAGAAAATTTTTAAAGAATGTTTGTTCCAAGAGTGCACAAAATATTGCTTTTGACTTCTTCATTGGGAACTCACTCGGGTTCTCGAAAATGGCCTGAACTCTATTGGTGTCAGTAATGTAAGCTGCTGGCTACTTGGCGCTCGTGACTGATTTTCAAGAACTATAGAACACAATACTTATTACAAGAACCACACTGGCATGTCAGTTGAATTTTTACGATTAATTATCTCAATTGGATATAATAGGTTATGCTTGGTATAATTAATTACATATTATACGGTTCGTAAGGAGGATTTTGAAGGCACCTACCATTTATTTACTCATATTCCTATTTTGATTAACTCATTCAAATTTTTATTTTATTTTTTATTGGTTTATTTTCTCAGGACTTAATTTGTAGACCGTTAGATAAATATCAAAAATGTTCCATTCATATTTTCCGCAACCCTAATTTATAAACACATATGAATTTAAACGAATGGTGTTTTTTGCCACCTGTATGAAAAGTTATCTTGTATCCGGGTTAAGGATTTTTTTTTTTAAAGGAAATCCTATAAAAAAAAAGTCCGGTGTAAAATATACTTTCTTTTTTATAAATCAAAAACCTCAAATATATGTTCAATGATTATTTCAAGGTATTGTGTAAATCAAATAGATGTCAAACACACAGTTGCAGCGTCAGTCGTGCAAACTTATGTGCAGAAGATTTAACGATAGAATGCAACGGGCATGGCAATGGGTGTGGTGTATTGCAATATCACATGCTTAGCAGAGAGAAAGCTAGTTCACTTCAAGCTTTTGTTGCAAGGAAACTATGGTAAAATTAGTTATAGGAAGATTAATACTGAGAGCGAAGACTTTCTAGCGATACGAATCCGAAATCTGCTAACAGTTGAAATAGAAGCTATAAATGAATCTGAAAGCCTTAAACATTTCACTTGTATATTTAAAAATCTTTATAATTAAACAAATGTAGAATGCATTTTTTAAGATAAATTTATGTAATGGTGTTTCTACTTATTCACCTCAAACATTGAATTCTGGTTAAGATATATATTCTTCTTCTTTCTGGCTAAGATATATTCTGCTTGCTAATTGCATCAACTCTGCGTCAAGCATAAAGTACCTGAAATAAGTAACAATAAGTACTTGAAGGTAGCAACATCTTCTAATAATTTTAGAAAACATTGCTTACTAATAGGAGTTACCAATTAAATTATTAATTCAATGTGTTACATTCACTGCTTTGAATTAAGAGCCCCATTTCTGCGTGGGAATGGCAAGTTGTTCGATGAAGGTTACTTACAAAGGACACGTCCAAATCTCCCTAACTTTTTGAATAGAGGCGGTAATGAATAAAGAAAAAGTCACGATGTTTAGGTAATAAAACAGAAGATTCGAAATATATTTATTTTATATTAATAAGGTAAAATATGTTTAGATAAAATTCTACTTTAATAAATAAATATTAATACATACTAATATTTTTTTTTTGCTTTTTCCAGGTGAGGAATATTTTGATTTGGACATAAGTATGCTTTTAAATGGGTAAGTTGGCTCATAATATGTATTACAGAACCTAATGTTTGTTCAAAAATATGTGATTATTATGCCTGAAAGGTCAATAAATCTATACTCTCGACTTTATATTACTAATTATAAAGAGAACAAGCACAAAGAGGACTTTATTTCATTGGGCCAATATAGTTGGTATTTAAAATAGTACGTAAATTATTATTTTACAATAAGTTTTATCAGTAAAACATATTGATAAAGGCGTGGGCATAACATGCTCCTAGATGAAGGTATTTCCTTTTTATTTCGTGTTCTACTTTGTTTGGTAATGGTAAGTTGAATGGAGTATTGAAGATCTGCTGCATCACATTATCAGCGAAAGGCGATATTATGTTTTCTTCTTATGGAACATGTACGGCATTAATGGAAATAAATACATTTCATTCCATAAAAGCATCCTGTTCTGGAACAAATTGGCTCTGTTGTTGGGAATTGTTGTCTTGTGTGTTGCTGCCACAAAACAGCCCAGGGAAATGCGTTTGGGCAGGAAGTAAAGAAACTCCTTTGAAGTGTTGACCTTTTGTAATCGGGTATTAATTGATACCTATAAATTAATGGATTGACCTGGCTAGTTGATCCGATTATCTGATGTAGCAAATGTGAAAACAGCTCTAAGGAATTAAAGACTCTTCCGTTAGAAAGCAATGATGCTCAGAATAAAGATGGTGACATCTTGAATATAATTTTTTTTCATGGAATAGCTTATAGTTACATTGTAAAATACAAGTGGTTAATAAGTTTTACTTATGTGACCCCTGACTCTGTGTTGGGGCTTATATTAAATAAAAATTTAAAACATGAAAAGAATACTCAATATTACTGGGACACCCCATTTGTGACACAGGATTTTGACAGCAGTTTTATTATTGAAAAATTGTCGCCTGCAATATAACGGTGAGAACTTGTGTGATCAAATTTGAACCTAAATTAATGAAACCATATGTTTGATATTGTCGGTTCTCGATGTTGTGTTCATCCTTTACATATTTTTGTTATAAACCTTAGCTGCTTTCAATTCTTCAAACCACCATCTTCAGAGTCTAGTTCAATGGTGAGCTTGATAGGTAGCTCCAGTAGCTAATCTCTCCAAATAGCTCGGACGATGATGACATGGACAAAAGGAAGCAGCTCAGATTTGTTATAAGTTCTCTTATATCACTGGATATGTAGACGGTTCATGTAAAAGCTGTGGTTAAAGGCCAAAGTCGGACATAAATGATTGTGTAAAAATGCAAATTCATACATATCCTCACTTTCATGATCCCCTGCGTGACGAGCGTTTTATCCTTACTATCTTAAATACAGGTAGTTGCTATACACGTTGTAAAATATGTTTTTATCTCGGCTTAACTGTTCTTTACAACAACCAATCAGGAATCAGAACCAGTCTCACAATACATGATGGAGGATAATGGGGAGAAAAATTGATCTGTCCTCACTGGTGTCTCCGGGAAGAACAAAGTTCTAGAAAACAAGCGATCTTAACGACAGAAACGACCATTAAATAAATGACTAAATACTCCTTGCTTGTTGCCATTATGCAAAACATTTGCAACGCTTAGAGACCAATAATTATGGCCTAGCAATATATAATTAAGTTCTTGGAATGTCTGACATGTTGATGCTTATTTTGTATCCTTTAAATTGCAGGTGAAGTTAGTAGAGAAATAGTTTCGCAAAATTTCATTCTATACCATACAGAGAGGTATGTTGCAATTGTTTCAACATTCGTGTGAAAGCTAGAATTATGTTTCCGATATGGGAGAATTTATTTGCGACGCTTGAGGTTGTTTCATATACGGGCATCATAAACGAAAATGATTGTCTACTTCTAATTCAGGAACTCTATCCGTAGATATATGGCGACTCATCCATAGAGTCCTCGATTTTCGTAGTTGTTGTAAACTGTCTTTGGTATTTGAGGTTTCATGTAGCTCTTTACGACTCTTTGGACGTTTTGTCAAGTGTAAATTATTTTACGGTTCTTTTTATTCTGCAAGGCTTAGGACTGTATGATGATATAGTTCTCCTTGACTCAAGAAAATTAGCTTGACTTCATTTCTCGTATAGTTAGAAAGAAACTATGCATTTGCACTATTTCTAGTCTAGCCGATCTGAACAAACTTGTTTGAACCATTAGTTGTTTCTTTTCGGAAGTCGAAATATTTATGATCCATGAAAGGAGTCCAGGCCAAGACATATAATGGACGGAAATTAATACCTATTATATTAATTATTTATATGTTATTTCTGGGAAAAAATAATATGTGTAAGCTGCTTGAATTTGTTTTCCACTGAGTTTTAATTTTCGTCTTCCCATTGCTTCAGGTTAATCAAGAATTTCCAATTAATATTTTTCTGAATTCTCATTAGGGATAACCGTCAATACTGGCCGGTTTTTTGTTGTTTTTTTTTTTTTTGGCTTTTGGCGTTATTTTTTTATTTTTCATTAAAAGCTCTTGAATTGTATTTTATTGCCGTTCTTTGTAATCCATATCGTATTATATTCTTAGGATTAACAAAAATGTATTCCTTGAATCACAGTTTTACAGGAACATTCCTGATCCATCAAAATATTAGAGTTTCTTCATTTTTTGGAGTTTTTATAATTTCATGTCTCTTGCGGATCAGGAACATCTTTTTTAGTCCATCCAACAATAACAAGTCATTTGACAGATGGCTCTATCAACAAAGAAAATCATTGTGGATTTGAGCCTGTTTGGATGTGCCCAGCAAACCTGTAGGGTTCCATAATCCGTGATAATAGCATAATTTGTATACTCGGTTACGATTTTATGTCGAAGTTTTTTTTCCCTAGTTCTAAATACAAAACGGTAAATATATTAACAATTCAATATAACATTCCGGATAGGCTTAACTCCCGTAACACTATTACAGGACGGTCTCGATAATCCGAACACGTAGTTTGCATGACCTGTTCGGATTATCAAATTGTTCGGATTAACAAAGGTATAATTTATAAATTAAAAAAAAAGTAGTAAATAGACGGCAAAAATTTCGCCTTCATTACTTTTTAAATCATCAAGGTCAGGATGACCCGGTGCATTATCTAAAAGAAGCATTGCTTTCAACGGCAAATTTTTAGATTTTAACACTGTGGATTTTCCAACACCATAATCCTTAGCAATCTTTGTAACACTCTCTCCACACTCTAATTTGTCTAATATTTCACACTTCTGTTTTAAAGAAAGGGTGACATGTTTCCTTTTAGAATTCATTGTTCTTTTCGCGATACGCACTGTATAACAGACAAGCACAAACTGAGGTTAGGGCGTTGAAAAGGCCGGAAAGGAAGGACTAGAAACGGAAAGGAAGGGCTTGAAACGTATGAGGAAGGAGACAGGAAGTGATTCTTAGAACAGAGCTATGCGGGGACCGGAGTCTCTCCTTCCCAATCTTGCATGCTTCAGCCTGTATCCCCCGAGACAGTCCCGACTCTCCTCAGTCAACTTTTAACTTTTTTTTTTTTCTCCCTCCCTTGTTCGGATTAGCGGGGGTTTCGGATTACCGGGGGTTCGGATTAACGAGACCGTCCTGTATATGTTTTCGGAATTTCAGTTAAAACTGTGTTATTGAACACAGACTAGTCACCCCCCCCCCCCACCGGTCCTCAAACAGCAATAGTATATTGGGAAAAAATTAATGATATTAAGGTAATAAGGATTTATATAAATCTATTTTTATGCACTGTACTTCTTAACAACAATTAATCATCATAATTATTGAAAATGGATTATTATTTTAATGGATACCTGTTTCGTAAATGATTATCCAAGATAACAGTCAATCAAATACACTATTATGCAATGATTTCCTCACTATGAAAGTTTATTCTGTTTTAATTATGATCTCTAATCTCAAATTTATGCAATATTTCTATGAGTTAAACTTAAAGTTTAATAGCCTTCGTAGTTTTTTAAGTGTGATTAAATATTGAAGATATGAAGTCATTTAGGTCAAAAGATGTTAATGAAGCGGTGGAATGTGGAATGGGGTAAAAGGTTTCATGTCGTCGATGGGATAGTTTCACAATGCCTAGAATAATTCGAACTGGCTACTAAAGGACAAGTAAAAGTAGCATGGCAGGTTTTGGTGCATGTGGGGCAGAAACTCCTGGTGCTTCGTTGCACGGGACGCCTTTCAAAACCACCTCGGGCGGCAATTTGGTTTATGTAATAGGTCTAAGCCCATAGCTTGCCGATGGGACCGGCTGCCTCTGATTGCTTTTGGACCAATAAAGTCTCAAAGGGGCTTAAGTGCTTTGGAAATCGCCGCTTGCAAAGATCTTTTAGCTTCCAACTTAAAACTCAAGAGTAGCTCCTCGCTGATTTACATCGTAAAGCACTTCATGAGGTAATTGCTTGTCAATGTCTGTGAGTTTATGAAATAGTGGTTTGGAATATTGCTTGCAGTCGTTCATCAAAGTGCCCAACGTACTCTCTATTACCACAGCTACATTACCACTAACATTATTTGTTTCCAAACTGTTACTTGAGAATATCTTACAAAATGATAATAACTTATTCCATATCCACAACTTTTACATCGCAGTATCCTCTGTTATTGATTTGGAAACCTCGTTTCTTTTTGCACCTTGGAAATAACAGACTTCAAGTTCACGAAGGAAGTGAACAACTTAACACGCAATATCTATTATTCTTGGTTATTGGTATGGAGCTGGAAAAATGGACTCAAGAAGACTAACGACCCAGTCCACTCATCCTAGAAGCAATCTCAGAGGCTTGCTGCTGTCTGCAAATGAAATCTAGAAGTCATAGACTTAGCCATCCTAATGGGGTTGATTTTACGATATATCTGTATATAATAAAATCAGTCATTTCAAAATCATTAAGTCGCGAGCCGTATTAACTCTTAAAAGCTAGTAGTTCGCCGACGTTTCAACACGAGTGGTGACATCAAACATACTCACCGCGAAGAGCAGAAACGGAAATAAACAACATTTTTGAATAGTTTTTCGTGAGCCATGAACACGGATTTTTCCTGTTTTATGAAAAAAATGTTTGCGGATCAAAAAATGAAGTGACGGTTTCCCCATATCATGGTGGTTCAAATGGACAAGAACAAGCAACTCTATATTATACTACCATTTCATTCGAAATTTATTCTTTATTATAGGTCGCATCGAAAAATGTTGTATAACAATTTTTTGTATTGTCAATTTATGTTTCTACAAATATTTTTTTATACATTTCAGTCTACCCCAAATATTAACCCAGATATTGTCATTTTTACAAAGTTTTCACCCCGAAGTAAAGCCCCACAACACTCATTTCACATTCGTAATAAGGCAGTTACTATAAAGCGTCTCATTTTACCTTTAAATGTATGGACAAGGAGAAGGGAGGATGTTAAATAACAAATCGTATTAAAAACATTTAATTTTTTGTAGTGTTTGTTCTAAACATTTATTCTCCAACTCAAAGTTTAACTTAGACATGAGCATTTTAGTAGATTTCCCTAGGGGAAATCGGCTATTGAGGTTGTACTCATGACGCGGCTTTCAAAAAAATTGTTCAAAAGTCCATCGATCCTGCCTAGGAGAACACGAACATGAGCCCCTTTCAAAATTTATATTTATATATTCAAACCGAGATATATGCATTCTTTAATTTTCAGCCTTCAGTAATGCCCTCACTTTTAATTATCACAAGGTAACAATTATCCAATTTATTATTTAAATACCAAACTTTGATTTTGACGGACCTTTATAATTTGTGATTCATTCATATACGTAGTTTGATGGTGTCATCAGTTAAAACGTTTTATACTAGAAAATGGTCATTAGAACTGGAACATACTCTATATTTAACAGTTTATTCAACACTAAAGATCATTTCAGTTTATCGATCGGATGTGATAATAAGCCCCCTATTACATCCTGAGGGGGGGGGGGGAATTCAAAATACCACCGTTGTTATGAGTCGTATAGAAAATTACCATAGAATCAATGTTGATAAAATATTGATGCTGCACAATTGCTGTTATATAAATGTTATTCACTCATCGAGTTATACTCATCGGATTTTGACTTAGCAAAAGGGTATTAATAGTGAGATGATATTACTAGTGAGTCATTCAAACACGTGGGAAATCTGCTTAATTTACGCTGCCAATGCTTGACGGACTTTTTAGCAGATTTCCCTTAAGGGTCGTACTCATGACGCGATTTTTGAAAATTTTCTTCAAATGTCCATCGACCCTACCCAGGAGATGACGAAAATAAGGTCCGTTCAAAATGATATATATATATATATATATGCATACATCGCAATTTTTGTTTGTTCGTTACCAAATTCGATATTTAATCGTTTTATGCAAAAAGACAGATAAAGTTCGTTAATGGCTGAAATCGGACCAGTGGGAGGGGTGGTTTAGAGGGGGGATTTTCGAAAATTCAAAATATCTCCGTTACCATACGTCAGATCAAAAAATTGTATAAAACAAATCTTATTGCAAAATAAATTTACTATAAATATTGTTCTATACATTTATTCTCTATCTTGAATATTAACCGAGATATTTGCATTTGTATTAAATTTGGGCCGTTAAGGGATGACTGTTTCCCGCCAAAAGCTAGTTCGGCCCTTTGCCGCAACGGCTCTCGTATAGAGATTTTCCTATTGTATAACTTCACCTGGGAAATCTGCTTAGTTTACGCAGCCCCTGCGTGACGGACTTTTATTTAGTTTTCTGTCTTGTATAATATACTCCTGCTAAGCACCTTAGTCGCTAAACATCATGTTTCCAGCTTGAATATCAAGTCCAGTTTACGTGTGCTTTTTACTATCAGAAAAATGGGTATAGATTGTGTCAGATCCTTAGCGTGTCCAGGACGTGGAAAATCTGTTTTGCTTGCAAAGCCCCTGCGTTACGGACTTTTGTATTCGAAATAAATATTTTATTGACCTGGACGGATAGATTTTACTTAAGTGCCTCGATTTTTCCAAACGTGCTGTAATCGATTATGCATTCAGCTTTTCTTGAACGGTACGTTGGCTTTACAACGAGTACCATTTCAGAAAACTCCATTTTTCCAACAAAAAAACTTGTTGGTATGTAGAAAACAGGAGAACCTATCTTGGAACCAACTCGATTTTGGACAATGCTATATTTCAATTTTATTAGTTAGAATAAATATTTAAATATCTTTCCTTTTATATTACACGGGTCTCTTTAATCAATAAGTTATAGATATCTTGGCGTTCTCTCAAACAAACTCATTCTGCTTATTAAGACATAAAGGAAAAAATAGGGAGTAAAAGGAAAAGAGGGAATGTATAAAATAATAATAAAACTATGGTTGAAGGTGTTGCGATAGATAATGAAAATATCGATCCAAATAAAGCTGCAACAATTTTATTTGTTTTTAAATGGATCCCTGCTTTTACGTTTTGAGAAAATAATAAATCATCATTTTTATGAAACATTGATAATTTTTAATAGGTGCAAACAATTTAAATAAATACACTGAAGAAGAATTTCATTTACAAAGCGAAAAAGGAAAGCAAAGTACGTCAAGCTGGTGCTTCGTAAGCTAAGAAAATTTCTCACCGGTTGCAATGCCAAGATGATGACGTCATTCCACATTCTATTCCCTATTTCTCTTATAATTATATAAACTTGAAATGTAAACCGGACATGAAATGTATATTGACCCAGTTACATGAGAAGAATGTTCAGCTCACGTAAAAAAAAAAAAAAGCAAATAACTCGGGTAATATTCGAGTTGGAACAAAAATGTCTAAGACGATTTTTTTTACTATTTTTTCAATATGATTGGATATATAATATTTTCATATTCGGCTCGTAATAACAGATTTATTTTTGTGTTTTATCCTATTTGATTTTAGTTATTAATTTGAACAACGTATAATCAGTACATCCAGTATAGTACCTATCAGTCAAATTTAAATTAAGACCCTAGAGCTAGAATATTCATTGATGACCCCACTTTCAATTACTGAATTAATCAGTGTATCTCTTATAATAGAAGTCCCATTAAAACAATTCATTGTATTTAAGTGACGTTACGAAATTTATCGACTATAATTAAATAGGCTAATATAAAATGAGTAGAATTGAGGACTTACTGGAAACAAGAAAATACAAATATCTTGGTTAATATTCAAGTTAGAAAGAAAAGTTGTTGAAAATTACATTTTCATCAAGCTAGGTTCATTAACATTTTGAAATCCGGATCATAATGTCGGATATTTTTGATTTGTTGATATTTTACCTCTTATGCTTTCAATTATTAACGAGCTAAACATTTAATTTTTACAACTAGTATAGCAGAAATTAAAAGGAAAACCTTTAAAATTTTTATTTTTTTATTTTCAACACACTAGCGAAAATGTTGAAATATACGTGAAATACAATATACTTAGAGAAACAGACCTGTCTAAAAAAAATTGTCACACAGTAGATGAAATTAAAGTCATAAAAAAGGAGAAGACCATAAGCCACTCCAAAGAGAGTAAGCTGGCTACCATTAAGAATATTCGTCCGGAACTTCTGTAATTTAAGTAATAGAAGCAGATTTCTTATGAATTTCTTTTAATCTCTCAAGTGGACCATTTAATAGTTTTCTGTTTTCGTCCGTAGCTGATGTGTTTGCGGACGATTAGCTGTCTACAAAGGTATTTTTCACGCTTTTTCGTTTTCAATCGACTTAGTATTATTTCTCTCCCTTCGTTTGTATTCGAATCAAAAGGTATTGTAACATGGACTAGAAAGACTATGGGAATATTTTTTTTTATTAAGATAATAAGAATTGCCGTTGCAGGTTACAAGCAATTTGACCTCTTTTTCTACCCGTCTCTAGTCTTCAATTCTATTCATCTTTTTTTCCCCTGAAAATTAACTGTAGTGTAAATCATTTTTTTTATGAGAAAATTATTTCTTTATAACTCAAGAATACTGTTTCTTTTCTTTTCTTTTCGAATCAATCACTTTGGTGTTTGTTTAATTATTGTGCATGTGTAGATGCTTTCTTGGGCTTCCTACAAAAAATTCTTGCGGAATTTCATTCTATGGCAGTTCCGTGCTGCAGACGCACGGTTATTGCTCGGGGATTGTGAAGCAACAGCCGGAACTGGTTACAACTCCTAACACCTGTTCATAGGTTGAATCAGCGAATTTTCCTATAGGATTCACACTGAAGATCTGAATGAAATGCCTACTCATATTTTCCTTGATGACCAAGTCATCGGCGCCACCATTCAACTGATTCATCTTATCCTCCTTTGAAGAGACAAAACTTGCGAAATTGTGATTGGTTCTAGACCAAAGACTTTCTCTGTTGATCAGTTTTAACCTACTTTCAAAGTTTGAAATCTGTATTGCTTCTGGAACATCATCATCACCTAATTGAGAAACGTAAAGATATAGAATTTAGCCAAAATAAAATTCCTAATATAGGGAATTCGAATGATTATTTATTAGGATTGATCTTTAATATGATTTTATTTTATTTATTTGTTTTATGCCTCACATCAAAGCGAATTGTCGTGAGGTTAAGTGACACCTTGAATATTTTTTTACCTAGTAGAATATAATAAAAGTTATCCCTTGTAAATTTTTGTAAGTACGTTGTAGACCTATTGTATTTTAATTTTATTTTTCTGGTTTTACTTTTTTCCTCTCAGGAGGCAGAAATATTTTAGAATAGCGCTGGAACCTTTTAGAGATTAGGAGTACTTCTCTCAGTTATTGTTGCTATATATAAATTCCATTTTGTGCTACTAAAGCTATCTAATTGGGATGGTTTATCTACAGGTTACAACCCTTTTCTAGCCAGGGAACCACTAGGGACACTTGTCTGTTACCACTCTAGCGGTCGCAATTTTTGATTAATCGTTACCAAAAACTCGTATATGTATGCGTTTTATGTAAGACTAATAATGAAATTCGTTAACGACTGAAATCGGATTAGGGGGAGGGGGGTTTTAGAGGGGAGGAAATTCGAAAATTCTTAATATCTCCGTTATTATGCGTAGGTCCGATAAATTGTGTAGAACCAATATTATTGTAAATGTAATGTTCTATGCATGTTTTCATGTATATTTTTTTAATATCTTGATTTTTAACCAAGATATCTGCATTTTTTAGTTTTTGGCCTTCAGTAAACCCCCACTCCTACTCATTTCATATTAGCAATGAGCGGTTATATTATGGAACATATGATTTGAAGCATAAATACGAAATATTCTTCTCATTGAACTTTCACTTTTTGAGATAAATGCAAATACGTGGCACACGTAGGAAATCTGCTTAGTTTATGCAGACCCTGGGCGACAGACTTTTTTCCCTTCGTAAAGCAGTGTTGTGGATATTTCTAAATGTGCGTTTATGTGTTGATTTTTGTGGTTTTCATAGTTTCTGAAGGTCGTTTTGGGTAATTTTATTTTTGACTTGATGATATTGGAAATACATTTCTTCGCAAATACTGCATGAATCATTTGAAGCTATTTGTGAGGGATGTCCAGAGAGTGTTTCATTGAAAATAAGCTACGTATTTTACCTAGAAACATAGTGTTTATACGTAATTGCGGAAATGCTGATCAGAGAAACAGTATCCGGTGATTTAATTAAGTAAGAGAGGCCAACCATTAAATATGTAATTAGTTTTGATCGGATAATAGAGACTTTCCTTTAGATTTTTTCTTGATATAGTGACAGGAATGTCAGACAGCCGCCCTTCTAGACGTATCGCCAGCTTTCATCTTCTTATCCGCTATAGTAATCGCTTATGATATTCGCATTACGAGGAAAATGATCGCATCGTTTGGGAGCTATTTCTAACAGTTAATGAGCTTAATACTACTATTGAAAGTCGATGATCGCCGCAGACGTCAAACCCTGACACTCCTAGACCCAGATTGACGACAGATGAAGGAAATGGGTTATATATAAATTACAGGTCGGAAAAGTTTAATATAATGGGATTGCCACGAACTATTGGTTGGAAAATCTAGACGTTGGCAGGCCCGAAAATTGCCCAATGCTTAAATCGTTTGTAGCAGATTCCCTTAAAAGTTAACGAGCAATTGAGATTGTACTCATGACACGATTTTTGGAAAAATTCTACAAATTAGAAAAACCCCGGAGTCTGGAAAATCCTAGGATTTACCAGAAGCGTTGGTAAATGTCCGATTTTGTTTTTCAAATCGGACTTTAGCCAGTAAATCTTAGGATTTCCCAAGAGGCTCGTTAAAAGCTAAAATTATCTCAATCAGGATGCGTCTTTCGGACTTTTACCAACAGATTTTGGTGAATCCTAGCATTTCCCAGCGTCTGCCGGTAAAAGCTGGTATAAAGTTTATTTGAAATAAGTTTTGAAATTATTTGTTACAGCATGGGAGAGAATTGTGGCACTTTGAATTGCACTTCATATTAGCTAACTTGCACAAACATTTCTTATTTGAACATTTTTTTAAGCAGTTGCATTTTTTGAAACCCTGGCCACCAGCCAATGACTGTTGACGAACTGCGGTGCGAAGACTTATCTCTTCGTCGGGCACTTCATCAGGAGACATGAAATTCTCGGTGCAAATTATAAACTGATCACGCGAATACATTATATTCAATTTTCCTGAAGATATTCCGAGTTGGTAGAAACCATCTTCTTTTTGACGATCACTGCAATCATGCTTTTGGGGTCGATTTTAGATGGTCGACATCAGGAATTTTGATCCTCACGTTCTGGCCATCTTCGGGATCTGGGAATTTTCTTTTCGTCGTATTTTTCCATTTTCTCGGCCTTCCCTTGCTGCTTGGGGAATTTCTTTAATTGTAGAGCACATTTTCAGTTCGGTGGCAGATAACTTATTATTGGCACTGTCTTGCTGAAGTTTGCCACCATCAGGATGTTTTACTTCGAACGTTTTTATCATATCTTCCTCAAGAGCCAACGTTTGAACCTCATCTTGTTGGGAAGTAGATGGAAAAGATACAGTAGTATCATCAAGAATTTGCTCAAGCTGTTCCACAGACGCGAGATTGGTTGTCATATCACGAGGGAGTTTCGAGGTAGCCAAACCCATTTTCATGAGGACTCCAAACATGGCTTCATAGGGAGAGCATTTGATTCCTTCGTGGTAGGCTCTGTTTTTCATGGCCTCAATAAACCTAATCCCCTCAGACCACTTTGAAGTATCATTGGTTTTCATCCACTCCTCTTCACTGGACATTTACCAATGAGCCTTGGCAAATCCGCACATTTACCAAACAGCATTGGTAAAAGTATGAAATCTCACATTTATTTAATGTTTTTGGGCATTTACCAAGCCAGATGGTAAATCTGGGGATTGACCAACTGCCAAGCGGTAAAAGCTCAAATTTCATCTAGATTTCGGACTCTAACCAGTACTCTTGGTGAATCCTAGGATTTACCGGTAAGTCCTGACATTTACCACACTTCGAGGTTTTACAGTAACATATATATATATATATATATATATATATATATATATATATATATATGTTATAGTCTGTTAAAGCTCTTCCGGTCACAATTTTTGTTTGATCGGAGCCATACTTGATATTTAAACTTTTTATGTACAACTAAAGATCAAGTTCGTTAGCGGTTGAAATCGGACAGTGGGAGGGGTTTTAGAAGGGGGATTTCAAAAATTCAAAATATCTCCGTTATTACACGTCGCATAGAAAAATTGTTTATAACCAATCTTATTGAAACTTTAATGTTCTATGCGTGTTTTCTCTATCTTCAATATTAACCATATAACCTTCAATATTAAAATTAGAAACTCAAATGCTTCACTATGCGGAGAGCACCGGGAGAAGTGCCAAAGACAGGTAATTGCACAGCTAAATCAAGTTAAGTATATACATATTATTAAGTATATACATATTATTAAGTATATACATATTATTAAGTATATACATATATATATATACTAGCTCAGATACCCGGCTTCGCCCGGGAATTCATTTGAGGCTGAATGGTGATGGTATTTTTTAGCAGGCTTTACATTGCACAATATTTTGACATTTACCTGTCCCAGTGTTTAGGATTGATACCCATCTTTGCCGTGGATTTGTTAATAATAGAATTATTTGTTCGATAAGGCATCACAGTCTTCGATATTTTTATATTTCCCGTCTCTTAAACATGTAAATATGGTGAATTTTTATTTTAGACCTCCCTTTTACCCCCCTCCCGTTCGAACCCAAAAATTTTAATATAACTTATAATCATGGAAGAATTAATGCTAATTGACATACCGAGTTTTGTTAAGTTCGGTTCAGCTGTTAGTGCCCGCTAAAGTTTTAACGTATAACTCATTTATACTTAGGTATACGACAAAAGTGTATATAACAAAAGTTACTCCAAATAACAAAATAAACAACTTTTGTTATGTTTATATTTGCGGAAAAACCAATAGGAAACGAAATATCGCTATTTTTAATTTCAGGCTTCCCTTATAACCCCCACTCCTGCCCGTCCATAGAAATGTTGGTATGGCTTAGTATAATGAAGGCCTCACTGCTAATACACATACCGAGTTTTCTTAGTTCGGTTGAGTCTTTTTTGGCAAATAATATTGTTGACTCCCGCTTTAATTTTTAGCATATAACGCATTTAAACTTCGGTATACGACAAAAGTGTATATAACAGAAGTTACTCTAAATAACAAAATAAACAACTTTCCGAAAAACCAATAGAAAACGAAATATCGCTATTTTTAATTTCAGGCTTCCTTATAACCCCCACTCCTGTTCGTCTCAGAGAAAATTAATATAGCCTAAAGTCTAAGTTGGGTTAGTAGTAATATACATACCAAGTTTCATAAAATTCGGTTCAGCCGTTTATGCGTGAAAAGGTAACAAACAAACAAACAAACAAACAAACAAACAAACAAACAAACAAACAAACAAACATACACGAAAGAAACAAAATGCAGTTATGGTGTCTATGACATGTGAAACGAAAAGTTATAGTGAAATTTCGCGAAAAAATCAATGTACAGACAGAGGTTACAATTTTATATATATATATATATATATATATATATATATATATATATATATATATACTAGCTCAGATACCCGGCTTCGCCCGGGAATTCATTTGAGGCTGAATGGTGATGGTATTTTTTAGCAGGCTTTACATTGCACAATATTTTGACATTTACCCGTCCCAGTGGTTAGGATTGATACCCTTCTTTGCCATGGATTTGCTAATAATAGAATTATTTGTTCGAAAAGGCATCAAAGTCTTCGATATTTTTATATTTCCCGTCTCTTATACATGTAAATATGGTGAATTTTTATTTCAGGCCTCCCTTTTACCCCCCTCCCGTTTGAACCTAAAAATTTTAATATAACTTATAATCATGGAAGAATTAATGCTAATTGACATACCGAGTTTTGTTAAGTTCGGTTCAGCCGTTAGTGCCCGCTAAAGTTTTAACGTATAACTCATTTATACTTAGGTATACGACAAAAGTGTATATAACAAAAGTTACTCCAAATAACAAAATAAACAACTTTTGATATGTTTATATTTGCGGAAAAACCAATAGGAAACGAAATATCGCTATTTTTAATTTCAGGCTTTTCTTATAACCCCCACTCCTGCCCGTCCATAGAAATGTTGGTATGGCTTATTATAATGAAGGCCTCACTGCTAATACACATACCGAGTTTTATTTAGTTCGGTTGAGTCTTTTTTGGCAAATAATATTGTTGACTCCCGCTATAATTTTTGGAGTATAACGCATTTAAACTTCGGTATACGACAAAAGTGTATATAACAAAAGTTACTCTAAATAACAAAATAAACAACTTTTGTTATGTGCACATTTACCGAAAAACCAATAGAAAACGAAATATCGCTATTTTTAATTTCAGGCTTCCCTTATAACCCCCACTCCTGTTCGTCTCAGAGAAAATTAACATAGCCTAAAGTCTAAGTTGGGTTAGTAGTAATATACATACCAAGTTTCATAAAATTCGGTTCAGCCGTTTATGCGTGAAAAGGTAACAAACAAACAAACAAATAAACAAACAAACAAACAAACAAACAAACAAACAAACAGACACCAAAGAAACAAAATGCAGTTATGGTGTCTATGACATGTGAAACGAAAAGTTATCGTGAAATTTCGCGAAAAAAATCAATGTACAGACAGAGGTTACAATTTTATATATATATAGATATATATATATATATGTGTGTGTGTGTGTGTGTGTGTGTGTGTGTGTGTGTGCTGAAGTATGATATAGTTTGTAACCAACAGAAGAAAAATTCTTTCTAATTATCAAAATTTAATATGGTAAAACTGAAATATGTCTACTATATAGTTGATTCAAAAATAGATAGCAGAAGTATACTTATGATGCTATATTAGATGGCAGACTGCGTAAAAAATTTAATCCTATTGTGGAAGCCCTCACTAATATGGCGGATAAGGCCAATTTAGCAGAAGACACCATTCTTAAAGAGATGCAATAAAAATGTGCGTATGCATGCCAATTATATGAGTTTGTTTGTTACAAAGATATAACAAACCATGACAGAAGGTTGGTCATGCAGTCACAATAGCAAGATTATAACGGACCCTTTGGAGGAAAACTAACTATAATAAATATATATAAAAAAAGCATTATTATACTAAACACAACAAACGTTACCTAGCTAAAACATACTTAAACGAGCTTAAAGTGAAAGCGTAGCATTTTTTAATGAAGTGCTCCTCCATAATGTGGAACCAATGCACACAAGAAAATTGGGAACGTAAATGAAGCCGCACTATTGTTTTGTGTTAAATATTGGTGAAATTCACATATTTATATATATATATATATATATATATATATATATATATATATATATATAAAATATAGGTTATAGGCACTAATTCGCGAGAGTTATTTGTGCCTGGTGGTCAAAAATCCAAAAAATTCAATATTTAATGTGAATGTGTCTCACTTAGTGTCGAGATGTATCTCATGAATAGAACTATGTTGAATAATAGCCCAACAAATATATTTGTTAACTTTCAAATTTGCAAAAACTTCCCCAAACATTGTTTTCTTGGAAGACGGCAAAGAGAATGAAATAAATAATACATGAGAACTTTGAAAAGCTGAACCTCGAAACTTTTCAGCCACGAATAACTAGTAAATGTAAGCAACACCATTATAAAATAAAATAGTTCACAATGATGATTAAAATGAAGACAATTTGAAGTTTTAATGCGCCATATTTTTTATGGGGCTCCATTGGCATTCCACAAGGAATATAAAAATGTTTAAATAAAAAAAACCGTAAATATCTGACTTTCCTCAAATTAAATTTTTCATTTATTAAGGTATACTTCGTACTCCTATGGTTAATTGAGTCGTTATATCTATAGGATACTACCCTTTTCTAGTCTGGGTGGGACGAAGGATTTTATAAGTTTGTCAGAATTTATTGAAATTCCTAGTAAATGCACTTTATCAAAACACTTGTTAAAAAGACCTAGAATGGCGAGTTCGATTCTTGCCAGGGCAATTGGAATTTATTTAGTAACGAACTCATTAATCAATATCCTCAGTCCCTCTCTGGCTAGAAAAGAGTGGTTACCTTTAGATAACCCGCCCACTTAGCCATAGTAGCAAAAAGTAGAGACTAACAAATAATAATAAGTTCGTCACTATTTAGTAAATGGAATTTACTGAAATACATGTTTCATACAACGATAAATATAAGCGTTAACAGCCAACATAGAATAATATAGGGTCATACAAAGTTTTAGACGAAGGAAAAAAAGTAAGAAAAAAATCAAGAAATTTTATACTATGAAATCGAGTACAATCGTACGTTAAAATGTTACTTCAGATTCTCAGTGTCAACTAGCTGATCAGATTTGCCGTATATGTGATACCCGTTCAGCTCCAATAATTAGCAGATTTCTCATAAATGAAATCAGTTATTGAGATTGGACTCTCTTCTAAAAATTGTAATGAATATTTTTTTTGGTAAATCTCACTTGTTAGACATTGAGGTGCGAGACCTATTCTCACATCAGCAATAGAAATTTATTTAATTACGAACTTATTAGATAAAATACTTAGTCCCAGTCTGGATAGGGGTGGTAAACTGTTGATAATCCGTCCCAATTAGGGTTATTAGTACAAAGCGGACGTCAATAAATAACATTTTTATTTTTTTTTCATAAGTTTAATATATGTTCAAGTGCAAAAGTTTCTATTAGAGTGCAAGGCATACCAACCAAGCCCCAGGGCCGGTAACGCAATATAACTCATAGTGCAAGTCCTCCAAGACAATCTCCGTGTTAGTCTTGGTTTTTGCGGGTACTTTCGCCGGTCTGGAAGAAGTCGAGTGAAACTCGCTGGCCTTCACAACATAAACTCCAAATGGATCAGGCAGAACCGGGTCGCGTTCATCCAGCTACTTGTTGAGAAAAATGGCCGTAAAAAGTGAATATGTTGTCATCACATAGTTAAGCTTCAATACGTCAATTCGACCCATATATTTCTCTCGCGCTGTATTCTCAATCCTCTCCTTTTATTTTTTTTTATTATTTCTTTGGTCGAACTGTACAGTTATATAGCCCACACTAACCCCTTTTAAATCAGACCAACCTTCATCAAAACTCACTACAGATTGTTGAATTACAGATTAATACAGTACATATTTTTCTTTAGGCATATATTAATTTTTATCAGTTGTTTTTGAACGAATTGCTTAATAACGTGTTTACACTGTGTGAGCAAATACAGAATGACACGTTAGTTTATTTAATATTACTATAGTTGATTTTGGGAGCGGTGGTGGTTGGTGGATTCCACACTGAATTTCCATACTTTAAGGTGCCGAGTTCAAGTCTGGGGATTGCACATTGAATATGATTTAGTTATACGGTTACCAGCCATCAAGGTTGGACTTCTATCCACACCTCTATTCAGCGCTCAGGATTGTAAGATAATTGAGGGGAAACTTGAATAATGTCTTGGCTATCTTTGGCTTTTAGTAGCCCCTGAATTTAAATGGGAATGAGTCAAGCTGATCACTTGAGTTCCCATGTAACGGTTAAAAAAAAACATCATCAATTATTATTCTACACAGCGTTTTGGTTACCGCAGTTTGGAGCAGTGCGCATCTAGCGCCTTGTTAAAAAACTACCTAGATGCAGTTTTTGGTGGCCGCTTCGATCCGTGAACGGTTGTGATGGTGAGTGCAATAAATACAGTGGCCGCACGACTGTTAGCTACAGTCAGGACTTATCTTAATGTGTTTCATCTTACAATTAAACAGTGTGTCCCGGGCTAGGTTACCCGGCAGCCATTTGCCCACGCCCATCTGCATAGAGGTAGGAGTAAAGCAAGAAAAGGTTAACCCCTCCTATGTACGCACTACACTTTTTGATTTCTTGAATAATTACAAATATTTTTCAAGTTCTTAGTTAAGGTCATTTAGATCATAATAACTTACTACCAACATAGCCAGATTGCTGGTCTTGGCTCTTCGTTGTGCCAAAGATTCTTGTCTTCATTATTGGTTTATCAGTACGATTCAGAAATGATATGCACCTGAAACGAGTGATTTCCGGAAGGGAAATCAGCTATTGAGGTCGTACTCGTGACTCAATTTTCGACAAAATGACTCAAACGACCACCGATCTTATCTAGTAGGTGACGAAAATGTGGTGCGTTCAAAATTATTTGAATTAGTGATTTATATATGTTTGTCTGTTTCCGCTCTAGCGGTCGCATTATTTTCTCGACCAATACCGAACTAGATATAGAACTGTTTGATGCAAAACTAAAGGCCAAGTTTGTAATTCCCCTTATTATGAGGTGGATCGAAAATTTGTATAAAGGCAATTTTATTACACAGTTAGTTATATATAAATGTTGTTATTAATGTAATTTATTCTTGTTATGTAACATCAATCCTGTATGTTGAATCCTGTATGTTGAATGTCCTGTATCCTGAATATTAATCGAGATATTTAACCCTCACTCGTACTCAGTATAGCAATGTATTTTTATATCATGAACTACTTTATTCAAGATTACAAGTGTCTTATCATTAAGCGGGGAATCTGCTTAGTTTACGCAGACCCTGCGTGACGGACTTTATTTGTTAATTTATAGCTTCAAGTACGATGCCTTCGTGGGAAAGACAACCAACCGTCTATGAATCTTCAAGTTTCAGGCAGGCTAGTTCTGGACTCACTTAAATGTCGGAGATGTCGCCTTCATGTTTCATATATTTTTACGTCAATCAAGACTCTTCAATTTCCAAGGCAGTAGCTTTATGTTAATGCTCTCAGGAATACTAAGAATTAACTTCTAAAACATCTGGTTGTGGTTAAATGACCCCAAGTTTGTGGTTAAGATTGTATAAGACACTCATCACTGGCCTGGTTGTGGCTTGGGCAATGATAGTAGCTCCATTAATGCTCAGGACATCTGGCAGCTAATAGTTCTCAGGATGACATCTACCCTAATCGTTCATTTCAAGATGAGCCTTTAAGTGACAAATAAATCATTCTAAACCGACTGATCACCTCCCTTTTCTGCTTTCAAGTAATGGGTCATTTTTTTTTTTTTTTTATATGGGTACGAAAAAATGGAGAAGACAGCATGATTTCATTGTAACAGAAAAATATTATGCACAGTTTTTATACCTGTATAAATACTATTTTCAGGCTAGTGCCAGTTTATTCGAAATTGTTAGGGAAAAATTTTGTTAATTGATCACTGAAAAATTTTCTTCGATACCCGGATAGCTTTTTACTGATATTGCAAGAGATTGGCGGAAAAGAATAGCTATAACTGTGGACATTCTGATGAGCTATTTCATATTTAATTACAATTAATTCGTTTGAAAGTAAAAAATTAATTACCGATCTCTGTTTCAATTGGTTATGTCGAAACATTTTTAAGTGAGGCTTACTGTCAGGTAATTCAATTAAACTAGTATCAGATTAGCTGAACGAAGTTATGTAAGTCTTTATATTTGAAGGGGTACAGGTTAAAGGCCAACTGAGATAAGGGGTTGGTTCTAATTAACTTGGCAAACCTAGAGTCCTTAGTTCCAACTATGCAAGAAAACTGTTGTAACCAATAGATAACACGTTACAATTAGCCGTAGTACACAAAAGCTGGCATTAATAAATAACAAAACATAATTTTTGACTGAATTAAATGATATAGGTAATATGAACTATTTAGTACTTTCTAGTATTAACTGGAATGGGGCTTTACTCGGAAATAAACCATTAATCGTCAATATTAAGACAATCACCGCTTCATATTACCTGAAAGTAAGAAGAGATGACTGAACGTGAGAACAGTGTTTCATAATATTTTAATAAAAGTCCGTCACGCAGGGGCTGCGTATACTAAGCGGATTTTCCACTTGCTTGTATAACGCACTTGTAATCTTATCTCACTACGTATTGTCTATTTAAATGAAAAAAAAACCGAAGAATAGTAAAGGAGTGGAAGGGGGGTTTCTGAATACGAAGAACTAGTATTTCGAACTCAAGAAATTACGAATAACTCACTTAATATAAGTTACCAAAAAAATGCATCGAGCAGGAATTGTAGAAAATCAAAAGTTGAACAACATTGGTTCTATAACATTTCATGATCCGACTCATAATTACGGAGACATTTTGAATTTCTATTTCTCCCCTCCCCTTTCTAAACCCCCACTATTCCAGGTCCGATATGAGCCAATGGGTAGTATGATTTTTAGTGTTTACTGGAACGGCAAAATATCGAGTTTGCTTTAGATCAAATAAACATTTTCGAGAAAAGAATGAAATATCATAATTGATGACTTGATCACATAACGTTTTGGATGCCTCTCTGAAAGTTAGTTCAATGACAACCCACAGTAACGCACCTAGTACTGAAAAAGTTATATACTTTTTTTTCAGCAGCAAAATTCTTCTCTTACTTATAATTTGATCAATTGGTTGGTTTTTTTTTTTTTTTAGAATTTGATTAGTTCCAAATAGTATTGTTTAATTTGTCATTCAGGTAATAACTTGTGAGTTGGCCTCATGGTGCCTGAAGCCAATCCAGTTTAGTTATTTGGCTGAGTTAGTGTCTAGCCGGTGTTGGCCAAGAACTTCTTTAAATCAACTGCCAAATCATCTGGCTCTCTTAACGACTCTGGCTGGCTACATTCTAGCTCGTGCCTTCTGAATTCCGGAGGCACATAATTGACTAGCAATATTTCCAAAAACAAATTACAGTATTTTATCTAAACGAACTCATAAATATACTTGAATGATTAATTTTGTATTTATTGTTTGCCAAATTGTGCACTCCTTTTGTGCCGAACACTCAGTTTGTTGATTCCTTGATAATGCCAATTGACAACATAAGTTTTCAAGAATTTTCCTTTCCTTTCATTGCCTTGTGTCGAGTAAAGTTAAACGAAATAATTATGTATCTGCAACTTCCACATGTACTGAAAGTTATTTCTGATTTTGCAGAAAATAATTTTGTCGTAACAGGAATCTTTATCAATGCTCAAACATGTCGTGTGAAGGAATGACTATGAATTACCAAACCAAATCGAGAAGCCTATTTATGTAAGCTGAATAACTGATCTCCTGAATATAATATTATAGTTTATCTAAATACATTTTATTGTTTCAGTTGCATGTGAACTTAATAAAACGCTCTCTATTCGGGAGAAGTAAATGATATTAACAAAGCTGCCAGGCCAGGACAATAAATCAAATTGTAACCTGTTGATTTTGAAGAAGTATAATCATTGCCCTTTCTTTCTTTAGGAATTAGAAAATCCTTGTCCTTTCCTCTTGAATTCTTTGGAGGCTTATTAAAGTAATCATAAAACGAAATTTTGGAGGTCTCTAGAAAACCGTCTGGAATCGTGCCAAAAATCCAGGGATGAGATCCCGGAAGCTACTGCGAGAAAGTGAAGGTAAAGGCAGAGATAAGGCAGGAGAAAGGATACCCAACCTAACCTCCCGCCCTGCAAGGTCAAGTAGAAAGTATAGAAAGGTGATCAACAAACAAAATGGTCTTCGAGCTTTTTGTTTTTAAATGGGTCGTAATAATAAAAAGGTATTGATTATAAAATTAATAAGAGAAGCGGTTGTATATTCTTTCGGTTTTAGTGCCGGGGATAAGTGAATAAGCACCGTTTATTTTGCATATAAAATTAAGTAAAGTGTCTTTAGGCGCTGTATTTATCTTTCGCAGGCCCAAACACCCAGTATGAGACAATTAAATCGTATTCTTTATAATTAAAATCAACACCCAAAACGGTATAGTGTTGAATATAATTAGATGATTTCCCTCAAGGTAAATCAACTAATGAGGTTGTACTCATGGCATGATTTTTGAAACATTTCTTCAAATATCCCACAATCCTACCGAGGAAATGACGAAAATGAGGTATATTCATATATATATATATATATATATATATATATATATATATATATATATATATATATATATATACTGTCTATTAATTCCCTACTTAAAAACACTTTTTTTCCTGATGTTGTAAATATAGTAACAATTTATATTTAGTTTTGTCCATTCTATTTATTTTATACATTTGTAAAAGTTAACTGTGAAACTTGAATATTTATTTAATTTTGTGAAATTATATTTTAGCATGTTAAAATATGAATCGCCATTGTAGCGGCATGGTTCTATTTATTTTGTCCATTTGTAACATTTAGCTTTGTAAAAATTTTAATATTTATCTAATTTTGTAAAATTATATTCAAACATGTCAAAAGATGAATCGGCATTGTAGTGGCATCTCAAATAAATAATAATAATCTGTTAACTCCCTAGCAATTACAAATTTTGTTTGATAGTCATTAAAGTCGATATACGAACATTTCATGGAAACCTAAAGTTCAAGGCTGAAATCGTACAAAAGGGATAGGGAGGGGGTTAGAATGGGAATTTCGAAAATTTGAAATACCTCCGTTATTAAACGTCGTGTCAAAAAATTGAATAGGACCGATCTTATTGCTAATTTAAGTTCCATTAAATGATATAATACAGATTTTTACATTGCTGATGGTCTCGGAAGAAAGTGGACATTTGTTTTTCACCATAATACTTGATGTTAAATCTATGACAGAAAAATTGATAACATTGATGGGAGTTTTAAAGCTAAACCATAGACAATGGTCATCAGTTTTGTATGATTTTCAGTTGGAACATTTTATGAGGTCAGTTCATTGTTTTGTACCCATTAAAATTGCAGTAGTCGCGCCCCTCATCAGTACAAGAGTGGGCGCACGTCATCTCTCAGATGATATCACTTTTCCTTAAGTATTAAAGTACGAAGGTTAGTTTTAATTAATCCTGTACTAATATTTGTATAAAAGTTATAATTGATGCATTATATGAAGGTTAGACATGATTTATGATTATATAATATGAAACAAAATATTTCACACATTACCTTGGCTTACACAATATAAAATTGATACATACATATGTTATACATACACATTATATAGTCAGGTTTATAAAATAAAATAAAATAGTTAGGTAGGTTTATAAAATGAAATATGGCCATTTCCTAAATACATTACTTGAGAATTGATCTCCGAAATATTCAGAAGAGAAAAAAATACTACCATAGGCCACCTTCTGGTATTTCTCGATACAATATAAAGTGAACACATTTTATCCAATATGTCCACACCTACATTGGTTTGATTATAATGTGTTATAATGGAATGGTATTTCTTTCCTCCTGTTCTCTCATTTATTTCTCCATCAAAATGCATACTTCATATAGACAATACATTTTTAATTTCGGACTTATTTTTTGGGACATAAGGGGGTGCCCTCCTTCCTATAAGTGAAGATGCTTGAATTAATTTTCCTATTTGTTATACATTCCAGCTCCCTGTAAATCTACCACTGCACTACTTACAAAGGTAGTAGCGCGGGATCTCACAGATGCCTCAAGGTCATGCGCAGTACTGGAAAATCAAAAAAGGGTTGAAACAGTACTGTTGGAAGGCTTTAGGGATGGGGGAAGGCACTGAGGGTAGGAGGCTAACAGGTTCTATCTTCTACTCAGCAGTTCAAAAAGTTTTTTCAAGTCATCTATCAGGTGACGTGCTCTACAGCACGTGCTACTGCAGTGTCAAATAAAATCCTTAGTCCCTTCGTGGCTAGAAAAAGGTGGTAACCTGTAGATAACTCGCCCCAATTAGCCATAGTATCACAAAGTAGGCGATAAAATCAACATTTAATAGCACAAGAAAGAAATTTTTTAAAATTAAGATTAAACCTAGAGTGGCGAGTTCGATTCTTGCCTGGGCAAAGGAAATTATTTAGTGACAAAATTCATTAAATAACGTCTTAAAATCCCACCCTGGGTAGAAAAGGGTGGTGACCTGTAGATAACCCGTCCCGATTAGCCTAATTTGCAAAAAGTGCCGTTAATAAATAATAATAATAATAAAATTAAGATATTAGTGAATTTGATTGTGTTTTCCTTTGTGAAATTATTTTGAGGCTGTAGATAATTAAATAGTATTTTTTTTTTATTATGGTAGGTGAAACTATGATAGTCCATGAGAGGGAGTCTTCCTAAAGAAACCACGTAGGCTTTATGACTTTCTTTAGGACCCCCTGATGGTTGCTGTGTTTCATTTACTGACATGACAGCCGTAGAAGATGGCTGCGGTTAATCCACGGACAATCGAGAACAAAGTCCATCCCCGCGGGCTCCGAAATCACTTGACCCGCGTCTCCCCGCTTTCCGCTAGCCTAACCGATTAGGGCAACAAGGTGAAATAATAAAAATAGACCATCTGGATCGGCTACGGTTGTAATCCTCTATGGTCAATTTAATGGGGGGCTAGTTAATCCAAGTTGAGACAAGGAGACCACAGTTGACGAAAGCAGCTACCTCCTGGTAAACCTTTTCTGGATCAACAGAGGAGCAAAAGAAAAAGAAAAACAGTCAAGCAAGGACTGTGTCAGCATAGCATATTTCCCATGGGACAATCATGATCTCAACTCTCCATATATTTATTCTCTATTTCACCCATAAATAGCACGGTCAGTAAGTCAACGTAAACTGGGCTGAAATAAGAGCTGGATGTGACATGTTTAGTTACTCAGTAACTCAAAGTATCAATCGCATGGGTATAAGTGGACCTTTACTGAAGACTGAATTCTAAAAGATGTAAAAGCCTCCAAAAATATTCGGGTTGTAGAAAGTCAGTCAACAGCACAGCATCGTAAACTAAGCAGAGTTTCCACTGGCATAACATACTTCTCACCACCATCTCATCATATATTCTTTATTTCAAAATAAATATCCAATGAGTAGATGCTAGAGCATTAACAGAGAAATATATATGTATATAAAAATAGTTTTCGAACAGACCTCATCCCTTTTATGATGGATTAAGTTTGCTTCTTGAGTGCTCTCAATGCATTAACTTTTCTTTTAAAAAAATTAGGCAAAAAAAAAAATATATTCTCGTAGCTTTTCAGAGACCATGTCAGGAATATTGAGGTCTGGTGTTGCCATAGAGTTTTCCTAATAGAAAACCAAGTTTCACTAATTATGTTGCTAGCTTCTTCATATTGTATCAAATAAGATCCGGGGTTATTATTATTAACTTACTGGTATTGTAATTTTGATTTGGCTAACTGTTGAAAACATTGAGCAACTTAAAAAGAGAGTATTTTAAAATTACGCTATTATAAAACGAAAATGAAAATGTAAAAAAAAAAAAATCAGGGCCACGCAATTACTTTATTATTCGATTTAATATCTTTTTTGATCCAACACATCATAATATTTAATATTTTAACTCTTTTGTTATACACCCCCCCCCTCACCCATATCTTAACTGCTTTCCACCATTATTGAAAGTGATCTTTAGTTTTACATTAAACGTTTAGTTATATAATTTGGAAACGTTAAAACAAGAATTTCTACAGCTGAAATGTTAGCTAAAATAAATCCATTTTTCAGTCTTACATTAAGGACATCTCCATACCCCATGTTCTTTATTGTCTGAAATAACCCGATTTCAACATGATGTAGACAATAATATGAGAAATCATAAATGCTGCATTAGAAGTTTTTAACTAAATACTATTTTGACATAAACTGTGTTTAATATTTAGCCTCAATCCACAAATTTTACTCCCAACGAGATAAAATTAGTATGTATCGAATTACTTGGAATCCTATTAATTCTAATAACTATTATAGCTATCAATTAAGCTATAATTATTATAGATAAACATTTCCATGAAAATATTCAGAAATTGGTTAGCCACTTACTGATCAAATAAATAATAAATTTCACTGGAAAAGAGAATTTAATTGTAATAAGTATATATGATGGCATTCAGTAATAAAAAAATCCTACCGTACTGCCAATGACTATGAAGATTGTATACTAAATAAATGAATGGTTCAATTCACTCATGCCTGGAATTTATTATTTAATGAAATAAAAACAAAAATTGAATAAAATATTTAAAATAATTTGTGCTAATCGTGAAAGTAAAAAATCTGTCAGGCAGGGCCTGCGAAATTTAAGCACTTTTAACACGTGCTGGTATGACGCAGTACTAAATTAAATCACACAGCCAGTATCTCCCAATAAAAATCCAATAAGTAGAAGTGGGTCTTAAATAAAATCTCAACAATTGTTAAGTCAATTTTTCGATCCGACTCACAATTTCTGAGTATTTTGAATTCCCCTCTTTCTAAACTCACCCCCTCTAAATTCGATGAATAGGAGTGGGAGTGTTGGAACCAAGAAAATATGGATTACTTCCTTAATATTTGAGTCACGAGAAAATGTATAGAGTAACACGATGTAGAGAATAAATATTTTAACAAGCTATTATAAAATTATTCGATACGACCCACAATAATTTTGATTTTTCAAATTCCTCTCAGTCTAAACTCATCCTCTCCCATATTCCTGGTCCAATTTCAGCCATTAACGAACATGAGTTGAATGAAACTCTTAAATATTTAGTATGGCATAGATCAAATACATATTTACGAGTTAAGACCAGAAGATGACGTAATCAAAGATTTCGATCACGTGGTCTAGCAATGATTCACGGAACAAATGCTTTCCCGATTGTAAGCGTTATGCGCGTGTTGCTAGGCGGGCAATATTATGTGATGGGCTAAGCACATGACAAGACTTCAAGATAGCTATTACGTAGAGAGCTTCTGAAGGACTTGTCTCTCTGGTTGCGAATCTCATGAAGGGTGTCTGTAGTCCGAACGAATCGTCTTGTTGGGTACGAGTGGTCTCTCTCTCTCGGCCGAGTGAAAGCTGAGCCCTGATACAACTGGAGGTGTTTTAAAAGTAGCTGCTGGGTGAGCGGGCCTCTTCTTCAGAGCAAAGAATAAAAAGCTTTCTCCAAAGAGGTTCTGGCTCCATACCCCTGCAGGTTGCTCTTTGTTTTAGATTGCTAAGAGCTTCTATGGTCTCTACAAGGAGGTTCTCTCTCCGTCCATTCCCTACAGAGAGAGCGTCAGACCTCTCTTACGCCTGGTTCTCTTTGGAGCATTCACAAATTTCTATTAACATGAATCTATTTCGTTGTAGCCAAGGAAGGTCATATCTTTAGGACTTCCTAACATGTACTGCAAATCCTTTCAGAGTAATATATAAAATAATATCATACAAATGTTAGGTAAGCATCAACAATGCCTTGTTCCTTCACAATTATTTAATAATAATATTCGTTGATTCTTCCCTGAGATCAGCTTCCTTCACAGTCCAGAACCTCAAAAAAGGATCATAAAATACGTCTATTATCGACTGAGGATGTTGAAGTTACTTTTAACTATTTGTGTGTTGTGTCTGATGGGTAACGAGCCAAACTTTGTACTAGAATGAAAGCACACTAACTTTTACTTTGCTCTATGTTTACTGGGTTTCATGACAAACAATTTTCATCATCGGTGTCATTCTTGACCACTTTACTTCTTACAACTTTGTTCGGAAGGGCAGTAACCTTTCATGGGATGTACAACCAGAATTCGCCTCTCTTCCCCCAATCACGTTAGACTTATCAAATTAATAGTGCGTCACGCAAGTACTGCGCAAACTAAACAGATTTCTCACAAGCTGAGATACTGTGCTGCTCTCGTTCCTCATTGTATTCTCTGTTTCTCTCGTAATAAGAAGCTTTAACCATTTAACATTTACGTAAAGTGTACCAATTTATGATAACCGTTTAACACGTGGTTTAAGAAGATTTCCCTTAAGGGAAATCAGCTATTGGGGTTGTACTCATGACGCGATTTTCGAAAATTATCCTCAAATCTCCATCGATTCTACCAAGGAGATAACGAAAATGAGGTCCGTTCAAATATATATAAAATATATTTGATTCTGACATGAAAATGATTATTAGATTTATACCATACTTATACCATATTTAACAGTTTCAGTCGTCATTAAAGACCTTATTTGTTATTGGCAGAAATCATACCAGTAGTAGGAGGGAGCGGGGGGTTATTACCTCCATAAAAGCAGAATTCAAATTAAGGCAGGGAAACTGAACTCGAGGCAGATGGCTTGCGTATAATATTTAAATATGGTTTGTAAAAATAACTAAGAAAAACTATGTCAATAAAACTCTGTTAACTATTTAAATAATAGTTAAATAAAAAGGACTATCTCTTATGAAATCTATTTAGTTTTTCCATTGATTAAATCATCTATTTCATATTACCCGACTAGCCTCCTTATGTGACTTTTTATTAACATTTTTAAAGAAAATATATAGTTGATTATTTACAAAGTGATATCTCATGACAATTAATTAGTCATAGTACTCATGATGATTTGGGAGATTTTAATTCAAAGTAATGGTATTACATAATTCTCTTCTCTCCCATATATATATATATATATATATATATATATATATATATATATATATATATGAAATTTTAAATGAGTCTCATTTTCGTCCCCTACTAGTTAGCATCGATGGACATTTGAAGAAATTGTTCTAAAACTGCGTCACGAGTAAAACTCCCTCCAGGGAAATCTGCTAAAACTGCAAGTTACGCGTACATTTTTGATCTCTATGTAAATATATAGAACGTGAGCTACACTACATGGGCGGCGGCTCAAAGTGGTGAAATTGTGGAGCTGCTGCGAGAGATGTGAGTGACACGACCATCACGCTTCAGTCACAGTCACGTACACCATTCCAATCATACCGTGAACGAATTACAACTTCATGGTTAGAGCTTACATTAACCGAGTTTGTATCTGATCTACCATGCAAATCACTATTTAAGTTTTGTTTTCTACTTCATTAACACTCGGTCAACACCGTTTTAAAACTTTATTCATTAAAAATGTACTAATTGAATCGCCAGCTTATAAATAACTCGTTTTTGGTAACGATTTCTTTAGGCGAGTTATTGAACGCATAGGAAAATTTCAGGTGGCATAATAGATGTTTGTCTTAGTTTCGTTTATTTCAATAGGTTATGATCATTTTCTTAAAAACCCAAAGGGTCTACATGAAACGATTGTTCTGTAGTTTTGATGAATCTTGGGGAGGATAATCAAACCACAGTTACAAAGGCATGTTGTTTAAAAAGGATTTCTTTTTGTATTACTTAAAACCTACGTCTACTTGTTTACATGTCTACGGTGAATGCAATTTTCAAAGTCATTTGGGAAAAATGTCTCAAAGAATTGTTTTTTATTTAAAAAAACGTAAACTGAAGGCAATAACCATGAGAATAAAAAAAAAAAACTTTATGGTTTCACCACCATTTTAGGGTGTGAACTGTGAAAGTTGTTGGATACCAAAAAACTACTTTGGACTAAAGGTTTCCTTTTGGAAAAGGACTTTTGACTTCCTAATAAATAGAGTCTGACAAATATAGGAATGTGGGGGGGGGATATGCTGACCTGTTACAATATTGGTTCTAGGAGAACCACCTGTTCGTTGGCGAAGAATGGCGACCGAATTGAGAGTTCTTGCTGCTGTTCTTTCTGAGAGTGATAACGTAGAGTCTGAGAGACTCCGGCAGGGGTTCTAGGAATGCCTTCTACCAACATTTTGCAAGCAGCAAACAGCTGGACGAAGAGCGCGGGAAAATTAGTTACACCAGCCTATGTTGGTTAGTCCTAATGGTTGGTATGGAGTTACTGGCCTCAAACATCCCAGGAGTACATCCTAAATCTCCACATCCTGAAGGTCATCCTAGCCTTGAAGCCTCCAGAGTACTATATCATTTATTTCCTTAGTGGAGTAAGGCTCTCACAATTCTGTTGTTGCAGTCTTATGTGTTTTTAGGTTAGAATACGTCTGACGAATTATACTCTGAAAGCTTATAGTCGCCTGAAGCGACTACTAAATTATTCATGATTGAAGCTGTATGGATGGAGTCATTCCTCTTAGCCTCTTTTTGATTATTCAAAACCTCATTAGTTTCAAGTTAATTAATAATATAAGATAACTTTAAGTTGTGGATAACTTTCTCGCGTGGAATTTAGTGATGCGTACTCAAAAAAAATAATCTCCAGTTCCAATAAAGTAATAGCTCGAATAGTAAAAGTTAGGTTGGTTTTATGAAGCAGACGCTAATATAATACTAAGAAAATATTAATAATAGATAAAATATACTCATAAACCTAACATACTCATAAAATATAAAAGCTAAAATATTTATTTGTCTATTTCTCTGAAGGAACTAAGTCAATCCTGACGAGAAAGTATCAATAAATATGATTCAAATTGCGTTAATGACTACATTCTTAATCAGTATAAGACATTGACTTTAAAATATTTTATTTTTTATTGCAATGTGTGTTAGTCAAAAGGATGATTTCTCACACCTTGTTACTACTGTAAGTTATAGAGTACTTCGGTCAGACTGGTGGCGCAACCCTTAAAAGTCCTATTTGCTCAAGGCCCTCTCCTTTAATATAAGCATTTATGCAATGGCGCAAATCGCTACTTATACTCCATACACGTCAGAACAATCTCAGTCCAAGATGTTTTTGACGTTCTCTTGCCACGATCACAAGGCCGAAGACATTGTGAAGCCACAACAAAGGTGGTGACGAGCAACAAACAGCTCGACCTTTTCCACGCTGTGTATTGACATAATTGTAAGACCCATTTACGGCATAATACTATTATACCCTTATGATAGCATATGAAGAGCGTTGTTCCCTCTTTCCTCACCCGCCCAGCTGCTAAGAGGCTGATGTCCACAATGAAAGTGGAGTTCATTAATCTAACCAATGAGAGCGTCGTCACGGTTTACCGACCTGTCTAACCAGTAGGACACCCTGACCTTTGCCGAACAGTCTGCGCAACACAGGTTACTCAAAATATATGAAAAAGGGCTTCCCTGATTATGGGTGATAAGCATCCGCAAGTCTTCTTTCTGCCAATCAAAAGATATTTCTCTGATCCTGTCAGTTCAAAACAATACGTTCCATAGCTGAAAAGAGGCAAGAAATGGAACATGAATTGCTGTGAAAAGTAAAATATTTTCTTATTTCATGTGAAGGTTGTCATTCTTAACGTTGTCTACACATTTGTTCCCCTTGGGCTCAGCCCAATTACGGATTAAAAATTTATTTCCATAAAGACACAATAATTCTGGAGATATGTTATTATTAAAAAGAGTTATGAATTTCACTGATTATTTTTATTTATGTGTTCAATCCCATATGATGTCAAAATCAAAAGCACAGTTTTCACAATGTTCTGGAAAAAATAAATTTATTATATTGCACTTATGTATATAAAAATATTATTTTTATATTGACATGTCATTGGGGGTTTATGCATACTTTAAATTGTGACTAGTTGGAATGGTAGATTTTAATTATACACATATTTGTTTTTAATATTAACACTGACACATATAGTGTATTTTTGTTAACACAGGCACCGAAACCGGTGGCAGAATAAATTGTTAATACAAGAAAACTTGTTTATTTTTATTTAAATGAATAGCCTTTCAAAGAAGTACAGTGTGACCTACTGAGTTTGTGGGTTGCTTCTGTACTGCTTTTAGCAATTTTAAGAATTTGTAAAAATATGATATTTATTAATATATTATTAGTTGTTTAAAATGATAGTTTTTGCCCATTTTACATATTTTTTCTAAAGAAAAAAATCTTTCACTACATTGAATAAATTTAATGCATTAAAAATATAAGTACTAACAATATAATTTTTTCTTTTTGTTTCAGTTTCGAAATGTTCCTGAAGAATTAACAAGGGCCGCGCTGTCTCCTCAAGAACAATCACATATATTAAGCGACGTACAACAACATAGGTTTTTAATAAACCCAGCTCAGAGGCAGCAGAACTATCAACAAATCAGACACCAAGCACCTGTTGATTACCAAATAAGGCAACCAGTTCAACAAGAATATCAGACGATAAGGCAACCACAGCCACAGATTCACCAACAGCAGAACTTCCAATCTTTTCAACCAATTCCTCAGGACTTCAATTCTTATCAGCCGCAACAGTCAGTCCCAAACTATCAGCAAAATTTCAACTACCAGCCCGAGAGAAAACCAATACTCCTGCAGCCGACTTATCCCAAGGAAGAATCGTCCAATTCTCCAACAGCTCAACAACCAACCCAAAACCCATCACAACAACCACAACAACAAGTAAACAACTACAGACAGCCATCATACAGGCCACAACAGCCCTCATTGGATAATTATCAACAACAATTCGAAAACTATATCGTACCAGACAGACAGAAGGATTACATTGCACAAGTTGACCCTCCAAAAAATCTTGCATACACTCCTGAACCACAAAAGGAAGATACACCCGACTGGGTTTTGGAAACTCAACCACCGAACCCTTACAAAACTCAGAAACCATATGATGCCATCACATTTGCAACTGAGTCGTATAACAATAACATTCAAACAACCACAACACCAAAATTTATTAAGTACAGGCCAAAGTTGGGGAAAACGACTACAGAAAGCCCACAAATTCCAATTTCGTCAAAAGACACAAGTCAAATTTATATTAAACCCGACCGAAAAAAGTTGTATGACCAACTTGTTAGTTCCCAAACCACTCCTCGCCCAAGAGTCACCACTCCATCTCCAACTGTAGCACGCTCCACAACAACTCGATCTACAAAATCTGAAGAGGAATACATTCAAGAAGAACTTCAACGCCAAATCCAAGAGCAGTTAGCTGGAAAGGATGACGTTTTCAAAACTCTGAAAATCACACTACCAGGTTCTTTGAGCTCAGACCAAATAGCTAATCTCCCTAATATTGCTCTTGGTGATAAAATAGAACAATACCAAATTCCAACTATTTTACCAGAACAATCTCAAAAAACAAAAACCTCAGGTAAATCTGGCAAAACGAAACCACAAATAAAAACAATTGTTATTCAACAGCCCACAACATCAACTACAACTGTGAAACCACCCACTCTTCTCTTCGAAGAGTTGACAAAAGGAGTTTTACCACCAGGTGCAGATTTTGAAGTTATTCGTCAAAAACAAGATGGTGGTTTAGAGGAAGTTGGAAAACTTAATGACCTACCCCCTAAGAAGGTCACATTCGTCATTTTAGAAGAGCAGCCAGATGGGTCAGTAAAAGTTCAAGGTGTTCGAGGAAACGAAGATGGTTCGGGTGAAACCAAGGGAGAGGATGTGGACTCTATAATACAGAAGATTCAAAAGGGAGAAATCAAACTCCCCCCTTCCGCCAAAAAGCCCCCAGCAAACGCCACCCCTGAAGAGTCCATAGCATCACCAAGTTACGTAAAGCACGTTGGAAAGAATGAGCCACCAAAAAGGAGATACACAACCAGGAGCCCAGTGGTGCATTCCACATTTTCTGTGAATGAGCACTCAGTGTCATATCAAGATGACAAGAAGAGTACAACAAGGAGCAAACCAAAGTACCAAAACCCAACAAGATCAACGTTTTTGCCAACGCTTACTCCTGTTGACCAGAAGCCTTCTCCAGTTTATCAAACTCCGACAACAACAACGTCAACCACCACTCCTTATCCCCCATTCCACGAATCAAGGTTCCCCATCGCTATTAAGTCAACTCCATCTCAGAATGATATATCAGCATCTTCCCCTGCCAGTTACGATCACCCTCCGACAGGTCCAGCTATCTACGATGCACCAACTTCGTCCCAGGCCTACCCCACTCCGTCTACATTATTCTCTCAGTCGCCCGTATATCAAGCCACGCCGACCCCAACGCAATATTCATCACTGCCAACAGTCTATAATAATCTTCAATCTACGACCCAGTTCGACTTCGCTACTCCAGCTCCAGCCCACTTCAGCAGCGCTGGAGGACCTACTAACTCGGTACTCGCTGAAACCTTGAAGAAGAGTGGTTTTTTCGCAATGGCCAAGTTTCTCAGGCAATCAGGACTTGAAACCGTTCTGAATGAGACAGGTAATTAAAACAGCAACATTGAATTACTTCTTCACCGTTCCTTTCACTGATTAACTGTTTCCTGTATTACACATGCAATGTTTCTAAATATTTCTTTGCTAGAAAAATCTTGGGAGAGGTTTCCATGCCATGCCATTTAAACCGAAATAATCAAAATTTATAAAAATACAAACTGAGTTCTTTGAATAACTACTAGACTATTGCCAGGAGACCAAATTTTCATAAAAATAATCTATAAATAAATTGCAATTAGTATGCCTAACTTCTTTTACTTCCGCTACAATAAATTTAGCCTTAATTTTCCTCTCAAGATCTCATTAATTAGCCTTTTAGTTTGGAGGTGTTCACAATGGTGTTTGTTGAAAATGGTTGACGTGGTAGGAAACGATATCTCATTTGATAAGGGCTTTAGAGTTTAGACTGGGAGTCAGAATTTTTCTCTAAAATAAAGTTATTAAGTACCGTTACCACAGGAAACCATCGTTCCTAATGAATACCTGCATTTACATTTTCCATTATGTCAATATTTATATGAAAATCTTCCATAGGAATGAAATCCCTAGAATATTATTTTTACTTGTAAAAAGCTTGTTATTTAAACCAGAATTTATTTTTGAAGGAATAGTAAACTGTATAAAGTCTTCCGAACTTAGAGCCTTCCTAAATAGTTCTATGAGAGGCTAAAATAAAGTGTTTTAAATATATCTGTTTTCATATTTCAAATCAAGAAACCTATCAGAATCCTTTACGGTAGTAAACCTTTTGTAGCCAGGGTGGATCCAATGCCCTTCCTAGAAAATGACCGACACCTGAAGATAATACATCCAATTTAGCCTCGGTTAATATATAATATGTACTTAAACCAAACAAAAATACCTCCGCATGAGTATAATAAAATATATAATAATGTCTTGAGACCTGTGTTGTGTCATATTATTTTAAATAATTTACACCCTTTTATATTTAAATTCCCTTTTTATTCTCTAGAACGAAATAGAAGGAGATTTGTAAACGTGAACATTTTCCAAACCGGAACTACCCGTTTTGACCACCTCTGAACCCATTTTGACTTGTTTCGGCATTACATCTGTACATATGTATGTACGAGTGTAATTCAACGACTAACCACATAATGTCAAAATTTCATACTTAGAACTATTGACAATATAGTTGTGCACCTCTTCTTATGATAAAAATCTGTAATGGGGGAGGGGGTATAGAGGTGTAAAAATTAAACAGTTCCCCGTAGGTGTAGAAAACATAATAATTTTGTAATGAACTTTTTCAGTTTATCATAAAAAGATCTTTAAATTAAGTTCTTTGGATAACTTGGAATAATGCATTGGAGCGGAGAAATCTCATATCCGTAAAAACTGAAATAATTTTAAATGACTTGAACCTAGTATTTTGTTTATTTAATTTAATAGGAGTACAAGGAAGCCAAGTTGTGCTTACATCCCTTTTTTTTTAATTTAGTGGTAATTGAATTTTGTGTTTTTCCTTTCTGGAATTGTTTTGAGGTAATACATAAATTTATCAAAATTAATTGACATATGTCTATAAACAGTTGATTGTTTGCTGGGCTATTTGGGGAGCACTTGCATAATGTTTCGTTGAAGGAAGGCTTATTTTATATCGTACTTTCTTCTTAAGGTATTAAAAAAATAATTCTTACCTATTATCTAAAATAATTGATGTTTTATAATTGCAGCAGCCAATCACCTTTTTCGTAATACATAAAGAGTCGTGTTCAATCTGTATTTATGTTTGGCATGCCAGAATTAGATTAGATACTGTATCATAAATGGTTGGTTTCTTTATCTTCCTACAATCAAAACCCATTTATAGACTTATAACTGGATAATATGAATATCCCTACAGAACACTTCAATTAAATTTGTTTGCGTTCTTATGGACCTGTAACAACAAAAAATCTCCAAATTTACAGGTAATCCTGGATTAATTAAACCACTCGCTATAGGTTAGTTTCGGTGCTAATAAAATAGTGCTTTTATTTAAAACCCGAAACAACTAAAAGAATTAAATAAAAAAAAAATTCAACAATTAATTATGTTTCATATAATATATGCATCTAAAAGTGATTTTTGTAAGGCTGGATTAGCTTAAAAATGCATACAAGAGAAATGTTTAAATTATGTAATAAATATGTAACGGTAATTTGCTTCGCGAGAAATGCAATTGGAAATATTTTATACATCCACAATTTCTAGGCTGAATAATAATTTTTTACTGTTGTTACCGACAATGAAAAAACGTTGAGATAAAACATTAATTGAAAAATACACACATTTGTACACTGTTGTTGAAATAGCGCTAAAATTATCAAAGTTGAAACTATATGGACTTGAAAAAAAGTAAAGTTTTTGCAGCGGAAGTAAAAAGATATTGCCCCGGGTGAGGATCGAACTCACGACCTTAAGATTATGAGACTTACGCGCTGCCTACTGCGCTACCGAGGCTCTGCTTGTTCAACCTATTTAACATGAATATAATGAAACTTGTACTGTTTTTAAGGCTTATCTTTTTCAAGCTAATTGTATTTCTTTGGCTTGTTTACCTTATCATGAGAATGCCAGTGTGTTTCTAGTTAAATTCATTGTAGCTGATTTCATGATAATTTGGCTCCCGTGAATATCCGAACCAAAAAAAAAAAAAAAACATTTCAAACTGATTAAATTCATATTCACCCATGGCTTCTGGAGTTCTGGTAGAAGTATGTTAGGCAATCATTGCAAATATTTAATTCCATATTAATTTGCATTAACCATTTTAATTCTCATTTAGTTCAGAAGTGTTCTGAGTTACTAATAACAAAACGCTCTTTAAAATCTTCTTTTTTTTAGAATTAGATGATTATTAAGTTCTATGATGTTCATAATAAAATTCACTAGCTATTCTTTCAGGACAATAAACTATTATTATGAATTCGGGTATAAAATTATGTACTAAAACTGACAAGTTCAATTACATTTTGGCTTGAGTGAATTGTCCTTAAATTGCAAATCATGTTTTTTTTTGTAATTTAGTAATCTTTATCACTTTTCATAGTTAAAATCTTAACACTCCAACTTTTTTTAAATTTTATTGACCTCACTTCTTTTTGAAGATATTCATATTCGTAATATCTCTAATCATTGAAAGCGCTCTGGCGCAAAGAATAAACAATTGTGAAGGAACTAGGCCTTCCTTTTCTTACTTGAGAGAATAATTCCTTCATCATCCAGACATTAAAAAATGGTTATCATTTAATCTTATAATCCTATCAGTTACCTTGTTTTCCATGGGTATATTCTCCTTTGGCAGATTACTTTTGGCAAGATAGCGTCTGGCGAACGAACTTGACGCGAATAATTCACCTCAACATTAGATTCTAAATACTACTTCCAAATACCAAAAGCCGTGGAATTAATACCTAAAACAACTTCAATTATCAATGTACATGTTCTTAAAGATATTTTCAATTGCTCGTTTTGACTACAAAAAAACTAGAAAAATTATAAAAGCAGGGGAGACAATTAATAATTGTATACAAATTTTACTATTTTAAAACGCCGCCATTTTGATGGCATTTTTCTATACGTTCCCTATTAGACGTGCTTTATGTGAATGCACAGTTATAAATAAATGGTTAAGTAAGATAAAAGAAAGAAGATAAAAAAAAAACAATCTGAAAATACTTTGTAGACCAATTAAGTAGAGGTGAAACAAAAACGGTACCTCACAAGGCATCATAGCTTTTTTTCCCCCAAAATCCCACATTATCTCGTGATTTCATTTTTTAATACGTATGATAAGATAAAATGGAATATAAACTGTTAATACCTCTATAGATTATCGAAAGAAATGGAAGCATTTTAAATCAAATGCATATTCACTTTTAGGGACATGCTGGTTTTACTTATGGGGGATATTTTTTGGGGTGAGAGGATCTCTTAGAAAATTTATTATACTAATAACTTTTGCTCACACCCAACGACTTGGATACCCTCCTGATTTGGATATACAAAGTGTACTAAGTATATGTCCTGTTTTAGAATAAGCTATTTCATATATCTGAGGTATTTACATTTTAAGATTATTCCAATATGTTAAGAAGTGAAATTGAAGCTCAGAAAAGACTATATAAGGATAAATAATTACGGGGTTATTTAAGCATGGGGTTGTACCGAATCAGTGCATAAAAGTCATAAATTTAAGAACAATGAAAGTGTATTAAATCGTCCATAGTTCTGATTAATAAGATTTTGAGTATTTTCTTTATAGTTTTAGTGCTTTACAAAATAGTACAATGTTGTCAATGTCATCTGATACATTTTTTGCAATAGTCCTAGCACCCATGCTTTCTAAAGAGGTAGTTATGCAATGTCGTAACAAATACTTGTAACATAAAAGAAGGGACTCGGTGAGTTAGAAAGAAGGCTTTCTATAGGCTATAAATTTGAGTTATGTAAGGTCTTAGGTGCATACCATTAAATAAAAGATAATTTAAAATATTTATTTTTTCTAGTTCTTCTTATATAATTATGGGTAAGAATTGTTTCATGAAGTCCATTTATTTTTATAACTTTATGTTTAAGTGTCATTAATACAAAATACAATTTTTTTTATTTTTATCATGTTAATTACTCTTCATTGAAGTCAAATAAAGTCAATTGTTCCCAGACAAAAAGATAGTGCGCCCCAAAATTTTTAGATTTATTACAATATACACAGTTAATAATTATTTTAAGGAAATAAGTAAATCAAATTCACTGTTCAATACCAAGCATATCGTTGGTCCATTATAAAGTCACCAATCCATTTTGAAAATTATTCTCCCACCATGTTAATTTGTAATAACGCCAAAATGACAATAATAACAAGAAAAGAAAATCACTCCTGCCTACAACTATATGTTCATAAAACAGTTTACTGTTGGTTCTAAACTATTTTTTAACTGATACCTCGCTGCTATCAGTGTCGACGATTCCCCATGATGACAGCCGGATGACTGCTTGGGGTTAAGGAAGATAGGCCCCTTGTGCTAAGCCCGGGGCTTTATTTGAAGGGGCTGTTGTTCGTTTAGAAGGATTGTTAGGGGTAGGGTTGTGTTGTGTGTTAACCGATGGTGGTTGTCATCGGTTGGGTTGTGGGGTTTGGATAGAGAAAACGAAAGAAGAAGAAAGAGATAAAGGGAGAGGAAGGAGTAAAAGTTTAAACGGGGCTCCAATTAAACTAAATACCTGAATACTATCTAACTCGAACTTTACCTAAAAAGAGGGGGGGGGTACTCGCTCGCCTTAGGGACACTTATGGAGGATCGACGGCCTAGACCTAAAACTAAATACTAATCTAAACTAATTACTATTAAGTTAGTTTGTTCTAAATACAATGATGTCTTTCATATAAAGTAACTTCTTCAGTTCTAATATATTTTTTTCAGGAGAAAAGAAATGCACCTAAGGAGTTAAAAAAATACTATTCATGTACAAAAAGTTTATTCTTTTCTGTCCACAGGTCCATATACTTTATTTGTTCCAACTGATAGAGCATTCAGATCTCTCCTGGTCCAGCTAGGTGGACCTGACAGGGCAGAGATAAAATTCAAAGAGAACCCAAGGCTTCTCAGCGGAGTAAGTATTCTTTAAAACTAATTCTAATGTTTGTAAGATGAAAGTGAAACACTGTGGCAAACTATTGTTTACATAACCCCTTTTAATACATTAATTTGGGACTCAGATTAGCCAAGTGAGTTAAAGCGTTGGCATTAATCTCACATAGTTAAATCTTGAGCGGCAAGTTCAATTCCCGCCCCACACAGCTTTTGGGAAGGTAGGAAGGAACATTGTAGAACTCTGAGAAAGTGAAACTTTTTTTTAAAAAAAAAAAAAAGAAGAGAAAAACCAGAAATGCAGGAAAATGAAAGTGAATTATTCGACCAATGACCTGGGCAAAAATCGCTATGAATAAAATATTATGGATTAAAACCTATCGCTCAACTAAGTGATGTAAGTTAACTATAAAGCATACGCACAGCAATACTAATAGTAATTATGCTAAACTCTCTCGACTTAAATGACATGGAACATTATTCAAACATGAGGAGTGACAGCCATTGGAAAGTTATTCGAGGCGGTATGTGCCCATGTTTTGAACACGTACAAACCGGTTGAGAGGTGATGATTTTTTTGCTGAATCGAGAAGCATGCATAAATGAGTTTTCTCTTGTAACTTTCATAAGACCTTTACTTCAGTCGGTGAGTCAATACCTTCTTAATGGTTTCCTTCAACTATTTTGACCTTCAAAAAAAAAAAGTAACTTAATGCCAATAACCGGCTGAAAGCCAATTAATTTGAACTAGACTAGAATTTACTTACATTTTTAAAATTATATAAACTTTCTTCCTGATCACAGGTTTTAAACTATTTCCTGAGCGTTATCGTTCTTACAGGGGAAAAACTTTCAATTGATTATAATTATGAAATAAAACCTGTCTTAAACCAAACTATTAAAAAGGGGAAATTGCAAAAATTATCACGTAAAATGTCTAATACTGGCGTTCACGAAGAAAGATTTTACTTTTCTTAATTATTTTAATTATTGTTGGATTTCAAGCAGACTCCATGATTGATTTATTGCGCCAGGGCTGTGATTAGGCTTCTTAAGTATGGAGAACAATTTCTATGTCATTTTAATTATGTTTATAGATATAAGCAATTAAATGTATTCCAATTTCAATCGCATTTCGCGGCAGAGGCGATTTAGCGACGTATCAGTTTTTGTTTTGGTTTAGTTCCTTTTTTTTATTGCTTATTTCTGCATGTTTTCAGTATTGTCCTGCATTATAGTTTTTTCGAAAATGTTTCAAGTAGTGAAATACGCTGTCTATGTACTGGCTACAGTCATGAAGTAATTCAGTCAAAGTGTATGGTAGGTCTATGTAGTCCTTAGATAGCAGTCAGTTAGTATATGTTTTATAGTAAGTCTACAGTTACAGTGATAGCAATAGGGCTCGATTTATCCAGTAAGTAAGTGAGTAACAGACGTGAATTGCAAAAACATAACCTTTTTAAGACCACTTCTTCTCTTCTAAATAGCCTTTTTGTTGGAGCCCATTCACGAAATATGTATTTAAATTATTGAAGTTGTTGTCAGTAATGGTAAACCAAGACATCTGCCATGAATTAAGAATCTAATGCTTTTCTTGGAGACTCATATGCTAAGCAGTTATTAAATCATTTCTCTTTCATTTATAAACCCTTCCAAATCGTAGACACGTTCTACAAAGATCCAGCGAATATGGAAGGAGGAAGATGTTCAAAGTATTCTGAACTCTAATGATACATATAGTGGTTGTTTTTGTTCAGCCTGCATTTATTCCAAATAAAAGTACTTCATAACTACTTTTTAATACCTTAAATTTCGTTTTAAAATTGAGTGTAGCTTCATGTTGAACTTGTCAACTGATTTTCAGCATTTTTTAATCGTCATGGAAATTATAGAAGGAATGAGGCTTTTGCAAGGTAAGAATACTCTACACAGTACAGAATATTTAGCTATAAAAACAAATAAGATTAATATAATTATGAGATTATTAATTAAGACAAAAAAATAAAAATGAATTATTCGTGTTTAAAAGAATTGTAAAATTTTGAAGATCGTGATGCGTGACTTCATTAAACGATTTATTTTTTTAATAAGGTATATCATTGATGACCATTACTTAACAGTTTGGTATAGATGGTTTCTCAAGTATGTCTGTCATTCAATAATAGAATACAAACTTAAGATTTATTGTCAAATGCAGGTATTCTAGGATTAACAATGTTCCTTTATGATTGCAGCTGCTCCTTCACCACGTTATTCCAGGCTCGTTCAAGGTGGAGTCCCTCCAGGACGAGATGACAGGGGTCAGCTTGGCAGGAACACAGCTGCGGGTCAACACCTACGTCACCCAGGACGCAGAGTGGAACGATATTAAGGTGAGTCGTTGCTACACTGCGTTGTATCCACACCCGCTCATTGTGTCCCCCAACCTCTTGGCTTTCTTCTCAGCTTTTTTTTTCTTTGCTCTCTTCTAATAGGCCTCATTGTTTGGCCATTTGTTCACTGAATGAGAGCGAATTCCTCGGCATCCGTGCTAAAGGCTACGTGCAAAAAACTAAGAGGTACCTTTTACTACGAAACAGGATCAATATGACTAAGACTCAAGCACTTACTTACCTTTATTTCTTTGGCACTTTAAATTACTATTTTTAAGAGGCTTTGAAACGTTGTTACTTTACTATCTTTGAGTGGTTTTGGCATATTACTTGATTATTTTTGAGTAATTTGGGCTTATTACTTTACTGGGTTTGAGAGGCTTTGGAACGTTACTTTACTATCTTTGAGTGGTTTGGGCATATTACTTTACTATTTTTGAGTGGTTTGGGCATATTACTTTACTATTTTTGAGTGGTTTAAGCATATTACTTTACTGGGTTTGAGAGGCTTTGGAACGTTAATTTACTACCTTTGAGTGGTTTGGGCATATTACTTTACTATTTTTGAGAGGCTTTGGAACGTTACTTTACTATCTTTGAGTGGTTTGGGCATATTACTTTACTATTTTTGAGTGGTTTAAGCATATTACTTTACTGGGTTTGAGAGGCTTTGGAACGTTACTTTACTATCTTTGAGTGGTTTGGGCATATTACTTTACTATTTTTGAGTGGTTTGGGCATATTACTTTACTGGGTTTGAGAGGCTTTGGATCGTTACTTTACTATCTTTGAGTGGTTTGGGCATATTACTTTACTATTTTTGAGTGGTTTGGGCATATTACTTTACTATTTTTGAGTGGTTTGGGCACATTACTTTACTGTTTTTGAGAGGCTTTGGAACGTTACTTTACTATCTTTGAGTGGTTTGGGCACGTTACTTTACTATTTTTGAGAGGCTTTGGAACGTTACTTTACTACCATTGAGAGGTTTTGGCACATCATTGTTTTTGAGAAGTTTTGACACATTACTTCACTGTCTTCAAGAGGTTTTGAAGCATTATTATCTGTGAAAAGTTTTGATATATTACTATTTCAGCGGACATTTTCCTACCTCTAAGCCGGCAGTGTCGATAATCAATAATCGATAAGTACGGATTTGCTGTTCTCAGTGTTCCGATTTTCGCCTAGGAAAACGAAAGTGCTACGCAGTTCAAATTTTTATAGTCAATGTAGCGCCTGTGTTTAGTGACTCCCCATCATCCTATGTTCTCGACCGCATTCTCCGAGACGTCAATATGACTGCCGCAAGTAGTACGGCAATATATTTGAGTTTTCCCAGCTTGAAGTGTACAGTGGTATACCTTCCGCCATATAATTCCATTGAGGTCAACGTCAGGAACACAGCTGTGCCAAAGAGGTCCAAGATATCAAGAGTGGTCATTAACTATCATCATTTTAGTTTTTGGCCTTCAGTAAACCTCCTCTCCTACTCATGTCATATTAACAATATGTTGTTATATTATGAAGCACTTTATTTGAAGCCTAAATACCAAATGTGGTTCTCATTGAACTTGTGTTCAATCTTATGTTTTGAGATAAAAACAAATACGTGACGGACTTAGGAAATCTGCTCAGTTAACGCAGCCCCTGCATGACAGTCTTTTGAATTTTAAAAGGTAAGTTTCCCGCAGCCTTTTCATATTAGGGGCATAGATAATATTCTGTGACGTCAAGACCGGATGAAGGCAAACCATGAGAAGGCCAGGCGAACAAATGCCTCCGTCGTTATTACGTGGTTAATTGTTATGAGGCTGGGTAATAAACTGATGTAGAGCAGAGATAGTGTTTTAATTCATGAGGCGTAGTTCCATGATGCATCTCGGCTCATCACCCCAGCTGAGTGATGACGTAAGATGCCGCATCTGGGGTCTTACTCCATACGAGGAAGGTCCGAGCGAAAGTGCCGATGACCGGCTGATCGTCTGTAATTTCCCCCCTGCCTATCTTCAGCTCATGACTACACGGATACAACAGGAAATGTCTTCAGCTGTGCGCTTTTTAGATGGCCCTTGTCTTTCACGAGGCCTCCTACAAGCGTTTCATTGTTCCCATCCGTTATGTCACTATTTTATGTCATTACATGATAATACAAAAGTCCGTCACGCAGGGGCTGCGTAAGCTAAGCAGATTATACTGGTGAAGTTTAACAATAGATAAATCTACATACTGGTAACACAATACCACCGTGAATATTAAGTGAATAAGTACAAACGGAAATAATAAATCTTTCAGTTAATTTTAATCACCTCCAGAAGGGAAGCATCTGAAATGTAAACAAACAGGTCTGCCAACCTCTCACTGTAATGCAAAACAATTACTGAAATATATCAATATATATATGTTATTAATTTCATTGAAAACTATTTACTATACCTAGTACTGTAATTTATAATGAATCAGAATAATTTTTATCACAAACAATAAAATTTTAGTAGCCAAAGAACTTAAGCCGGTGGGGGGGGGGGTTCAAAACATATTTGCATGTATATCGTATATTATTATTATTTATTAACGTCCACTTTTTGCAACTGTATATCGTATAATAAAAGCCTCTTGAAAACAATAATTCGTATTTAAGCTACCAATAAAGTGGTTTATTATATAGTAAAACAAAGTATTGTTTCTGTGAAATGAATAGAAGTTGGGGTTTGCTGATGGCTGAAAACTGAAAAATGCAAATATCTCGGTTAATATTCAAGATAGAGAATAAATGCATATAAAGATATTTGTAGTAAACTTAATTTGAAATAAGATTGATCCTATAGAATTTTTCGATCTGAGGTATAGTAACGGAGATTTTTCGAATTTTCGGCAATCCCCCTCTAAACCCCGCCCCCTCCCATATGTCCAATTTCAACCATTCACGAACTTCATCTTTCTTTTACAAAGAACGATTAAATATGGAGTTTGGTAATGATTAAACAAAAATAGCGACCGCTAGAGCGTTAAAACACACACACACACACACACACACACACACACACACATATATATATAGTTTTGAACGGACCTCGTTTTCGGCATCTACTGAGTACAACCTCAATAGCTGATTTCCCTTAAGAGAAATCTGCTAAAATGACTACATTAACATTAATATCATCTTATGTGTAAGTATCCAGTATTATTTCTAAATGAGTGCTTTAAAAAGGCAATACTTTTTATTTATTAGAATAAATAAACATAATATATTTATTCTTAAGGAATAACGAGAGAAACCTTAGATCCTATTTGAGGCCTTTCATTGAGCTGCAATTTCCCTCATATTTGATTCACGTCGTTATCCGACAAGGACTTGCGGAAGTGTGGAATTGTAAATATGAATGAATGGATCCGTTTCTGGTGCCATTTTCTCCATTAGTAAAGGTTTAGAGGCCCCCCTACAGCAGGCCATTGTGCTCCCTGCTAGACTTTCGACAGGTAAGATCTCCGAAGACACCGGCTTCCCAACAATGGGGAAGTGACGAAAAGCGCAGACTCAGTGTATTGAGGGGCCGTGTGAAAGGTTTTCTTTCGCCAGGTTACTCTTTATACAGTGCGGACCGCCACCTGTGCCAGACTCCTTCTTAGTTTCTCTCCCTCTCAGCTGTGAGTTGACTTTGAAGTGACTACCATTTTGAGCTGTGTTCATTAATGGTGTTTAGGAGCAGGCTAGTGGTTTTTCCCCCATTACAAGCTGTATTAGAACAGGTGTGCTTAAGTGGCGCTCACCACTCGAGCACGGTTTCATGTTTTGCTCTAATTGACTTTGATAAATAAAAATCTACCCATTAATAAACCTCTTTAAGATATTTTTTTAGTCATGTCTTACTTCATTGATACTAAAATGTATCTGCTATATTCTACAAATTCTTTAACAATACAGACATGGAGAAGTGTCCGCTGTAGACTTGGAGAACAGATTACCGAGACAAACTCCCTTTGTTATTCTAAATAGGTGCCACCCAGTTGTGGTTCCGGTATTTGGACCAAATCTTGAAATCCACCGAAGACCTGGAAAGTTTCGAAGTAGGAGATTGAATTATCTTAAGTCAAAATTCACGCACATTTCCAGAAAAAGAGGGCTTCCTATGGCATTACTCGAAATCAGGTCTCAAGAGATGAAGGAAATTGTGAAAAGCAAACGTATTCATTCAAAAGCCTGGTTTAATAACACCTGTTGAAGTAGTAGCTACTTTTATGGATTTTCACTAAACATCCAAATAAACCTACAGTTCTGGAATGCCCTACAAGACAGAAGGTATTTTGACTGGAAATCAAATCGGCCATTTTTTGCTGACTCGTTACAACAATAGAAGTCATAATTTTTGTTGAAACTGGAAGACACTGCAACGAAAATTTACTATAATTCACACACTCACAGACTAGTACACGATACATTACATTTTACGTACAAGAACTATTGACTGATGTTCGCAATTAAATAGGTTTACAATCAAAATGCATCTTAAAACCGTTAATATCATTCAACATAATGTAATATTCGTCTTCCAAAGCATATTTTTGAGTTATCTGTAGTTTTCATAAATAATGAATCCTTGAAAGTAAGCAATTTTAATCATTTTATAGATTACAAATTATAATCCATTGTTTGTTTTTATAGAATGAGAAAATTGCCATCGGTGCGGAACACGAATCATGAGTTAGCTAATTACTCAATTCTATAAAGTGATTTTCTGGTTTGTTTATAGCATCTAGCTCAGAAATATTATTCAAGGCCCAGAATTTTCGGTGGCTTCACGAATTAGATAAGTAGAAAATTCTTATTTTTAGCGCAGCTTAATAATAAATATGCCAATGCTATATGAGGTTAAACACATCTGCTCGTAATTGAAAGGTCAGAGTAAGGTTATAGTATGTTTTTTAGTATTGACAATTGGAGCGATTACTTTTTCTGGAGGCATGGGGCCTGATTATTTACGTTCAAGAAATTTTATTCTTTAGTTGGCATTGAAGAAAAAACAAATGAAATTTACTTGAGTTAACAAAAATATTTTGACTATATCATAACTATAAATGCATTTTTAAAAATAAAACATTGAAATTCATAAAAATCAATTACATGAACCAAAGGTGCAAACCATTCACCACATTTTTGAAATATAAACTCCGAGTTCTGATTTGAAAATCTCAAGTCGTAGAGGATCCTATTTATGAGAAAAATAGTAAATAGAATATGATATGACGTTGTCTGCTTGTCATTCCAGAAAATCTGCTTTGCTAGCTCTGCGTAAGCAGATTTTTTTTTTAAAGTGATGCGCCTGAGATCGCTGCCCTGGCTAGTCTAAAACCTCAGGTTTACATTAAATTTTGAACTAGTTGATCCATCCAGCTTATTTTGATGATGAATACATGATGATTTGCTTCAAGCATTTAATAACGAACCCACTTATTTCATTCAGAAATGGCTCTAACAACTAAATCTTCGTTTTTCAGGTGACTACGATCAACGGTGCTAAAATCATCAAGGATAAATCAGACGTGGTAGTACCCCAAGGTATCGCACATGGAGTAGATCGGGTGATGTTCCCACTGCCAGTAGGGGATATCCTCCAGACACTCCAGGCTGACAGGGAAGGAAGGTTCTCCAGGTTTGTCAGGCTACTCAGGGAAACAGGTGTATCATCAATGCTCACTGGTAAGGCATACGCTGAACTCCATTATCATGGAGTTGGATCTAAGGAAAATAATTTGAAGGAAGTTTTTCTATTAAACATTATTGATTTTTGCTAATCAAAAGTAATGAATCCCAAATTCTTTCTAAAATAAACTGCAATAAGTTTGCAAATTTAGAGACCTAGTACCATGTGAAGCTGAGTTCAAAATATCTCTTACGAGGTAACCAGTCCATGCTGTACCAGCTCAAACAACAATGCTTAAAGTTTCTGTGGAGTGTGGTCCTAGATTAATTTGTATATTTACCCTTTTTCGTATTTACAAAGAAATTAAATTTAATGTTTCATTATTTATCTGGAACTATACATGTTACATTAGTTTTGTATTTACAAGATTTTAACTTATGGATTTGATCCGCTACTACTCAGAACTCCTTACATATTAATGACCATAAGTCATGTCAATGCAGAACTAGATTTTAGATCTATTTATTTATTCATAGACATCACATCAAAGGACATTTGCCCTTTCAAAAGTCAAAAACTGCACAAAATGAAATAACAAAAGTGAAATAAATAAGATATAACAATAAGTAACAATAACAAATTACAAAAGTAAAATAAATTAACATAGTAAATTCAAGTAGTTATCAGAACATTAAAGTTGATATTCATCAACTATGTTCATAACCAATTTTTTAAACATTCGTTTAATAGGAAATGAGTGGCTGAAAATGTTACTTTTGCTTATGATTGTCGTAATCTCCTCTTTCAGGGTAGCTTTTGTAAATGTATACATATACAAAAATATGTGCACAAATGCATATCATATAATAAGTAGTTCATATAATATGGAATCTTGTTGTATACCAACCACAGACTTAATTTGTATGTTAAATTTTGTCGTATATTTGAATTTTGTGAAGGTATGAGAATATGTTGTTAATGTATGGGCTGCCTTGCATCAATAGTTCTTGTAAGTCGTAGGGGAAATCCTGGTATTGTCGATTTCTGCATTCTGTCCGTATACGTATTAACGTCAAGAGAATGTTACATGGTACAGAACTAAAATAACTCCGACACTTCCGCATAAATCAATTCTTCATCAAGTCATTGTGTACAAATGTTAGCCTAGACTTTTTCCAGCAACTGGAATATTAATGGGAATAATAATAAATTAATGGAAATAAAATAGGAACTGGTCGATATTAACTACGTGGACCTAGGACTCGGTCGAAAAGGATAACATACCTATCCATACGTGTAAACACTATGCCATGAGGTAAACAAACCTCCATACTGGAGATAACCAACCAACAGCCGACCATTGTCTGGCATATATCGGGAGCTTTCAAGAAACTACTCTTTCGACAGCTTCAAAAGTACCATAGCATGGACAGCGTTCGCCACGTGTCCTCGACGATCAACCGGTTATGACGGCATCTACAGACATATTTGACAATAGTATTGATATTTATTTGTATTTTGTTTTCGTTTTTAACCCTCAGTAGTGTTGTTAACATGAAAACAGAAATACGAAATTTACGTAATATATGGTGTATAGGTAATCTCACATGGTAAACTTAGAGTGGCGAGTTCGATTCCCGCATGGGTAACAGGAATTTATCTAGTGACGGACACATTAAATAACATCCTTAGTTCCACCCTGGGCAGAAGAGGATGGTGAACTAGATAACCCGTCCCAATTAACCACAGTAGCAAAAAGTGGATGTTAATAAATAATAATAATGCATTAATTCACGTATTTATTTTCCACAAGAAATAGGTAATAGTGAAGTAATGTGAAATATTTGCGTGTTGAATTTAGTTTCTTAAGGAAATGATAGGGAAAACGTAGGCATTCGGAAATAACATAAAGTAGATGTAAATAAATTACATATTATTTATCAAATGTTTTAATAAACAGTAAGTCAATTAGGAGTAATCGTGACTAGTTTTTTTCTGTAATCGCGTTTTTCTACCATTCATCCATTTGCCCCAGGTGATTTGTATTTGTTGTGGCCCAGCATGTTAGACGCGAATGCCTTAGTAGAAATGTCGAATTTCTTTAGATCCGTGTACAACTGCTGACGAGGCGACAAATGGGACGTGAAACATGTAGCATATTCATAAGTGAAAGTGATTTCAGTGTTTTTCATTTTTTGACCTTCTGCAAATTTACCTCTCAACGAACCCGCTGTTGAAGTTTCAACAGCTGGCTTGCTTTAAGGAAATCTTATAAAAAATAAAAATAAAAAAAAGAGTGTGCTTTCTTGTCCAAATGAGACAATGAAGGTGGTTCTGGAGCTGAGGCTGTGCGAGCCGCGAGATTGGCGGAAGTCCTCTACCATAAATAAGGACTTCCTGTTGTTGATGCTAATTAATTATGTACCCTATTACCATAATTACCATCAAGATGAGAGCCATCTCAATTTCGTCATAGGAAAAGCTCACTTTCTCCGGCCTAACATCGTTTTTTTTTTTTCATCTTTTCTCGAGTGTGTAACTACAACACGTTTATAGAGGAACCTTTTTAGTAGGGCACTACTAACAACATCCGTAGCCTCTACTAACGTGATCAGTAGTACCTCTGCCTCGGTATACAATAATATCATTAATGTTCGTTCTTATTTCACTTCAGTACTGGGGTTCGAAGACATTTGGTAACCGAAACCCAACAATCCTAAATATAATTTTTTTTTATTTACATAAAAATAATATTTTTAGGATTTTTGGGTGTCGGTTACCCAATGTCTTCGGTCAAAAATCATTTGAAAATATTTTCTATTCCGGCACGGCTTATTGATTACCATTTTGTATGGATATGTTGTTATGCTCATCACGCTTGAATGCCGTAAGACGTTTAACCCCAGTAAATGCTAAGTATTCTCTCGTGGGCTTAGGTCATGTGAGTTAATAAGTTGGTCTTACCTCAAATGGTTAATGCGTCCTTTATCTCAAATGGTAAACATATAGAGACGAGTTCGATTCTCGCCTGGATAATTGGAACATAAATAAAATCCTTAGCTTTGGCTAGAAAGGGATGGTAGCCTGTAGGTAACCCGTAGCACAAAGTGTGAATAATTTACAATAACGCGTAATCATGACGCGTTTTTTTTTTAAATCGATCCACCTAGGAGATTACGAAAATGAGGTCCGTTGAAAATTATATATATATATATATATATATATATATATTTGTCTGTTAACGCTCTGGTTTTCTCAACTTTTGCTTCATCGTTACTAAACTTGATATTTAATCGTTTTATGTAAAAAGAAAAATCAAGCTCGCTAATGGCTGGAATCGTTTAGAGGAAGGGATTTCAAAAAGTTGAAATATATTCGTTACTATACGTCGGATCAAAAAATTCTATAGAATCAATCTTATTGCAAATTGAATGATCTATAAAGGTTATTCTATTTATATTTTCTGTATCATGAATATTAACCGAGATATTTGGATTTTATTGGTTTCAGTAAACCCCCACTCCTACTCACAAGTTTGTTAAACAAGAACAGGGGAAATCTGATTAGTTTACACAGCTCCCGCGTGATGGACTTTTTTACATTCTGTAAACTAATTAGTAATATTTGGCATCAAGTTGGAAGTAAATTGCCAACCCATTAGAGTCCCTTCAATTACTAATCCCTAGAAACATTAGGGGCATATATATTGATCAGAACTTTCTCCAAAGAGGGTAGTTGTAGGCCGATAAAGGCTTTCTAGAGTACTGAGTGGAGAGAAATTTTTTCCTTAAATAAGACTGGTGATGTACAGTGTGATGTGAAAGGGAGGTTTCGCCGGGGAAACCATCTATGAGGCCGGCTTGTCATCCCCTTTCGACAGCCCCTTCAGCTTGCTCTGTCTCTCCAGTATGCAATAGGATGATTTATATGCTCTGTCCCACAGGTTGTATGATAATGGTGTTGTATGAATAATGCTCTACGACAGATCATGTCTCCGCCATTAGCCAGATGTATGGAAATGGATAAGTGCGTGATATTGATCTGTATTGCCTCTTTATTGACTTCCGACAGGCTTATGGCAGAGCGAGAAGGTTAAAATTACTGTAGGCATTGCAGTTCATGCCTTGCATGTTCGTCGGATTGACGATGGGAATTGAAAATATTTCTTGTTGAGTCAAAACGTGTTTGAGCGTTTCATATATCTTTGAGCAAGCTAGGGGTCAAAGGCAATGAGATGCGGTGTCACTGCTTCGATTTAACCTTGCACTCGAAGTGCCAAATTGAGGAATAGTTACTAATCTTGGTGATATTACAAGCATGATATATCATACGCCGAAGATGTGTGGTAGACCCTAAAGAGATTGCGTTGTCCACAATTACGTAAGGACTGTACAGTGGATGGGGTCATCTAAATAAAGCAGATACTTAGAGGCTCTGAAGATTTTTGGGTAGTACTCGTTCAATACATAACGTGCGAGAAGGAATTGTACGTTCGAACTCATTATCTTGCACGAACTTGTCTTTGCTTATTGACTTTATGAGTTGTCCATCTTGTACAAATTTGCGCACGCTTACATACTTTCTGAGTTTTTTTAAATATATAAGAATGATACTTGCTACTACATTATTAGTCATTCTTATAACTCGTTGGTGCACTTAACACAACTTATACATTATCTTGGGAGTTTCAAATAAAAACCTGTGATAATTAATAGTGGTTGATTTTTAGACCTCATCTGCACCTAAAATCAGTTTTCGTTTATGTTGACCTGTGGGAAACCGATTTTGAGCTAAAGGGTGATATCGGCCACTTTTGGAATCGTGGCTCTACACGAAAGGGTGCTTCTAACCTCAAGCACAATTATATTACCTAAAGGTCAGATATTCTTAGAAAGAAATTATAAATTCATTGTGTTTCCAATAATGCCTTTCCCTGGAAACTAGTTATGAGCTGAAACCTTTAAGCATTTTTCCCCTTTTTATTTCAAGAGTACTTACCGTGTTCTCTCCAACTAATACTCCCTTAGTTTCCAACTAATAGATCATTAGTTTCCGAGAACGGGAATATCTCTTTAAATTTTCAGATACTGTTAAGATTTGGAATTCCTGCAGCTTGCTTCAACGATTGCTTCTTTCACTAATTTTCGGAGTCTCTGTGGACTCCTTCTTCAGGTGGTACATTATATGTATTGCATTTAGGCATGAAAGTCAGGATATAACTACCGCTGCTAGGCAACTAGTGTTTGAAGAAGAGCGGTCGCTACGGAGTCTAACCAAAATAAGCATAGAACTAATAACGTTACTGTTAACGTCGATACTATTTATCGATTGTCAGAAATAGTTATGTTTACTGATCAGATCTTTGCGATACACCTCACTCCCTTCTATTTTCTCTCATGCCTCAAGAAACTGGTGTTGTAAATGGTACTAGACGAATGTTGAACCTGAATATATTTAGTGAATGGTCTGCCCTTACTGTCTTCAAGTACCTATAAAAGTGACAGGAAAAAAATCTCTGATTCATGAAGCGCCCCCCTTAGAGCAATTGTACTTGGTTTATTGGTGAGAACAATACAGCTGGGAGAAGGTGATCTGTCACGCCTCAAGCTTTCGTTATTCTCGTCACATTCACTTACATTGGTTCTTTATCGTTTCTTACTTTGAGTTTCTCTCCAGAAATCTCACTGCGACCTCCAACCTTTGAGGGAGTGCTGTGAATAGCTTTACAAATCTTATAAAATATGGCCATCAACAATAAGAAATACTATTTTTTATTGATAAAAGTCTATCGTAGAGAGGGCGTTGTGTGGGCAGGAGAGCACTTTCACTCTGTATTCATTGTGGGAGGACAAATACATCAGAGATTGTTAGCTTCGTAGGAAGATAAAAGTTAGTCTTCTAACAACAATGTTCAAATAATATTCCGCCTGAATACTTTAATGTCATACATTATATGTTCAATTCGTATTTTTTGGTTGCAAAATGCTTCCATATATTTGCACACCTTATTTTCGTTTGTCCTTTAACCGTGGTAATCCATTTAATTTTGGAAGAAAATTAGCGTAGCCCTTTCCACATGGTATTTCTTCATACGTAATGGGAGTGTCAAGGAAAAATGTGTTGTAGTAGGTATTCATATATCGATAATACAAATAAAATATACTAAAATCAGCAATTAATGATGTAATCAGGGCGAGAATCGAGGAATGTGTTCAATTTTTCTATATTACTTAGAAAAAGTCTGTCCAAATGTTAAAATAGAAATTATAACGTGATATAACGTCATTGGAGTTCCATTGCAGTAAGCAAAAAATCTTCTTAGTTTTTACACTTTCCATACGACGGACTTTTAGCAATATCAACTTTTAACAATTTTATTTCTTGTCGCCCATAAATGTGGATTATTTGGATATCATGGTTTTAAGTTATTACAAAAACATATACATTTATACAAAACGGAAGAATTTTTCAACATACGGGAGATTAAGCAACGAAGTCAACTCAGTTCATTTTTATATTTATAAATTTGTTACGAGAAGTTGACGTTGACTAAGTATTAGAAAACAATTTTTTTTTAACTAAGGGTACCATTGTTTATTTGGTACTTAGAACAGCTACAATGGCAGGTAAGGTATTCTTATCATTAAACAATAATATTTTGTATTTTTGATAATGATATACATGCCCATTAATAGGAAACATTGTTGTTAATTATTTAAGATTCTACAATAGTATCGATTATTGATCATATGTTTAGTGAACCCTCTCAATGCATCACATGCTCTCTCATTAATCAGTTTAAATATTTCCTCATCAAAGCTGGCTACCTTAGCCAGTTTCATATATTTTTGTTATTGTAGTTTTCCTATTTTATTTGTTTTATTTTTTATTTTACCAGCCCAGAAAGAACTTTGGCACGCTAATAAATAAACTAAAGTGAAGGTCTGTTTTGTTCAGAGTTCTATATAGTGGACTCACCATCCACCTCATTCCTATGTAAGCAGACAACTTGAATTTAGTTAATACAATGCAAACATTAAGGACAGCAATCTATTTTACTCGAATGCTAGTACATTTATTCTTATATCATGGTTAATTGTTTTACTTCTGTAGGTTCTAAGACTTACACAGTGTTTGCTCCAACGGACGCAGCGTTCCCTGATGGTGAGGTGGAGAAACTTCTAGAAAACAGGGCCAATGCAAGAGCTCTCGTCCTGAGGCATCTAACTCCCGGAACACTCTACTCAGCAGGGATGCTCTTCTATCAGCTCAGGGACAGCATGTCTGCACCAAACCAAATTCAACTTTCCAAAGAAGCTGGTAAATATTTATCAATGACAAGTGTTCTGTTTTTCATTTTTCTAGAAATATTTGGAACATTGTTTCAAATTGTAATTCCAACTGCAGGATAGCTGGGGACTTTACGAAGCTGCTTTTAATTCTCTAAACATATCGTAAATCTGGTTGTGCAGTATCTCCAGCGGTGACCATATTAGTACCCACAATATTTGTTCGATATTCCAATCGGTTTCTTCTAGTGGTCGTGTACATTGCGGCTCGTGGCAGCTCTTAACAATACGCTGGAGATACGTCATACTTGACAGCTTGAATGAGTTCGAAGCGACGAAGCTTAAAACAACATATCTTAGACCGATGGTGTAAGATCACGTGGACTCAACCTAGGATCTTTGACGAAGGACTCAATAAATAAAACCAGTAATCTCAATCTGGCCAGAAAAGAGTTTTAGCATGTAGTTATCCATTACACTTAGCATAAAACCCATGTTAATTATTAATAACTAACTAATGACGAGGATATACTGAAGTCCATGTCCTTTGTCCCACCGTTTAAAACAATTCAGTCCGATCCACAGTTAGGATTCCTCTATTTGAAACCCCCACCCCCAGCATCCGCAAGTCCTCGCTGGTGTCATTAAATACCGTCCCTCTTCGCTCCACCTGTTGAACCGAGTATCATTTTCCTAGCTTACCTAGCGGGCTTCATTCCCTCAGTGTATCCTAACCAGATTAATTTTAATCCTTTTTTAATAGCACAGGCATCATCCTTATTGTACAAGTCCATCTGTAGGACACTTCTTCTGGTATCAATGGGTGCCTTTGATTTTCCTTGGTGTTTATTCATTTATGAAACTTTTGGTTTGGTAACTGTTTCGTAAGGAATTTTGCCTTCGTGGAGATACTTGTGCGGGACATAGAAGCATCTGGCTCTAGCGACTGTTCTGGCGTTCATTTATTTGTCCCAGTAGTTACTATTCACCCGTAACTTGAAACGACTAGGAACCGTCAACCACACCTACTCGACAGGACCAAGAATCTTCCTTCTCGTTCTGGACATTGCTAAATACCTGGTATTTTCCAAGTTTACTTAATTTATAGCAGTATTCTCTGTTTAAGACATTTTCCTATCTCGATTGCATCTTGTAGGATTCTTTCTAGGTAGCGACCAACTTTTGCTAGTACTTTGACGTCAAATTTGATGTGATGGTTAGTTTGCCAAAAATGGTATTCTATAGCTAAGTCTTGAATCCGAAACTTCTTCACACCTTTGGCGTGTTCTCCGACCCTGGTTCTGATTAACCGACCTATCTGGCCGATGTATTGCAAGCCACACGAACAAGGTATACTGTACACCCCTGGCACTTTGGTATGTAGCTGATCCTCATATTTGGTATCATATGTCCCTTTTTCGGTATGCAGCTGGTCCGTCATACTTGGTGTCATATGTCCATTACGTCGGCAAGAAAAATGAACACAAGGCCAGTACACGAAGACTTTGATTGTAATATTGGAAGTATAGTTATTTAATTTTTCATAAAAGGGAACCGGCTGAACAAAAAATAAAAACAGAATGAATTTTTCAAATTTGGAAATACTTTTACTAAATCTTTGCGTTTTTTTCCAGGGCGAGTGAAGGTTAACAACGCACATGTTGTCTCAAGGAACATCCCAACAACGAACGGAGTCATACACGCAGTTGATTCCCTGCTATAGCAAATGTCAATAATAAACCCACTGAGCCTGCTCAAACAGCAGGCATGTACTATATGCCTTGTAAATAGTAATCTTATTGCTCTAGATTTAAGTTAATAAATGCTTTAATTTTTTTATATATATATTAATTTACATATTTATTGACATAAATCAGTTGGAGTGAAATGTTTGTAAAAATTAGAAAAAAGTTGAGACTGTAAGCCACAATAAAATAAAAAAAGTTTAAATTTCATTTTGGAGTAACATTTATTTAGTTCCTTACACTCAAGGTATCAAGGAGAATTTAGAAACAGTGGGGAAAATAAGCCCTTCCTCTAAGCGAGTATAGTTTCCTTGAAGCAAGAAAAGTTAATTTTTACCTTTCAAATGTTACAACATATGGCGGCATTTGGAGGCAGGATATCACAGCTGTTTCACTGCTCCGAGGAAACGCTGATCCAGTGTAGTGACAATATTGCACAAGAGCTGGAATTATGTTGACATAAGCACACATCAAGATAATGGCCTGGGAAGGGAAGGACTCCTCACATGTTTGCCCTATACAAACACCATTCGTCATCGCAAACTTAATGCACCATAATCAGAACAACTTTTCAAAAGTACCTCGAAGAAAATGGGATTTTTATTGCTACTTTTGTGTTTAGAACCGAAGATGGCATTTTCAAAATGCATTCATATTTATAGAAATTAAAAAATGTACTTTAGTTGATTTCCATTAAGGTAGTACTCATAACGAGATTTTCAAAACATTTTCTCAAATGTCCATTGATGCTATCAATATGAATAAATATACACATACTTTGTCTGTTACCGCTCAAGAGGTCGCAATTGTTTTTTTGATCGTTACTAACTCGATATATATATGCGTCTCATGTAAAGCTAAAGATGAAATTAGACTGAAAAACGGGGGTTCAGGGGATTGAAGTTTCAAAATTCATCTGTTATTATCAGCTGGATCGGCAAAATTTTATATAAACTTGTTGAAAATCTAATATTCTATATACGCTGTTCTGTAGGTGTTTTTTTCTCAATCTCGAATACTAACGAGATATTTGATTTTTTTTTTTATGATACACAGTCCTCAATGAAAAATTGTAGAGAACAATATGTAGAGAAAATTAAATTTTCAACACGTCTGGCTATGTACAATATATAATAACGGAGGAATTTTAAATTCTCGACATCAGAGGAACTTTGAATTCTCAACAGCGGAGGAATTTTGAATTTTTGCCCCCCCCCCCCTCTAAACTCCCAGTCCAACTACATCTTTAGTTTCACATAAGTTGCATATGTATCGAGTTTGCCAAAGATGAAAAATAAAAAAAAAATTAAAAAAAAAAGACCTCTAGAGCGGTAACCGACAAGTATAATAATAATTTTAGTCTGGTAGGATCGATGGACATTTGAGGACATTTTTAGATAATTGCCTCACGAGAACAACCGAAATGGCTAGTATTAGTTTTTTGGCAGACGTGTACATAAAAAAAGTTGTTTATTTTTTTATTTAGTCACTTTTGTTATATTCACTTTTGTCGTAAAATGAAGTGAACACGAGGTAATCGCTAAAACTATAGCGGGAGTCAAAAATTTTATTAGCACTTATTTAAAGGTTTTTAATGTAGGTATATTATGGCAAATGATGTTATTTGTATGATTGTTCACAGTATGATTCGGATTCGTGAGGTTAGAAATCTTCGTCACTCCCCTCCTCATTCATTTATTTTCCCTAGAAAATAACTTTGTTATTTATTTCCAATAGAAATGTAAACTATAAGAGCATGTCCATTATTTAATTTGTATTATTTAAACAAAGCCATGCTGAATTTGTACAATTGCACTATGCTTAAACTATATGCACTCAGATTGGTTTTGACAGGAAATACGTATGTACATTATAGATGGAATTTACTTATAATAAATGCTATCTATGATTATGGTTTGAATTATTCAAAAACGGTGTGTCTGAAAGTGGAGAGGGATTGATTTGGAACACATTTTCATTTATTCTTCGAAACTAAAATTTCTATTCTATTAGTCCCCAAAAGTTAACAGGACCTTTCAGAAAAACAAGACGTGGAGGGAGGTGTAATTGAAGTTGTGTGTACAAATTGAAGTCTTGCTACAAAAATATCATGATTGGTCTGTCAGTCAACGATGACTTCCCGGGCAACACCGGGTACCTTTTTTTTTTTTTTCTCCTCACAGAAACCCTGAGAGGAGTTATTTATTCGAATACATGTTCCATTGCCACATGGCATATTACATGTATTATTATGTTTAAATACATCATTATTTTACAATAAATATTTGTTTATCAACTGTCATTCAAATATGCAAGAAATAAAATAAAAAAAAATAATAAAAAAAAATAAATAAATAAAAATAAGATACAATATTAAGATAAGTATGGTAATTACAAACAGAATTAATAAATGCAATGAAAGTAAATAAATAAATACAATAGGAACAAAAGCATATCAATTGAAATTAAACTTAAACTCAACGATGTTTAATTTGCGAGTCTATGTAAGGTAAATATATTGAATTATAATTCCCATTCCTCACAATCAACTTCACATTCTAATGAATTTTTGCTACATCCATATCTATACTTTTGATAAACTTTATAAATTCTTTATTATATTTGTTAAATATAATATGAGGTGGTTCTGGCCAATTACCTCCTTTTAAAATTATGTTCATTATTAAATTTGATCTATTTTGACTAAATGTTGTGCAGTCATAAAGTATATGTAAAAACGTTTGTGTTGTCTGTAAGTCGCACGTACATTTGTCATTGTCTTGAATTTTAAATCTTGTTAAATAATGTCCTGTCTGTCCATGTTCTGTTAGAAATTGTGTGCATTTGTGATGGTGACTCTTAATTGTGTTGTAGTTGTTGTGAGTTATATTTGGTATGTATTGATGTAAACTGTAAGATTTGCTACATGTCGTCCATTCTCTGTTCCACTTTTGTATTGTGTCGGTACGTAAGTCTTTTTTAATGTATGAGAGTGGCACGAGGGCAAATTCTGGGTTTATGTTGGTATCCTGGACTGCTGGGCTAACGTGTCGGCTTGTTCGTTTCCAATATTTCCTGAGTGGGCTTTTACTCATTCTATATGTATGTGTAGGTTTAAGTGTATAATTTCTAGAATATGTTTTCTAATGTTTTCTGTGAGCGGGTCGTGTATAGTAGGGTTGCGTATTGAGTAAATGAGAGTCGTGTAACACCGGGTACCTTAGGTACATTATTTGAACGAGCCTCATTTTCGTCATCTTCAATGCATGATCGATGAACATTTGAGGAAATTGATCAGAAAAACGCGGCACGAGTACAACTTTGACCTCCTTTAATGGGGAAATCTGCCAAAAAAAAAATATGGGGGAGCACCACTGTGGAGTAGCCCTCGTTAGGTTAGTGACGTCGATATTTCTTTGCTGTGACTAAGGCACCCTCGCCGAACAGCCAGTTCACCCCTGAGGGATCCCAACCATACGGCTGTTCTAGGCTGGGGCTATGATCTTGCGATCACGGCACTCTCTGCCAGCGGTCCGAGGAACTTCCTCAGGGCATTATCTGAGTGACAGCGCACTCCGGTGGGAGCCCCGTGAATCGACCTCACAGTGGCGCCCTCTTGTCCACTTACTCACTCTTACAACTATATATACTACAAATGCCAAACATTTGTACAAAGCGAGAACTTATTTTAAAATCATCAAATTAAGATATTTTGAATTGTTGAAACGACCTATCAATATATTTTTCATAGTCTTCACAAATTTGTACACTTTTACTGAAACCAATGCACAAAAAATATAACCAAGTGGTTAATTAGTAATAACTAACTTTCAAAACAGAATACAAGTTCAATATATTTTTTATAGTCTCAGAATTAAACTGATATTTTACTAAAAACCAATAATCAAAAAAGCATTGCTGATATATCTTAAATAACATTATGATTGTTTTATTATAATTATAAACCCTCTCGAAAAAAAGTATTAAGCCATCATTTCAAAAAACAGTTGTTATTTTTTAGACACCACTCGTAAACCTAGAGTTGTGAGTTTGATTCCAATCTGGACAATAGGAATTTATTTAGTAGCCAAGTCATTAAATACAATCTTTAGTCACACCTAGCTAGAAAAAAGTCTGTTACTCATGGGCTGCATAAATTCATCAGATTTTTCATGTTGCTTCACGTATTTTCATTTAAATCAAGGGGTAACAGTTCAATGAGAACAATATTTGGTATTTAGGCTAAAAATTAAGTGTTTCATAATATAACAGCTTATTGTTAATATGACATGAGTAGGAGTGAGTGTTTACACAATACTGAAAACTAAAAATATACAAATATCTCAGTTAATATTAAAGATAGTGATAAAACGTACATAACAATACTTATAGAACACTACATTTGCATGAAGATTGGTTCTATACATTTTTCAATCAATAGCCGGAGAATTTCCAAAATTCACCTCTCTAACCCCCCCCCCCCCTCCTGTTGTAATTTCAGCCATTAACAAACTTGATATTTATTTTAGCATAAAACATTTAAATATCATATTCGGTATTATTTTAAACGGACCTCATTTTCATCATCTCCTGGGTAGGATCGATGGACATTTAAGGAAATATTTCAAAAATCCAGTCATGAGTATGACCTCAATAGCTGATTTCCCTTAAGGGATAGCCCCTCACAATTTATTTATTTGTTTGGTGCAAGTTTAGCGATTTACACCCTTTATCACACAACCAAATGGTAAAAATCCCTCGCAATTAGCCATAGTAGCATAAAGTGGGCATAAATAAATAACATTTGAGAACCTAATCAATTAAAAAAAAGTCTTAGGAAAATATTCTGCATTACATTATTATTTTTTTTTATGTATTTAAGTAACAATAAATCTACTACTTAGCAAGTCTGCTATTATCAGCTGTTAATCATAAGATTAATAAATGTAAAATAAGGAAGGTAAGAAAAGAAAAATAGGAAGAATTTAACAAATACAATTTGGAAAAAAAGAGAACTGCAGGACACAAAGTGAAATATTCAAAAAGGAAAATATGAAACAATTTTTGACTAAACTATACAAAAAAAAAAGGGGAAATGAGTATAAAATATGTATAATAAAGTAATAATTAATGATTTTACTTTAATAAATTTTGTGTCATGGTTTTTTTTAAAAAAAATTCTGTTTTTCATTGAAATTATATGTTGAAGTTCATGCTTGGTGCGAGTCAGTGTTGTAATAATGTGTTGATGTATGGATTGTCTGCCTTCAGTTATTAGACTCTAATGTGTTCACATAGTATAGTCTACAAGCATATGTGTTATCGTTAGATGTACATTGCAATTTTCATGTATCACTCTGTCAGTACATTACATTGAATACAAATGTGTGACTATGTTCATTATTATAGTTTGAAATAATAAGTAACATACTTGCTTCATCAGTGGCTGTTCAAGTCAAAATACTGCTGTGGTATACATGCATTGATTAAATTTAGCTAGTCTTTGTTTTGGGGCTCAGGGTAGCCATGTAAGTTAAGGCTTTGGTCTTAATTTCCAGACCTAGAGTGACAAGTTCGATTCCCGCCTGGGCAATAGGAATTTATTTATTGACAAACTGATTAAATAAAGTCCTTAGTCCCACCCTGGCTAGAAATAGTAACCTGTAGATAACCCATCCCAATTAGCCTAGTAGCACAAAGTGGACATTAATTAATAACATATAACTTCTGTTTTAATACTAGTTTTGTAGTCCACATTCTAGTACAATCAGCTAAAATTTTAATTAAAATTATTAATGAAATTGAAGTTTAGAAGTGAATTTAAATATAAAAATTAAAAGAACTTATAAACATTCATATTTCATAATGACCTGAAAAATTTCCAATTATCATTTTAATATTTTTAATTATAAAATCATTATTCAGTTGGAGTTCATTCAATAATGCATTATTAAAAAAAAATTAAAATAAAATAATTGTATTATTTGAAAATTAATTTAATCATTCATTGAGTTAATAATGGCAATTAAAGGTTACCATGAATTCTGCATTTAGTTAGATTTTGCTTTAATGAAACAAAGCTAAAATTTCTCCAAGACAAGATTAAAGTTAGCCATGTAAGTGGACAAGAGATTTATTTACTCCAATAACCCTAACAATTTTCAAAAAATAATCCGTTCTCTGATTCTTCTCAAACAGCTAAATAAAGAATGGTATTGAATACCTTGATTTCTATATCAAAATATAATTATAGATTCCTTAAAAATGAAAAAACAATTATAGCATATAAAACTTCCATAAATTTATATAATACTTTATTTATATTACAACCCATTAAGCAATTTATTTAAATAGAAACAAAATCCCAGAAAAATATACGTGCTAAGAGAATACACCTTATTTATGACTCACAATGTGTACTCCTTAACAATTAGGTTTTTAATACAATGCTTCCGTTCCTTTGTTCTCAGCAAGAATTCTTCATTAAACTTTAAAGCAAGTTTTAACTATAAAATTGCATTGTTACTAGCCTCCAAGGCAAATAAAACAAAATGACAAATATTAATTTTGATTATGGACAGTATTATGATGGGACTTGGTGGGTCTGAAATATATTTGAAAGGGATTTAGAAAAGGGGACGAAATGTAAAACTAAATATTCTGTTATCTTTGTCGAAAAAATATACACAAAAAATCAATTTATCCTATTTATTATTAAAATATGTGTAATATAGCAGGCCTTGGAAAAGATAATAAATTTTACCAAAAATCAGGAAGTTGATATAATTTCATTTCAACCTTCATGACTGACAACCACACACGGTAAGGATAGAAAATAATTTATTTCACAATTAACCGTGAGAACATAAGTGAAGAGCTTCTAAAAATGACTTTTCAGGGTCTATTGTGATGAGACACACACCTCTATCACTTTGCTACAGACTTGAGACTACAAAAATGCCAATTAATAGAATTCCATTCAATCGACACATATTGTGTAACTCAAATGAAGTGCCTGGGAATTATTAGGCTCGGTGTGGTCATGTGTAGAGCAATTGACTTTCCGTTTGCTTTTTTTAAATTCTTAGGCTCATTCATTTTCCAGTTCATACGCCCATTCAGGGGATGTCAAGAGCTTACCTTAAAAAATGATGTCACACAGGAACTGTGTAAGCTAAGCAGATATCCCATATACTGCTCATGATACAATACTAATTTTATATCATCATACATTCTCTATTTCCAAATAAAAATTTGATGAGTAGAAGTGGGTCAATAAAATCTTAATTGATGACGTTATACATAAAACATATTTTCATTTATCTCATGTACTAAAGATCTGTTGAAAACAATATTGGGTACTTAAGCTTCCAATGAGAATTTCCATGATATATTCATTTATTGTTAATGTGCTATGGCTGGCAGAAGCCCATTGCTGAAGGCTGAAAATTTAAAACTCTAAACTCTTGGAGATTATTCAAGATAAAGAAAAAGTGTATAGAACATTTATAGGAAATAAAATTTACAATATTGGTTATATATTATTTTTCAACTTGACTCATAGTAATGGAGTATTTGAATTTTTAATTTTCTCCCGCTCTAAACTACCCTCCATACACTCTGATTTCAATCTTCAACAAACTCGATCTTCAGCTTTTCATGAAATGCTTATATATCAATTGTTCTTTCTTTATACATCTCTATATTATTTCTGCTGGTGGCAGGGGTAATGAAGTGGGAGGGTTACGATGACAAAATTTTTGACTAAGACTACGTCGGCAGAGTTCTGCCCAGTAACATCTATCTAGGCAGGTCCTAAACTCTGGCGCTCTGAAGATGACGATATAAACATTTTTAAATTCTCTCCTCTAAATCCTCCTTTCCTTGCCCAATTTCAGACATTGAGAAATCTGTAGTGTTGAATGAACTGGATAAATACTGTGTTATGGTATGGTTTGAATAAACATTTTTAATTACTAAGGTAAAACACAGAACCTGCAACACCACATTAAAATACATCATCACACAACGTATCTGCATGTATCTCTTGCAATAAAAGTTCAATGAAAACAATATTTCGTATTTAAATTTTGCAAAAAGTGGTTCATAATATAAGGGTTTATTGTTAATATGAGTGAGGGTATACTGAAGGCAGAAATCTAAAAAAAGTGCAAATATCATGGTTAATATTCAAGATCGAGAAAGAATGTAAATAACAAAATTTATAGAAAATAGAATTTTCAGTAAGATTGGTTCTACACAATTTGTTGATCAACGTATAATAACAGAGATATTTCAAATTTTTTAAATCCCCTCTCATTGTCAGATTTCAGCCATTAATGAACTTGATCTTTAGTTTTACATGAATCCTTTAAGTATCAAATTTGCTAATGATCACACAAAAATTGTGAGAATGAAATGGATGAGGAGTGAAATTGGAAAAAAGTGAGATTGAAATGGATATGGCTAAAAACTACTTGTTATCTTAGCATATCATAAAAATGCCAAACTAATTTAATCAACAATTTCTTTTTTAACTCTTTCAATTTTCTCACTTTTAAGTCAATTTTGTGATAGGAGAAGCCTAAGGTTTTCCCTTACTTTCCTAAATTCTATAGCCCCTCATAAACGTTGATAATTCCCATAAACATTGGTTTGGTTTTGAGACCATATTCATGAATGATGCAGGCCACTAACTTTGCTACATGTGAGTTTCCTGTACCTAGTATTCCCAGATGACCTAATGATCAGTAAGTTAATTTAACGAAAATGACAGTAAACAAAGGGTTTTAAAAATTCAAGAAATGGCATTTTCCAATTTTTCAGATTGAATTAATTTCATTTATCAAAGACTTTAAATGAATTATGATTAGAAAATGTCCAAAAGTATAAAATATTAAAGAATAAATTAAAGAAAAAATTTGAAAAAAAAAATAATCCAGCAAAAGCTACAACACAATGCAGCTATACAAAAGCAAGTACATGGAGTTGCTTTCATTGACTGTTTTTGTAAATTATAGTTTTTCAAGTTCGATTCCCACCTGGGCAAATAGAAATTTAACAAGTGACAAACTAATTACATAAAATCCTTAGTCCCACCCTGGCTAGAAAAGGGTGATAACCAGTAGATGACCCGCCCCAATTAGCCATAGTAGTAAAAAGTGGGCATTAATAAATAAATAACAATATACTGTTGAAAATTAGTTTGTTTCATTTTTACCATTACAGAGTCCCTAATAATTCCCGTTATTTTTTAGAGCTATTCTGTAACATGAAATATGTATGAATACTTTATTTTATTTTTCATAAAGTAGAAATGATTTATTTAGGATTAGGTATTATAAAATACATGGTTTTATTCCTTGTTAATTATTAAGTTTATATTTTAGCACCAAACCACCCATATAAGTCTTACAAGAATACAAGGGAAGTATGTAGGATGATATGTGGGAGGGGTAGCAGGATTCTTAAAATATTAGACTAGCAAAAAGAGTGCTCGAATTGATTCTAATTCTAATATTAGTAATAAATAACTTAATACATCTATCAAAAACATATTGGACCTCCCAACTATGTAATAAGAAAACAACTCACACAAAAGCATGCTTTTTTTCACATTTGGTCCCCTCTTTAAAAAAAATGGCAGCTTTCTTAATAAAATTTAAATCCATATTTTAAATACAATTTAAATTCAATTCGAGCACAATGGGTTAAAGTTAACACATTTTAAACATTTCTAATCTATAAACTATACATCCAAATAAATTATTAATTTTACATAACATGATGGAATTTCTTTCTTTTTTTTTTTTTATAAATCAGTGTTTCATTTATTTTAATATACATATATTTACATGCACGTATACATGCATTCTATTTCCAGACTACAATTGCAAGAATACAAAAGAAAATAACAAAAAATTGAGCAATAAACACAACCAAAATTTGAGAATAACTGTAATTTATAAACGCAATCAAATAAAATTCATGCAAAATAAAAAGTATGGGTGTTTTATATAGCCATCTCTAATTCTATTCAGTTATCGCATATTGTACATTTCTTAAAATATTCTATGCTTCCTACTTCATTTTTAAGACTTTGCATACAATTCAATTTCCTTTAAAGAATGAATTAAAGAACCTTTGAGGTTAATTTAATTTTCACTTTATTCAAATTATTCAATTTGGGTTATAAATAAATAGGAGAATACATTATCTTATTATTTAAATTCCATTCTCAAAAGTTGTAAATCATTTAACAGTGTAATCATTTTTCACTATTCACCTGTTATAGGATTTTTCAAAGTAGTAATAGGTATCTGCTTCTCAAGAAAATCGTAATACTCAGTTATGATTGAATGTTTCTTATCAAACAGGCTCTTCATCAATAATGAATAATCTGAACAAATATGGAATAATAATAAATGGATCATGTTAAGGTGTAATTTATTTCTAGCTAAACATTTTAAAAAGGTAATAAAAGTATAAAATTTGAATACAGATTCTCACAACTATTGTCAATTGTAAATTCGTTGCACACACCTTTGCAAAGACAAGCCAGAATAGCAAAAATAATGCATTTATCAAAATGGCCAACAACTTTGATTATTTTGAAATATAAAATTAAGGCTAGAACTGGCAAGATATTTGTCTTTATACTCAAATGTGAGGCATTTGCGGCATTGGCAGTGCACCGTTCTTACAAGCATCAGATTACATCAAAGTCTTTCAAGATATTTCCTGATAAAATCCATTAATGTATAATTTATCTTTTTAGCTGTTTATAGTAAATCTAGAAGTTTTTAATTACTAAATATACAATACACATAAATCTACTACAAATGCTCCAGAAACTGATTAAACCTAATATTTTAAAACATCATTTTTATTTTACAAGATTAATATATCATGACTATATCATCTTTCTGGAGATTTTTATTTTCTTCTAACCTTATTTGTAAATACAATTTTAATTCATAGAATAAATTTGGCAAAAGATGGTTAAGTATAAGTAAAAACACTGTCTCTATATCACAATAAAATATAAATTTGAAGAACTAGTTAGCTATAAAATAAAATAAAACTTTTAACAAAATATATATAATATATAAATCTATTAACTATATATATATACTATTTACAACTTTCATTAAACATTAAATAAAATTATTGATAAAGGAACTTGAATGCTGAAATTAATATTTACAACCTTTCAAATATTTAATTTAAAGTGGGGTTTTAAATAACTACAGTACATGCAAATTCTGCCCACTTGAAGATTATTTGGGAGAACAATGCAATGGAAAGTTGTAACATCTTATATCATTAATAGGCAGTGTTGTGCATATCTGTGGATGGCTTTAGTTGGACTGCTTTACAGAAATGCATTCGTCACTGATTTAAATTTAAATGACTAAGTATCTAGAGAAAGGGAGCGGTTCAGTGATAGAGTCTAATATATATATATATATATATATATATATATATATATATATATATATATATATATATATATAGTGTCAGAGCATTTTAAGAGCAAGCGCTCCATCATCAGTGGCAAGTCAACATACAAACAATTTCTTAAAGAATACACCTTTAAAACAAAGAAACACTGTGTGTACAATACACTTCATAAAAAAATTAAAAAGTCAATAATATAATGTTTAAAAAATTGAATGTAGCCTACAGAATAAAAACGATTGAATCTAAAAACAAACTAAATCTTAACCCTTTATAGTGCAAGGGCAGGCCTGACCCCCTTAACTGGCAAGGACTGCTATAGCGGCCATTCCAATAATTTATTCTCCAATTTTTTTTAAACTATTCTGTTATTATTAATAGTCATTTATAGACTCCCTAACACCATTTTTAGAGAAATATAATTTTTCTGATAGCCAGTGAAATGTTCGCTATAAAGTGTTAAAAGACAAGTTCATGAACGTTCTTTGTACTTATGTTCTATGGTTTAGTTTGATTTTAGAACCAATTATGTTTATTCTGTAAGCTTTGTATAACTTTTAATTTTTTTTTTTTTATCGTCAGCTTTTATTCGTGTTTTATATATAGTATAAGCTTGATTTAAATGTTCTGTATACAAATTTTTTGTTTATAGCACACCGATGATGGAACACTTGCTCCAAAACCACTCTAGAATTTTTAAATATATTGTATGTGGAAGGAAGGACTGTTTTGTTTCTTCTTAAAAATGATTTTATTTAAATAACGAGTTAGAACCTCAAGAAAAAATTAAGTACATCATTGAGAAAAAGGTATTTATTCTATGAACACCGTCTTTCAGTTAATCTTTAGAAAAGACAAAAATAAAACAAATATGTGTACATTTCAATCCCACTGACTGCTCAAGTGGTTATGTTATAAAAACAAGTAGTACTAGCATAATGTACTTGTTCATATGCAATTGTTTTTTCAATAATGAGTGTCTTTAAAGTTTTTGTTAACTGGCACGGGATATTGGCCCTCATAACACTTTTCAGTCAGTTACTATTTCAGTGTTCTACCTACTTATTTTTTAGACTTATTCTCGAGTCTTAGGAGCAGAACAATAAGAAAAAAAAACCCTTGTTGTGGCATTATTTCCTATTTTTCCCAATCAGGTTTTCCCTATTTTTCAACGGTTTTCTATAATTACAGAATGCTATTTGCATTAAAGGAGATGTATAGTGCGATCTAGAGATCTATAGTATAGTGCCTGTACAGAATTCGTCCCTAATTATGATGTGTTTTACTATAGCTTAAAAAAATAAAAGAAAATGATATCTATAATTGCTTCATTATAATTCATGTTCAATGGTGATTTTTTTTTTCAAATATACTTGGTAAGTAGATTGCCCTTAATAAAAAGGTATTGTATTAAAAAATAAATATTATCTGACATATATATAAGTAATTTACAAAGAAATAGAAACAATAACTTCCTTCAGCCTTGATTTAGTAAATTACTATTTATTAATTGACTTAGGGCAGAAATTTGCTTGCAGTATAGTTGATTATGAATGGCTTCTTTGTTACTTAAAATGAAACTAAAACCTATGATTTAAATCATGTGCAAAATCTTAAAAGCTCTTTCATCATATAACTCACATTACTCATAATCTACAAATACCTGAGTATAGTTCATATTAATTAAGTTAAACTGCGATGGCACAATACTTTAAAATAAATTTTGAGTGATGCTATTCATCATTAACACTTATTAAGATATAAATATTTTTCCTATCACATCACATCTAAATATAGTAAGTACAATATTACATAAATTTACATAAATAATTTCAAAATTTTACATACATATTAAAATAAAAATTAAAGCTTCATGAATCGAACATTTAAACTAATAACTGTATATTTATTGAAAATTATTAATGGAATTAAAATTAAGACATGATTGAAAATAAAATAGAGGGAAGTACTAGAAAAAATATGTTGCCTGCTTCATTGCATTATGAACTAATAGGAATATTCATGTTATAATTTGAATGGCAGTATCAATGTACTGAAAAGATTGTAAGAAGGGGCTCTGGCTAGTAATTTGGAATAAAGCATAAGAAATAATGCTCTTTATGAATTTAAGTCATGAGGTCCTCAGGAGCACGGAATTTGAAAAGGTGGGGGCCTCCAAAGAAGGTCTCTGTCCCACACAAGCTAGGAACGGGTTGTAATCTGAAGAAAACTAGCCCCACCTTGCCTTCTTAGTAGCATAGACATATAAATTTATAAAGAACATTTGAGTAAATTAAACTATTCTGAAATGTTTCAGTCATGCCATACCTAAGATTTAAAATGAAAAAGGGAATATAGTGATTATTATTATGGAATGGACTAAAGTACTATGGAGAAGATAGTTTTTTTTGTTTATGTAATAATAGTTGTAATAAAAATATTCTGTTTTGGGGAAACCTTAAAAAAGATACAAAAAACTATTTACTGCAAACTGATTATTTACAGTATTGTGTTATCTTCTAGTAACTGTTTAATGAGGAAGTCAAAAGGCAAGAATGTTTTAAGAGGTAACTCCTTATTGCACTACGGTTTCATTTTTCTTAAAAATGAAACTATATCTTGATTATTTTATATTCTTAAAAAACCTCACAATTTTTTGTATATCACATTATCTAGAAACATTAATACAAAGGTATATTTTAAAATGTATTTTTTTCTATTAACAAATGCTGTTTCTTTTATTTTTTTGTATTCACTTGCTCAAGTCAGTCTCACTTGAATGAAATTTGCATTAAGAAGACTTATTTACACATACTTGAATTTAATGTATAGATAACTCTGTTATCTAAAATATACATATACTTTTAGGAAAACTCAAAGTAAATTTAGTTTCGAGAAACTAATGTTAAAAAACAAAATAAAATAATTTTTTTGTACATAATGGCAAGGGAATAATAATTACACAATAAGTACAGTTTAAACACTGGTTCCAATAGCAGGGTTATACTGTCCTGGGGAAACTGGGGCAGGGGAGGGTGGTGGTGACCTAGCTTCACACATTTCAGACATGGCAGAAAGGATCTGGTTGAACTTCTGTCTCCTTTCACCTGCACCTACCCCAGCACCACGACTACCCCAAAGGAACTTCATCTGGAACTCAGTCCTAAAGACATCACCCAGCAATGCTACTGTCTTTGCTTCACCGAGGACTATTTGTGCGTTTCTCCTGTATGACCCAATAGACTTCATACATTTTCTTGCTTCTAACAGGTGATTATGAAGGGTTTCGAGTCCTAAATCAGTTGCAGATGACTCCCAGGCTGATATGCACAGGGCTTCAAGATCTGTGGAAGTCCTGCTTCCTGCATCACAATAATAAAATCAAACATTAATTACAAGAAAATAAATATTTTATAAGTTGTATATGAAATGCCTTTCTTATCAAACAGAGTAATTATGTCAATTTAAAGGAAAAGGAATAACATTTTTTATTTATTTAAAGTAAAGTCCTTGGGCATAGGAGAAGAGGGCGGCCTAGAAAATCCTTTTTGAAGACATTAAACATCTTTTGGATTTTGGTGAGTTTAGTAACACAAAAAGAGCAACTTCTGAAAGAACACAATGTTTACAACTACAAAGTGTAGCTTTTAGTTCATGATATGATATTTATAAAAATGGAGGTTAAAATTTAAAATAGGAAGATATTCTCATGTTAATTTTTTTAATATTTATCTGTCTCCATTATTTTAATCGTTTTTCGAGTATCTGAGTAAGCAAACAAATTTACGGGTTGGTCGCATAATACCTTGAATCATAGATACAACTCAAATAGGTAGTGAAAAACATATTATATAAAACCTTTAGTTCTACCTAGGCTATAAAAGGTTGACAACTTGCAGATAACATATCCTGACTAGCAGTGAGGATTTAAACAAGTACTATTTAAGGAAGTAATAATAATTATATATTATATATTATTATTATTTTGAAATCCTTTAAAAGTGTTAATAAGTTAATTTGTTATTTAAAATATTTGGATACCTGTCTACATCTACATGGTATTGAACTGTATCAACCATTTTTTGTAACTGTAGAAATTATTTCTTAGTTTTAATTTTGGATCATACATATGAATCAAGGGTTTTCTTTTATTCTTTCATTTTTTCCAAAGTTTATTTATAAATTTATTGTAACACCTTTGTTTACCTTGATGCACTATTTTGTTTTAGTTTTATAAAATTAACGTTCACTTTACACTATCAGAGTTACTTGGACATGAGCCCATCATTAATTTTCCATAGCCATATGGCAATTGATGCCATAGCTTAAGACTGTCAAGACGAATGCGTCAAGCCAGGGCTCTACTGTAAATACAGTGAAAAGAAAACATATTACATATTTAAAACTTTTAGTAATGCAAATGATGGAGTATTTATCAAGGCCCCTTTTAATTGCAAGTTTTAGCAATAATGAACTAAATTATGGACCCTCATAGTTTAAGTTTCTATGATAACGCTCATATTAAGTTAGGAGTGAAAAGAATGAATTTAAGTTTTTTATCTATTATACCCTGAAAGAAAGAAGTCGAAAAGTATCATTTACATATCAGTCTCATATTCTTACATAACAATGAGCTTGCACTAGTTAGCTCATTTGTGTATCTGTATACTCAATTATTCTTTAGTTTCATTTAAATATATTTTTCAATTTGATACAATTGTCACACGATTAAAAGAAACTAAATATTCAGGTTATAACTTACCAATCATATCATCAATAGACCTGTCCATAAGAAGCATGAAAGGTAATAGGTGAGGTATTGTGGTGTTTGGTGCCTGAGGGTTGGTGCATTCATTCATACTCTTTAAAGTAGGGCGAAGCTTTGCTTCAAAATTAAATGCCGAATCTGTGAAATTCTGCCGCAATATATGCCATGTAACACTTAACCTCTGAATCTAAAAAAAAAAAAAAATGTAAAAAATAAAACATTACTTGTTATTGTAATAAATGATGTCATTATTTATAAACAAAGTACTACTTCTTATTCAAATAAATAGTGTTATTATTTATAAATAAAACAAAATATGCTCACTTTATATGACAATCAATCAATTAAGTAAATATAAACAGTATTATAAATTATTACATTATTGTGATAAAGTTTCTGATGAGCAAAAATAAGTCCATCACAGGGTCATATTTTTCAAAGTAAAACTTTGATGAATGGAAGTGAGACTTTACTGAAGGATGATAACAGGAAAGTATGAATAACTTGCTTAATATTTGAGATAAGAGAAAATATATCAGGCGACAATTATAGAGCATCAATAGTTTAACAAGAATGGTTTTACAACATGTTTTGATCCGACTCACAACAATGGAAAATTTTTTGAATTTTTTAATTCTCCCCCTTTAAACTGCCCTATTCCTCGTCCGACTTCAGCCATTAACAAATATGATCTTTAGTGTTGAATGAAATTATTAAATAATGAGTATGGTATAGTTTGAATAAACACTTTCCAGTTCAGAAGGTAAAACAGAACCTGTGTAAAAGACATCATCACACAAAAGCTGCTTACATCTCGCTCAGTAAAAGTTCAATAAAATAGTTATTTATTTTACAAGTGACGAAAGTAGATCATTTTACAACTCGAGTGAAACGTTTACCCACATGAGCGAAGCGAGTGTGGTAATTTCACGAGAGTTGTAAATTCTACTTTCGTCACGAGTGTAATATTAAATTTTTTCTGTAATCGTGTAATAC